>JANVCZ010000030.1:13647828-14070512 GCA_032357785.1 Periparus ater
CCCCCAGCTCGGTTTGGGGGGGACCCAGCCCTTTCCCATCGTGTCCCGGCCCGGCCCCGCTCACCCGAGGGCTCCGAACCACGCCCAGGGACAGAGGAGGGACAGAGCAGGAGGAAGAGGAGGGACAGAGCAGGAGGAAGAGGAGGAGCAGGAGGAGGAAGAGCTGGAGCAGGCAGAGGAGGCTCCACGTGCGCTCCCCGCTCTCTGGATCTGCAGCTCCTTCGGGACCATCGCCCCCCATCCCGCAGGTGCCCGGGGAGGGGGAGCTCGCCCCAAATACCCCGGGGGTCCCTGGGTTTGGGGTTTTTGGGGGGGATGTTTGGGGATGGCAGGGCTCCAGAGCCGAGCCGCAGATGCCCCTCGGGGGGACCCCGGGGGTCCCCGGGAGGTGTTTTTGGGGGGTCCCGGTGGCGGCAGAGCCCCGGCAAAGGGGCCGGGGGGATGCGGGTCCCCCATGGTGAGGGGCTTCCCGGGCCGGGCCCCCCGAGCTCTGCCGGGGCCGCGGGGGCGGGGGGACCCCGGTTTTGGGGAGCCCCGGGAGAGCCGCGGCTTCCCTGAGCGGGACCCCAGAGAGAGGAGAGCCCCAGAGCCGCAAAGCGGGGACCCCGAGAGGGGGGGACCCCTGGGATTGCCGGGACCCCGGCGGGGGTGCTGGGGCTGGAGGGGCGGCACGGCCGGGAAAGGGGTTCGGGGCTCCCGGTGCCGGCAGTGGCTGCTCCCAGCATTGCCCAGTTGCTCCCCCCGTGTGGTTTCAGTTTCCTCGGCACCAGGATGAGCCCAGTCTCTCCCTATTAGGGTACAGCTTGTCTCCATTTTTCCCAAATGTTATCCCTTTTTTTTCCCCATTTTTGCTCCATTCTTCCCCAATTTGATCCCATTTTCCCACATTTTTATCCAATTTTCCCCCATTTTTCCCATTTTTATTCCATTTTTCCCTGGTTTTGCTCCATTTTTCCTAATTTTTATCCCATCTTCATATAATTTTTTCCATTTTGATCCTATTTTTTTTTATTTTTCCCCATTTTTCCCATTTTTTCCTCTATTTTTCTCTTTTATCTCATTTTCCCTCCATTTATGTCCAGTTTTTCTGTTTATTTTTCCCATTTTCCCTCCTCTTTCTCCCAGTTTTTTCCTGTTTTCCCATTTTCCCCTCATTTTCTTCCATTTTTAATTGATTTTTTCACAATTTTCCCCATTTTACCCCATTTTTGCTCCATTTCCCTCCAATTTTTCCAATTTTTAATCTATTTTCCCCAATTTTCTTCATTTCAACCGATTTTTGCTCCATTTTCCCCCAGTTTTTCCCCATATTCTCTCCTATTTTCCCCATTTTCTTCAATTTCTTTCTCCAATTTTTTCCCATTTTTTCTGCTATTTCCATCCTATTTTCCCATTTTTTTTCCTATTTTTATCCCATTTTCCCCCATTTTTTCCCATTTTTGTTCTATTTTTGCTCCATTTTTTCTCTCTTTTTCCCCATTTTTTTCTAGTTTTCCCTCTATTTTTCCCAATTTTTTCCTCCATTTCCATCCTATTTTTCCCCATTTCCTCCAATCTTCCCCATTTAATTATCAAAAAAAATTGATTTTGGGGAGGGGCGGGGAAGATTGAAATTTAGGGCGGAAAAAATGGAAATTTTGTCTGGAAAAAAGGGTGTTTTGGTGGCAAAATTCCATGAATTTAAATCACAGCTTTGCCAGGATTTTTCCATGATTTTTCCATGATTTTTCCATGGTTTCCAGCCAGAAGGAGGTGTGGGATTCATCCAAACATTCTGGAAGCTGGAAGAGGACCAGGCCATCAGTCTTCCAAAAAACCTGGAGCAGCTCATCCACAATTCCACCTTTCCCCAGTCCCTGGATTCTCAGGTCTGGGAATTCTTCCACAACCTCCCAGGTAGGCAATTCCCAAAACTCCATGGAAGAATAGGATAGGTAGATTTTTTTTTTCTGTTTTTTTCCTGATTTTTCCCATTTTTTCCCCAGTTTTTGTCCCTGTTTATTCCTGATTTTTCCAGATTATTTTCCTCTTTATAGTCCTCACTTTTCCCCCCAATATTTTCCTAATATTTTCCCAATTTTTTCTTTTTTTTTTTTCCTATTTTTTCCTCATTTTCCCCTCTTTTTTTCCCATTTTTTTCCCTGTTTTTTCCCAGTTCTTTCTCAAATTTTCCTGATTTTTTCATGAGTTACCCTGATTTTTCCCTCTTATTTTCCCAAATTTTTCTGGCTTTTTCCCAACATTTTCTTAAATTTTTCCCTGATTTTTCCCATTTTTTTCCCTGATTTTCCCACAATTTTTTCATTATTTTTTTCTGATTTTTTCCATATTTTTATCTGTGTTTTCTTTTCCTGATTTTTATCTCGTTTTTCATCATTTTTTCAATTTTTTTTCCCATTTTTTTTCCTTATTTCTCCCTCTGATTTGTCCTAATCTTCCCCCATTTTTTTCCTAATTTTTCCTGACTTTTGCCTGTTTTTTTCCTAAATACTTCCTGGCATTTTCCCAATTTTTTCCCATTTTTCTGTGTTTTTTTTTCCCCCGTTTTCTTTTCCTCACTTTTTCCTTGATTTTTTTTTTTTTAATTTCTCCCAAATTTTTCCCAGTCTTCTTCCTCTTTCTTTTCCTGGTTTTTCCCTGTTTTTTCCCTATTTTTCCCCCCAATTTTTACTGATTTTCCCTCTTCTTTTCCCAGTTGTTTCCTGGTTATTCCCCAATTTTTTCACAGTTTTTCCCTGATTTTTTCCCTGAATTTTCTAATTTTTTTCCTGATTTTTCCTGATTTTTTTTCCTGATATTTTCTCTTTTTCTGTTTTTTTTTTTCAGCTTTTTCCCAATTTTTTCTCAAAATTTTCCTTGATTTTTGTAGGTTTTTCCCCTTTTTCTTGCCCATTTTTTTTCCTGATTTTTCCCTTTTCCTTTCCCAAATTTTTCTGGTTTTCCTAGTTTTTTCCTGATTATTTTTCATTGTTTTTTTTATTTTTTTCTGATTTTTTCCCTTATTTCCCTTGATTTTTCTTCTTTTTTCACAATTTTTTTCTGATTTTTCCTCGGGATTTTCAGCTTTCTTTTCCTGATATTTTCCCTGGTTTTTCTAAATTTTTCTCCAATTTTTTTCGTGCTTTTCCCATTTTTTCCTTCTTTTTCCTGATATTTCCATCTTCTTTTCTCAAATTTTTCCTAGTGTTCTCCCAATTTCTTCGCAATTTTCCCTCGTTTTTTTCTGTTTTTTTCCCAATTTTTTCCCATTATTTCCCATTTTTTTTAAGATTTTATGCCACTTTCTTTTCTTGATTTTTTCCTGATCTTTCCCAATTCTTTCCCAGTTTTCTTCCTGTTTTCCCCCATATTTTTCACAATTTTTCCAGATTTTTCAAGATTTTTCCTTAATTTCCTATTTTTTCCTATTTTTTTCCCCATTTTTTCTGATTTTATTCCTGATTTTTCCCAGGTTTTTTGCACTTTCTTTTCCTGATTTTTTTCCTTGATTTTTCACAATTTTTTGTTGTGTTTCCTCTTTTTTTCCCAAATTTTTCCTTGTTTTTCCCAATTTTTTTTTTCAAAATTTTCTTTGTTTTCCCCAAAATTTTCCCAATTTTTTCCTATTTTTCCCCATTTTTTTTTGATTTCTTTCTGGTTTTTTTGTGGTTTTTCTCTGATTTTTCTCAATATTACCATGGTTTTTCCCTTCTATTTTTCTTGAATTTATCCTGGTTTTTTTTCCCATTATTTCCTCATTTTTCAAGTTTCCTTGGCATTCCCAGTCTAATCCCAGTCACTCCCAGTATGAGGCCAGTGGCCCCCAGTTGCTCCCTGTCAGTTCCAGTATGACCCCAGTAGCCTCCAGTGTGATCCCTGGGACTCCCTGTCTCTCCCAGTATATCCCAGTCAGCTCCAGCACGCTCCCAGTCATTCCCAGCTCCTCCCAGTTCCTCTCAGCATGATCCCAGTTGTTCCCAGCCACTCCCAGTCAATCCCAGTATGATTCCAGTCACCCTCAGTGGGATCCCAGTCTCAGCCAGCATGGGCCCAGCTGCTCCCACTGTGATCCCAGTATGATCCCAGTTGAGTGTGATCCCAGAATAGTTGTAATTCTTCCCAGTTCCTACCAGTATGATCCCAGTTGTCCCTGGAATAGTCCCAGTCCATCTCAGCATGGTCCCACTCACCCCCAGGTGTCCCCAGTGTGGTTCCAGCTGTTCCCAGTATGGTCACAGTCACTCCCAGTATATCCCAGTTGCCCTAGTAAGGTTTTAGTTACCTCAGAATGATCCCATTCTTTTCCAGTTACTCCCAGTTGCTCCCAGTATGATCCCAGCTGTGGCCTCAGTCCCCTCAGCATGGTTCCAGTACCTTCCAGTTGATTTCAGTTGCCCCCAGTATAGTCCCAGTCCCTCCCCAGATGATCCCAGCCCCTCCCAGCATGGTCTCAGTGATGCCCAGTTGCCCCCAGTGCAGACCCAGTCGCTCCCAGTTGTCCCCAGCATGGTTCCTGTTGTTCCCAGCGTAATTTCAATTTCCCCGGTATGGTCACAGTCACTCCCAGTATATCCCAGCTGCCCTCAGCATGCTTGTGCTCATTCCCAAGGATTCCCAGTTGCCCCAGTAAGGTTCCAGTTACCCCAGTCCAAACCAGTCCCTGCCAGTGCTGCCACTCCTGGGATCCCCCAGCCCTCTCTGTGTTCCCCCCTCCCACATCTCCCCAGAGGAGCC
Source organism: Periparus ater (assembly GCA_032357785.1). Lineage (NCBI taxonomy): Eukaryota > Metazoa > Chordata > Aves > Passeriformes > Paridae > Periparus > Periparus ater. The sequence goes on from JANVCZ010000030.1 coordinate 13,652,542, forward strand.
CCAAGGGCTGGCAGTCCCCAGCCAGGGTCCCCAGCCAGCCCCAGGTTGGATCTGCAGCCCCCAATTTTCCCAGTTTCCCTGTCCTTTTCCCCGGGCCGGGTTCCCCCCGTCCCCAGCGGGTGGGAGCAGCGGAGAGCCCCGCGCTGCCCATCCCGACCTGTCCCGGCTCCATCCCCGCTCCTGCCATGGGCTGTGAGGGGTTTGGGAACGGGGCACCGAGGGTGTCACTGCTCCTGGGGGAGGAGGAGGAGGGATGGAAGAGGAGGGATGAAGAAGGAGAGAGGGAAGGGATGGAAGTGGCAGAAGAAGGTGGAGTTAGGGAGGATGAGGAGGAAGAAGAAGAGGGACAAATGAAGATCAGGGAAAGTAGAAGGAAACACGATATCAAGCGCTCCCCGAATTCACAGCCCCCCACCCATGGGATCATCACCCCCCATCCCACAGGTGGCCGGGGAGGGGGAGCTTGGCCCAGATATCCTGGGGGGTCCCTCAGTTGGGTTTTTTGGGGGGATGTTTGGGAATGAAGAACTCCAAAGCTGAGCAGAAAATGCCCCTTGGGGGGCCCTGGTGGCAGCTGCTGGCAGAGGCAGCCAGGAGGAGCAGAGCCCTGTGTCCCCCCAGACCCCAAAGTGGGGAGCCCAGAGAGCAGGAGTGCCGTGGTTCACGGGACCCTCAACAGCCTGGAGAGAGGAAGGGGGGGCTCCTTGTACTGCCTGCACCCCGAAGCAGAGAATAAGGGGAGAAGCAACACTGGAACCCCAAAAACCCCCCACCATCTCTACGTGTTGAAGTGAAAATGGGGGGAACTTTTCACATTCCTGGGACACCCAGCAGCCTGGGAAAGGCAGGGACCAAGTAGGTGAGGAAGCCCCAGTGCAAGCGTGACCCCCAGCAGCTGAAACAGGGGGGTACCCCTGAACACCAAAGGGGAGAGACCAGAGATGGGGAACTCCTGGGAGGCATTTTCAGGGCAGAATCTTGGTGTTTGGGAAGTTTTTATGGACCGTAGATGACCGGTGACTTCTAGAGATGGACTTGGGCAGGAGGAACCCCCTAACCCAATATGCTCATGAACTGTATTTTTCCTCGAACAAGAATTTCTTATTCGCAAACCTTGGCTGGATGGAGAAGGAGGCTGTGAGGAAGAGGAAGATGCCCCAGGACAGCCAGGCAGGTGAGGAGGAAGTCAGTGCCCCTTTCCCCCTCTCTCCTGCTCCATCTCCCAGCCCAGCCTGGCCCCCGGCTTCAGTACAACCTTGCTGCCGACGCCGTCCTGCTGGGGACACACTGGGGGGATCTCCTTCCCCTTCCCTCTGGCACGGAGGCAAATCCCATCCTCTCCTTGTCCTTCCTCCCCCAGACAAGGAGCTGAGGATGGAGACCAGGGAGGACAAATCCTCACGGCAGAACCTCGTGGAAGAGGCCGTTTTGAGCAGCTCCACCACACAGGAATCCAATTGGGAGGAAAATGCCCAGAGATCCCACAGGAGGAGGGGCTCCAAACCCATCCCAGGGTGCTCTGAGGAGGAAAGACCCACCCTGTGCCGGGAAGGTGGCCGGAGATCCAGCCGGGGCTCTGAGCTGGTGGTACATGAGCAGCTTCAGGATGGGGAGAAGCGCTACAAGTGCTTGGAGTGTGGGAAGAGCTTCAGCAAGAGCAACCGCCTGATCCGCCACCGGATGATCCACACTGGGGAATGGCCCTATGAGTGTGGGGAATGTGGGAAGGGCTTCAGCTGCAACTCTGAACTCATCATCCACCAGCGCATCCACACTGGGGAGAGGCCCTACGAGTGTCCTGAGTGTGGGAAGAGCTTTCAGACCAGCTCCAATCTCCTCAAGCACCAGCGGATTCACACGGATGAGAGGCCCTTCCGCTGCCCCGACTGTGGGGAGGGCTTCAAGTACAACTCCACCCTCATCACCCACCGGCGCATCCACACTGGGGAGAGGCCCTACGAGTGTGGGGAATGTGGGAAGAGCTTCAGCTACAGCAAGAGCCTGATCTACCACCAGAGGATCCACACCGGGGAGAGACCCTACGAGTGTGGGGAATGTGGGAAGAGCTTCAGCCAGAGGTCCCAACTCATCATCCACCAGATGATCCACACTGGGGAGAGGCCCTACGAGTGTCCCGAGTGTGGGAAGAGGTTTCGGATGAGCTCCCATCTTCTCCTGCACCAGCGGATTCACACGGATGAGAGGCCCTTCCGCTGCCCTGACTGCAGGAAGGGCTTCAAGCACAACTCCCACCTCATCATCCACCGGCGCATCCACACTGGGGAGAGGCCCTACAAGTGTCCCCAGTGTGGGAAGAGCTTCACCCAAAAATCTCATTTGACCAAACACCAACAAAAGCACCAGTAAGGGAAGCCCTGCAAGTGCCCCAGGTGCAGGAAGACCTTTGTGTGCTGCCCCAGCTCCATCCCCCATCAGAGGACCCACGTTGGGCAGAGCCCTGATGACCCACGTTCCCAGTGATCTGCGTTTTGAAGACACTGGTTTTGTGGTCATTTTCGTTTGTTCCAGTTATCTTTTGATTCATCTTCATCCCTTTAAAACAGACAAAATTGGGGTAGAAGTCTACAAATTCATGAAAGGCATCTAGAGCCTCACATTTTACTAGTTCTTCCAGGTAATCTGGTATTCAGGGAAATACTTGGGGGTTGTGGAGCTATTTGGTGGAGTTTTCTCCATTATTTGGCACTCAAAGCAATGAGAGTTTGATCTGTCACCTCAATGCCACTGAAAACTGCACAGTCTCACTCAAAACTATTGGATTCCACAAATCCTCAGGGTGTGATGCCTCAAGTTTTAGCTTTCATATCTTTCATGTTTTGCACTGTCTAGGTTTGCATTTTTGAACTGTTAAGTATTAGTGAGCTCTCTTCACAGAGTAATTAGACAAAACAATTCCTTTTCTAGCTTGATACTAAGGACAATCATTACAAGTTCCAGGCCCAAAAGCATAAACAAGTGTGGACTGAAGAGAGAAAACAAGAAGGACGGGACTTCGTCACCTGAAGCTGTAACTGGACAATGAACCCAAATATGGAGATGGACTTAAACTTATAGAAATGTGAGACCTCATGATCAGTTGTCCATATTTGTGACCATTTTTGATCCATCTTGGGTGTAGCCGTGGCCAGGCTCTTGTACTGCCCAAGGTGTATCCTTTAAGGCCTTTTAATAAACTTTATTCTTAACTCTGTCCAGTGTCTGTTCTAGGTCAGCCTTCTGAAGGCATCAGGCGGAATGGGGTGGGAAGGGGATTGGGTGAAGTGGGATGCAAATCAGGAGGGGTGAGATGGGCATTGGGTGGGGCAGGATGGGTGGGATGGAGTTTGGGAGGGTTGAAATGGGGAAAATTGGGCTTGGGAAGGGCTTGCTATCCAGCAGGGATTGGATGGGTTGGGGTTGAGGTTGGGACTGGGGAGGTGGGGTGGAGTCTGCAATGAGACAGCCAAAGTTTGGGGATGATGGAGGGGGAGCCCCTTACTGAGTGAGGTCTTGGATATTCCACATTCCTGAAGAGATTTTGGGTATCTCACATTTCTGACTTGGTTTTGGGGCACTCCCCAACTCTTGGGGGGTTCCTGAGAGCAGCTCCATGGAGCCCCATTGCCAGGGCTGGTTGCCATGGGCACGAGCTCAGAGCTGTAGCCAGAGTGCGTTGCCTCAGTGCTGGAGAGCAGAGAAATGATGAATGGCCCCAGACATCTCCAGGGTGTGTTTGGGGGCAGAGCAAGTTCTGCCTAGGTGGGGCAGTCACTGCCCCAGCCCAGCCACTGCAGCCTCTGCTCCAGCCCCAAAGTGGCTGCCAAGCCCCTGGCACCCCGAAAACCCCAGCTGGGAGAGGGAGCAGAGCAGGTGAGGCTGTGACACGGGTGTGACACTGACATGTGCCACAGCCCTGGAGCTCACAGCAGCTGAGATGGCGCTGGATCCAAGGCTGACTGTGGATCTCTGTCCCTCTCTCTCTTCCCCTGACTTCCAGTTTTCAAAATATGGATAACTTGAAGTTGGATGGGTTGGACGAGTTGGCTCAGTCAGTGCTTAGTGAAGTGATTTCCTCTAATTGCATGCAGATTTATGATTTCCTGAGTGCCTCATTCTCTACAGTTTGCAGCTGAAAGTTTGTTGCCCATCCTCCTGAGAAGTTTGTTGTTTTCTCCCATGCACTGCCCGAGGGGATCGAGGTACCTCAGGTCCCTTTCCAGCAGGGCCCGAGCGAGCTTGGGGCACAGCACAGGGAACTGCAATGCTGAGCAAGCCCTGGCTGGCTTGGAGGAAGCAGAAAGGCCAAGCCCTGAGCCCAGGCCTGGCCCAGCAGGGCCTGTCCCTCACGGCTGGCTCGGGGCTCTTTGTGGGGCAGTGGGATGTGAGGGGCAGCAAGGACAAATGCCATAAACCTGCAAGCCCTGCCAGCCTCCTCAGGGAGGGCCGAGGGAGGAGCAAAGACCTTCCTGGGGCTGTGCCCTGGGCCAGGAGGGATTGTGCCAGTGGAGTTGACCCTAAATTTCTTCTCTCAGGCAGCTTTAGGACACGGAACATGAAGAAGCCAGAGCCAACTCTCAGCTTTGCACAGTCCTCCAGTAGAATCCTGTATGGGGAGCAGCCTGGGAGCAGGGTTTGTGTGTCAGGGGAGGGGAATTCAGAGCCCTTTTCTCCCCCATGGCCTGAGGGTCTGCATTTTCAATGGCCCTGCAGCTGCCAAAGGGGGCTTTTTCACCCAGCTGAGAACAGTTCTGCTTATAGCCTGTCCTAAATCTGATTTTTCTGCAAATGTGCCAATAAATCCTCATGTTTTGGAGCCCCAGGTCTTGTGTGCATGCAGGTGTCTCAACTGAAGGGTGGAACAGCTCTGCCAGGTAGGAGTTCTCTTTTTTGTGGTGATTTTTTTTTTTTTTTTTTTTTTTTTTTTTTTTTTTTTTTTTTTTTTAATAAATTATCTCCCGCTGTCAGCTGTGGGCAGAGCTCTGTAACTGTGTGTGACACTTGTCTGTGGCACTGTGGGGGTGGCCAAGGGCACCTTCCCCGAGCTGTGTGCAGAGGAATCCACAGCAGCCCAGGCCGGGGGTGCTCAGTGGCCGCTCAGTTCCGCTGACTGGACGCGGCTCTGGACGCTTCCCTTGGAGCATCTCCAGGGAGGGAACGCTGGGGCTGCCCCGGCTGTGGTGTCACTGCCAGGGGAACGCTGGGGCTGCCCCGGCTGTGGTGTCACTGCCAGGGGAACGCTGGGGCTGCCCCGGCTGTGGTGTCATTGCCAGGGGAACGCTGGGGCTGCCCCGCTCCTGCCCCACCCCATCAGCTCTGCCAGTGCCTTGTTGCAGTCAGCAACCTCAGGATCTCATCCAGAGAAGCAGCAGGATTCTGGGGACCAGCATCAAACACCAACCCAGATGGGCTCCTGTTCACGAAACCATTTATTCAGCATGAGAACAAACTCAGGTCCAGAACAGAGAGCTCCAAACAGAGGCACAGCAGGGGTTTTTGAGGGACAGAACCCCCGAGGGTTTCCACATTTGAGGGTGGAGTTCAGGGTCAGGGACCAGTAGAAGCACACCAAGGGAGAACCCCTCAGGGACTCAAACCCAATCAGAACACCTGGGCCTCCCTTCTCAAGGGGTTTGGGGTGGGACAATGTTAACTCTTTGTCTCCTTGAGGCCGTTGCCACACCACTAGAACATTTTTTCCCCTGATCTATCATGCTGAGCACCATGCAAGGCTGTAGAGAGGTCAAGACAACCTCTGTTTTTAAAACTCTCCCCTGCAGCTATTCCTTACGGTGCTGTCAGCAGGGAAGACATTTTGTCTTCTAAAACCTTACTTCTGATAGTTTTTCCATCTGAAAACTATCTGGGCCAGGGGCAGCACCCAGGGACCTGCCCTGCCTGGGGGAACTTATACCTGGATCTTATAACTAAGTATCAGAAACAAGGGCACACACTCTGTATTCCAGACTCCAACATTTTATTCTTATTCTTAACTTTCCATGTTTTAAGTACTGCTACGTCTTCATCTACTTCAGCTTCTACCTCTTCTTCCTAATATTCCTATTCTTATTTTTTATCATTTTTTGGTTTCTGGAGGGTCTTATGCAGGTTTTAGTGGGGGGCGGGTGGGGTTTCTTTCTTTCCTACTACTACTTCCTAAGCACAACTTTCTTTTCTTTTGTTAGAATTGCGTGTGTTGCAGTCCAGCAGGCCGCCGTCGTGTCCTGGGAGCAACACCTCCTGTCTGTGTCCATTCCTCATGGCCAAAGTGCCACAGGATCAGCATGGAGTCCTTTCCAGAGAAGAGGAAATGGCCTTGGAGTCCAGCAGGGAGGAGCTGGAGCCAGTGTCCCTGCAAAGGGCCAAGAGCCGTGTGGCTGTGGCCCTCGGAGACCGGTGCAGGGGTGCCACTGGCGGTGCCAGGCTGCCGCTGGGAGCCGATGACGTTCCAGGTGCCTTCCCGGCCGGACGGTGGGCCAGGATGTGGTGCTGAGCCTTGGCAGCGAGGGTCCCCCTTTGGGTGCTGCTTTGGGCTGCTGTGTGCCCTCGGGGAGCTCCTGCAGCGCCCGCAGCCCCCACAGCGCCCGCCTCAAGAGCGAGCGGCCTTTCCTGTGGGGAAGTGGCTGCCCAGGAGAAGAGACATCTTCCACCGTCGCTTGGGCTGCCAGAGGGCCAGGCCCGGCACAGAGTTGCTCTTGTGGGCACAGCTCAGGTTCCTGGCACTCCACCCAAGCTTCTCAAGGGACAGGCAGAAGGATTCCCTCTTGGGCTAAATCTGCCAGTCTCTGCTGCCTGGCCTCTTCTCCTTCCTCGTGCAGCTCCAGGACGCTCACCTCATCCCAGTCATCATCCTCCTGCTGCCAGGGCTTGAGCTGGCTGCACAGGATGTCGCAGTATTCCCTGCTGTCCTGAGCCAGCTCTCCATCACTGTCATCATCCCAGCTGGACCTGGAGGATTTTCTCTTTGCTTTGCCTCCAGTCACCTCCTGGCCATCCTGGGACAGCTCTTGCTTGTGGCAAGCTTCCAGTCCAAGAGTGCCCGGCGGCTTGTGCCTTCTCCTGGGGACAGCCACTGCTCAGGAGATTCTTCCCAATCTGAGAATTCCTGACAGTGATCGCTGGCCGCCTGCCACGGCTCCTGCTCCCTGCATTCGTCCCACTCGGAGACAACTGGGGAGGGTTCTTGCTCCCTGCCCTCATCCCAGTCCCGGAAATGCCAGTAGCTCCCCCATACTTGGACCAGCTCTTGCTCAAGGCCTTCATCCCACTCAGAGAGCTCCTGGCAGCTCTGGGCTTCTCCAGGGGACAGCTGTGGCTCAGTGCAGGCTTCCCCTGGAGTCCCTTGCTGGAACTTGTTCATTTCTCCTCGGCAGAGCTCTGGCTCTTCCTCAGCGCAGGACTCCACGGCTCCTCTCCTCCCTCTGCTTGCCCTCTCAGCCTCCTCCTGCTGCTCCCTCAAGGCCTGGGCTCTCTGTGAGCCGGGCCAGGGCCTGGGGAGCTGGGAGTTGGGCTTCGCCTTCTCCTCCTTTGTGCCTGCAGTCCTCTGGCACACACAGGTACCTGGACACAGCCACTGTCCTGGGACTGACCCAGGCCCCACAAGCCCTTTATATACCCCCCAGCCAGGGTGGGGCTCTGCCATGTCACAATGGACTTTGGGCACCGCAAGGTCCCGCGCCACCACGGCCCCTGACGCACCGTGCCTGTGTCACAAAGGTTACCCCGGCACCCCGTGCCTGTGTCACAAAGGGCACCCCAGCACCCCGTGCCTGTGTCACAAAGGGCACCCCAGCACCCCGTGCCTGTGTCAAAAAGGCCACCCTAGCACTACGTGCTTGTGTCACAAAGGCCACCCTGAAACCCCTTCAACAGCCCAAGGCACCAGGAGCGGCCTGGAGCAGCCCAGGCCTTGGGGAATTGCAGCCCCTTCTTCTGAGCCGCTCCTTCAAATGATCAGGAGTGGCTGGGGCCAAGTGAAGGTGCAAAAGGAGACCGTGTGTGTCTTTGTTTGAAAGACAGGGGCCTGCTAAGGGAGGCAGAGGCTCCTTTGCAATGGAAATGTAAACCCCCTCGCTCCCAATTATTATCCCTTTGAAAGGCACTCTCTGGCAAAGATAGGAGGACAGGAAGAACAGTTTGTGCTGCTTTTGCATGAATTGCTATTTGGTGAGCAGGGAAGAAACCCCCCATGGAAATGATTTTACTGAGAGGAGCTGCTAAGCAAGAGCTGCCTCTGTGCCAAGCAAAATCCAAGAGCTGGCTAGCTGTGGGAACTGACTACCTATTAAATCATTTAAAAAGCTGGATCCACCTCTGTGAGACTGACATTTTGCAGACAGGCAAGCCCGGGAAATCTCTCTCTTGCTTCCACCTTTGAGGAGGTACCTGGCTGCCGGTCGGGCCGGGCCCCGCTGCACTGCACCATTGCAGTCGTGCTGACAGTGGCCACAACAATCCTTAAAACTTCAGGGTCCCCTGACACCCGGGCAACCGAGGAGGAAATTAAAGGAGCGGGTTCACTGGAGTCCCCAAAAACAACTGGAATAGGAAAATCAAGTAGGGATGAGGCCCATAAAGCCTGCGCAGCACAGGAGCAAAGTGCAAAGACCAGGACTAGGGGCAGACACAACAATATCTAGGGGAGGTGTGAGGATGCAGTCTGAGGGCATGGGTCCAGACACAGACTGGGGTTAGAAAGATGCAAAATACTGCAACGAACTGCAGCCAGTCGGGGGAGAGATACGGGAAGATTCTAGAAACATAACTTTCAGTGGGGTGACTTGATGAACGTATGAATTGCCATCAAGCCTTTGGCAAGTGCTTCCCAAGGCTTGAACTCCAAGCCTGCTGCTTCAGGGCTGAAGTCTTTCTGGCCCTGTGTCCCAGAAGGGCTGAATCGCACAGGCTCGGCCTGGTGGGGCTGGGCCGGCCCCGGCAGTGACCGGGTGGGGACAGGAGGCTGTGGGACCCCACAGCATACGGTAATTGAAAGAAATTGGTCAGGAGACAAAACTCCTGTTTGATGCCTTTGTTAGGATTCAGCTCTTGGGGTGGGGGGGGCCCAAGGGATTGCTTGCACCACGGCTTTTCCCACACTGTCAGCTCCAAGGAGGAGACACAATTCAGCTTTGCAGCACACACTGCAGAGCTGGGGCTTCCATCCTTATGAGAGTAGCCAGGGACCTGTCATTCTGGTTTGCTGTCTAGGGCTGTCAGTCCTTTCCAGTCCTCTTTAGGTCATGGTGATGCAGGAAGATGGTTTCTAAGCAGGTTTAGGTGATGCAGGGAGATGACCTTACATCATAGCTTGCTCGAATATGTTTCCTTATTCTTTTATTCCTCTGTTAGCTCGCTGTTTTGGTGTCCTGCATGCCTTAGTTTGTATATTACTCGGTTGCACAGCTTCCTGTGAGTTTCTTTGTTCTAGTGTGGCACAGCATCCATGGGAGTTGCCTCTTTCTGTGGCATACCTTTCTAATGGGTTGCTTTTGTTAGTTCCATTTAGCCCCCATGGGAGCAGCTCTGTTACAAAGTAGCAGGGAAGTAAGGGGAAGGGTACAGGAATGTCTCATAAGAACCTTTAAAACACTTCAGAAACTGGTAAGTAATTAACATTACTGATAACCATCGGAGAAAACAAGGGGTACAAGGTTTACAAATGGGATAAGAACATTAACTGTACCTAACTAAACACAGTATTTTATCCAGGGTGGATTTCTTGAGAGATTTTATTCATGACATGTGCCTGCAAGGATGCGGCACCTCTCTGAGCTGGTGGAGAGGCCAGGGCTGCACAGGGGGGATGTTGTTGGCAGCTCCATGAGGACGCTCTGGGACGCTGCCCTGGGGTGTCCAGCGCAGTGGGGATGGATCAGCCCCTGCTCTGCTGCTCCTTCCCGTCTCCCCCAGGGACCTTGCAGAGCCCCAGCCATGCTGTTTGCCCCCAGCCTGCCCACGGCCACCCTGGGGCTGCTCACGGGGGTTTTCTGTGCTGAGCTTTGGCCTGGGTGTGTTCTTGAGAGAGCCTGGGCAAGGAGCCTGGAGCCCCCAGGCCCTGCCCTGAGGCATCAGCGCTGCCCCAGCAGTGCCCATGGCCTGTCCCTGCTGCAGCCCCGGCACTGCCACCCCCAGGGCTGTGCCCGGCCCCGAGAGCTCTCAGGCCCTGCAGCAACACCAGGGCCAGGAGGGCAGCGGGGCAGTGGCACGGGAGCAGCACTGGCAACACCAAGTGCTGCTGCTCCTGGGCACAGCTGCTGTGCCAGCACTGATCTGCCCCCAGCTCTGCACACAGACACTGCTGCTGCAGCTGCAGAGAAGGGAACAAAAGGGGGATCTCTGGAGAAAACTTTGCTGGCAGATCCTTTAGTTCCTTTAAAACCACCAAGAGCACAGCCCCTCATGGACAGAGTCTGTGTCCACAGGGAAGGTGGAGAGAAACAAAATGAGAAATGGCACAAAACAATGATATTTCTTTGCAGACACTATGAGAAAACCAAGAAAACAGGAAAAAAAGCAACCAAACCAGCAAGAAGTATCCAAGATTACTTTTTACTTTTATTACAAGTTATTTACAAGTGAATAAAAATCACTTTATTACAAGTGATTTGCAGGAATTGGCCAGCAGTTTCTGAAACCATCCAGTTATCAGTGTCCACACTGCAGCCTTGAGCTCCTGGTTCCTCAGGCTGTAGATGAGGGGGTTCAGGGCTGGAGGGACCACTGAGTACAGAACTGACACTGCCAGATCCAGGGATGGGGAGGAGATGGAGGGGGGCTTCACATAGGCAAATGCACCAGTGCTGATAAACAGGGAGACCACAGCCAGGTGAGGAAGGCAGGTGGAAAAGGCTTTGTGCTGTCCCTGCTCAGAGGGGATCCTCAGCACAGCCCTGAAGATCTGCACATAGGAGAAAACAATGAACACAAAACAGCCAAGTGCTAAATAGATACTAACTGCAATGAGCCCAAGTTCCCTGAGGTTTGTGTGTGAACAGGAGAGTTTGAGTATCTGTGGGATTTCACAGAAGAACTGGCCCAGGGCATTGCCATGGCACAGGGGCAGGGAAAATGTATTGGCCGTGTGCAGCAGTGAATAGAGAAAGGCACTGGCCCAGGCAGCTGCTGCCATGTGGGCACAAGCTCTGCTGCCCAGGAGGGTCCTGTAGTGCAGGGGTTTGCAGATGGACACGTAGCGGTCGTAGGACATGATGGTCAGCAGGGAAAACTCTGCTGAGATGAAGAACAGAAAGAAAAAGACTTGTGCAGCACATCCTGTGTAGGAGATGTCTCTGGTGTCCCAGAGGGAATTGTGCATGGCTTTGGGCACAGTGGTGCAGATGGAGCCCAGGTCGCTGAGGGCCAGGTTGAGCAGGAAGAAGAACATGGGGCTGTGCAGGTGGTGGCTGCAGGCTACGGCGCTGATGATGAGGCCGTTGCCCAGGAGGGCAGCCAGGGAGATGCCCAGGAAGAGGCAGAAGTGCAGGAGCTGCAGCTGCCGCGTGTCTGCCAATGCCAGCAGGAGGAAGTGGCTGATGGAGCTGCTGTTGGACATTTGCTGTGGCTGCACATGGGGACCTGTTCATGGACAAAGGACAGTGGCAAGTCAGGAGAGGCTGCTTTGAGTCAAACTTGGGCCACTCCCTGTAGATTGTCCCGCTGGGACTCACCCACCCTTGTTCCTGCGCTGGAAAAATCTTCACCCAGCTCCCCACCTGAGCTCCAGCTGTGCTGTCTGAGTGTGCCAGGAGCAGCCAGGCCTGTGCCTGGGGCCTCTCCAGGAGCCATCCCTGACCTGCTGCCCTGGATTTGTGGCCATGCAGGAGAGGGACATGGCTGGAAATTCAGGATTTGTCAGGGGATCCACTCCTAATGCAGATAGGCCTCTTGCCATCTGCACACACACTTGTAAAGTATACCAGGAGTTGGTTTTACAAATTGTTTTCCTATGCACAAATCATTCCTGGTTCTCTGAGGTCAGAAATCCCCAGCATTTCTGCTGCACACAGAATTTCCCACTGAGAGATGGGAGAGATAAAGGATTCCCTGTGGCTTAGGGAAGGTGAGGGGCTGGATGGGCTTGTTCCCAACTGCCCTGGCTTTGCACCTTTGGCTGGAATCAGATCACAATCACACTCCTGTGTCACCCTGGCATAAACCAGACCCTGCCCAGAGCAGAGGGATCCCTGAATGTCTCACCCTCTCTAAAGGTCTCTGGGCAAGGTCTCAGCACCCCCCTCTGCCAAGGACACTCACGGCTCCCTTGGCAAAGACAACAGCATTTCCTCAGCTGTGGCATCTCTGCCCTTCCCTGTGGGACATTCAGGGAACTCTGAGAGGCTCTGGCACAGATTTGCAGCCAGGAGGGCAGCTCAGAGCTTGGAAGGACACAGCAAGGAGATCCCCAGTGTGCCCATGATGGGATCTCAGGGAGGGGACTCAGCTCATTCCCCTTTCCCATGGACTGCTTTGCCCACAGCCCCACAGGTCACAGGGAAGCTGGGACACCTCATTCCCATGGACACACCTGCCTGGCAGCAATCCCAAGGGCAGGGCCTGACTCAGCTGCTGCAGGTGCCAGAGGCTCCCTGAGAGCCCCAGATACCAATGACAATATCAGAGCAGTGCATTTAGGCTGTTTAGGAGGCTCCCAGCAGAGAGACTGAGCACCCAAACTTACAATTCTGGCATCTCTGTAAATGTTCCAACATCACTTTGATAATCCTTGTGTGTCCTTTTCAACTCAGAATATTCTGTGATTCTGGGATTACAATTCCTCTTCTGCTTCTCTCATCCCCCTGTTGTCTATAAGCAAAAGAGAAAAATAACTCCTTGCAACAGTGTTAGAACAGTAAAGTAAAAACCAGACCTTTATTGGAAGCTTCCAGGTGTCCCAGTGGGGATGGGGCACACCCGGACCCTTATTTCAAGAATTTATTAAGGTTGATTAATTAGGATATTTAACAGAAACATTCAACAGGAGATTCAGTTGCCCCGGTTACACACCCTTGAGTCAACTCATTGGAATAGGTCCAAGGGTTTCTTTGCCCCACTTTCTGTTATGACTTTTAATATTCTGGTTAAAATCCAAATGTTCTTCATGTAGCTCCTCTCCCTGATGATAAGACAATACAGAATTTCAGAACTGTATTTAGAAGGGCAGTTTATTGTTCTAAAATCTAAGAGAAAGGTTAGGAAACATACTAGAGTTAATTAAGGATAATAGTTATATAAGTATATACTAGTAGTTTAATAGAGTTAATTAAGGATTATAATTTTATAACTATATAATAATCGGTTATGGATATAAATATGTATTAAAAATGTATAGAAAGCAAAAATATTTTTGTCATCATCTCAACTTTCCCACCCTGCTTAAAGAAAGAAATTGAAAACAGTTTCAGGAAAGCTCCTGATCTTTACAGCAATCCCAGGCTCACCTTCTTTTGGGAAGTGTCCTCTGGAGCTGTGTCCAGGCAGGTCTGGAGCTGGGAGCAGCCCTGCCCCACACAGCCCCTCTCAGCAGCAGCACCTGCCCTGCTCAGGGTGGCTCCTTCCCCCCACAGCTTCTCCCCAGCGCTGGGAGCAGCTCCCCGGGCCAGCTGAGAGCTGTCCCTGGCAGGCAGCAGAGTCCCTGCCCCAGCACAGCGCCCTGGGCTGCAGGACCCTGCTCTGCACGACAGCCCTGGGCACCCCTGGCTGCTCTGCACAAGGGACAGGCAGAGAATGTACTCACAGAGTCTGTAGGCACTGGCATGTTCCAGCTTGAGGAGATGCCTCCAGGAGCTGCAGCTGCATTGTCCTGCAGCCAGAGGCTTCCTGTGTCAAGGGCTGGCAGTGATTCTGCCCCAGGCACTTCCCAGCACCTTCCCAGCCCTGACTGATTGAAGCTCTCTGTGCCTCTGGGCTGTGCCCAGGGTGGCTGCAGGCAGTGCCCCAGCCCTGCTGGGCTGGCACAAGAGCTGCTCAGCAAGAGAAATGTGCTTTTGAAGCTCTTCTTGGTTTCCAGGAGCTGCCTCTGTGCCAGGAGCGTGGCCCAGCTCAGCAGCACAGACACAGCAGCAGGACTTTAATGAGCCTCTTGGGGCTTTGTGCTGAGGCCCTGAACATCAGTCCCTGAGAGGGAGGGGAAGAAAGCTCTCTAGAACTCCAAGTCAGAATCCAACTCCAAAGTTTCTTTTCCTTTTAATGAGTCCCACTGAGGGACGTGACTGAGAAAGTGTCCCCAGGCCCCAGGCAGAGCAGAGAACTGGAGGCACTGATGACAGCTGGGGACAAAGAGAAGCCAAGTCTTGGTGCCCTGGGCCACAGCAGCCAATGCTGTGCCAGCAAGGGCTGTGAGGAGACACCTTGTCCTGAGGCCCTGGGGCCTCCTGGCACAGCCCCAGCAAGGCTGGCCACTGTCACCCCCTTGGCCTGCCCTCAGCATCCCCCCTAGCCCACATGCCAGTGGCCTCAGGGATCTGCTGGAAGGAGTCCCTGGGGAGCCTTGCTCAGGAATGGCCCTGGGGGGCTCCTTCATGCTCCCAGCAACTGCAGCTTTTTCAAAGGACTTTGGCTTTTGCTTTGGAGGCTCTGAGAGCTTTGTGCAATCCTGGCCTCCAATTATCTGCTGTAATTAGTCCCTTGAGAGACTTTGTCAGTAACAACACTCAGTGGGGCTCATTAAAGCTTCAAGGTACTTCAGGTTCTTAAGGCACTTTCCTTTTTCCTTCCCACACTGAGTCTCTGAGAAGTTTGTGCACTCATGGCCCCAACTATCTGCTTTAAGGAGTCCCTTGGGAGCTTTGCATTGACACTCAGTGGGGCTCATCAATACTTTGAGATACTCAGGGGTTTTTTCAGCTACTTTGGATTTTCCTTTCCACACTGAGTCTGTGGGAGATTTTTGTGCAATCCTGGCCTCCAGTTCTCTCCTCCAAGGAATCCATTCGGAGCCTGTGTTGGGGATGGACCTCAGTGGCACCCATTATTGCCTCGAGACACTTTGGGTTTTTCCTCTGACTTGGACTCCTGGAAAGGTTTGTGCAATCTCCTCTCAGGCCCTGAGGTTCAAGGGCTGAGCTCCAAATGCACTACGGGGCTCATTAGGATCAAGCAAGTCCTAACAAACCATGGCTGTGCCTTGATTTCCCTCTGGTCTGGTGCAGTTCTTAGGAAAGTTTCCTACAAAAGTTATGGAGAAATAGTTCAAAGAACTTCCAGGAAATATGTATTCCTAGTTCAAAGGGTGTCTTTTATTCCTGTTCTCTTTAGAGCCGAGGTTAATGCAGCATTCAGTGATGGATATTGATCCAGGGTCTCTCCTAAGGAGGTCTGGCCAGGTCAGAGAAGCTGTGCCTTGAGGTCTGACCCCGTGGGGACAACCTTGCTCCACATTCCCCAGCCCCATCCTGTCTCTCCTCACTCCCCTGGGACCTGCTTTGCTCACAGAACTGGCTGCACTCAGGCAAAGAGGGGTTTTCCTTCTTTGATTTTAGCAATCTAAAACTGCTGAGTTTCCCCATGGAAAACAGACACCCTCCTCAAGTGTGTGCCAAGCCCAAGGTGCCACCAAGGAGGTTCCCCTTCCCCAAGGCAGAACCACACAAGGAATGTTTCAGACACACAGGGAGTTCTACAATAAACACATCCCCAGAGTTGGCTGAAGGCAGAATTAGAGCAGCTGCTGAAGGACAGACAACCTTTGAACTCCTTGCAGCTGAAAGCACCAAGTGGGTTGTTGGGAGGTGAGTGAGTGTTGCAAGAGTGAGGGAAGGGAACTGCAGAGAGCCCTGGAAGTGTTTCTGTGCAGACAGGCTGCTGCAAGGGCAGCGTTGGACTGCTCTGGGGGGAACTGTAAGGGAGGGTCAGGGCAGAGTGACCTCCCCAGTGATCTCACAGAGCCCCCTGAGTTCTCACACAGCCACCTGGGATGTCACAGCCCACTCAGTGATGTCACACAACCTGCCCCCAGATGTCACAACACCATTCTGTGATATCCCAGCCTGTTTTGTGATGTCACAGCCCCCCTCAGATGTCACAAAACTACCTCGTGATGTCACATATCCTCTTGTGATGTCACACAGCCTCATTTGATACCAGAGTTCACCCTGTGACATCATACAACCTGTCCTGAGATGTCACATGGCTCTTCTATGACGTCACTGCCCACTCTAGGATTTCATATCACAACCATGTGGTGCCACAGTCTGCTCAGTGATGTCACAACCTCCCACTGTGATGTTGTACATCTAACCTCTGGTGTCATAATCCTCTCTGTGACATCACAACCCACTAAGTGATATCACCCAGACCATGCTGTGATGTCATACAGCCATGCCATGATGTCACAGCCTTCTCTGTGATGTCACAGAATCCCCTCTGTGATGCTGTAGCTGCTCAGTGACCTCACACAACAAACTCTGTGATGTCACAGCCCCATCTGTGACCTCACACAACCCACTCGGAGCTGTCACACAGCCCCTTTCTGACATCCCAGCTGCTCTGGGGCTCCAGGACACAGCCACAGAGGTGCTGCTGTGACACAGCCCCCTCTGGGACATCGCACAGCCCCTGCCAGTGCTGAGCCCCTGGGAGCTCTGTCTGGGCCTGCTCTCTGTGTCCCTGAGCTGCCCTGGAAGGGCCCCAGCCCTGCTGGGCTGTGCTCAGGAGCTGCTCCTGGCCAGAGCTGTCTCTCTGCAGCGCTGCCCTTGCCAGGAGCTGCCTCTGGGCCAGGAGCCCGGCCCAGCTCAGCAGCACAGACACAGCACCAGCACTTTCATCACCCTCTCGGGCCTTTGGGGCTCTTGGCATCACACTCAGTCCCTCAGAGTGTGCTCCAGAAACTTCTCAAGAACCCCAAGTCAGATGGAAACACTGAAGCTTCTTGTAGTTGAAATGAGAGACACGAGTGAGAAAGCGTCCCCAGGTTCCAGGGAGAGCAGAAGACTGGAGGCCCTGATGACAGCTGGGGACAAGCAAGGGAAAGGTGTCTGTGGTGCTGAGCAAAGCTGGATGTGTTTCAGGAATGCCAAGGGCCAAGGGCTGAGCCCCAGCCCCTGGCAAGGCAGATGCTGTCCCTCCCTCATTGCTCAGGGCTCTTCCCGGGCCACTGGCATGTGGGGATGTGCAATGCCAAGGGCAGCACCATGGGGCGGCCCCTGCCAGGCTGCTGAGCAGGGACAAGGAGGCAATGAGGCCCCAGGGCCGCCAGGGTCACTTGTCCCCTGCTGGCCTCAGGCCCAGGGACAGCAGCCATGGCCAAAGGGCTGCACAAGTTGCCTCTGGCAGGGCCTTGCAGCTGCACAGCTCAGAGCCCTCAGCCCCTACCTGCTGCTTATGTGATGAGGCCTCCAAATCCCATCCTGGGAGATTTTTGGGTCCTCTCCATGGTCTGTGAAAATGGAAACACTGGTCAAAGTTATTTTCTCACAAATCTTGCAGTGACAGAACAAGGATCTGTATCACTAAAGTGAACAAGAATGGATTTAGATTTGTTAGAAGGAGGAAATATTTTACAATGAGAGTGGCACAAAACTGCAACTGCTTTTGCAGACAAATGTTTGCCTCATACCAGGATTGCTCCCAGAGCAGGAGCTCTGTGCAACCTGACACAGTGAAACCCCCTCCCCTCCCCAAGGATGGAATTGCTGTTGTGTGGCTTCTCTCATGTGCTGGGTGCCCTCACAACCCTCCTGGCCAGAATGCCTGCTGAGGGCCAGCCAGGCTGCTGCAGTGGCACTGACCTCACAGCCATCACCATTGCAGCCATGTCCCCTGGGCCTGGCTCTCCCCTTTCCTCTGCCCCTGCCTTGTCTCTGCTGGCATGAAGAGTTGTTTCATTATTATCTTGTCCCCAGGGTGCTGGGATCAATTGCTTCCCAGTCAGGCTCCTGGAGCAGCAGTGGCTTTTCAGAGCCCAGCCAGAGATGAGCCCTGAAGCAGCAGCTCTGCAGTGCTGGCCACCAGGCCGGGGTGCCAAGGGAGCCTTCTGGCCATGGCCTGGGAGCAGCTGCTGCTGCCAAGGTGCCTTTGGTGCCTCAGGCTATCCCTGGCACCGCTCCCAGCACGGCACTCTGCACTTGTGCCCGAGCCCTTCCCTGGGTTGGGACTGGCCTGGGGCTTTTCCTGCAGCAGGATCTGCTTTGGCCATGGCACAGGAAAGGCAGTTCCTGCTGGAGCAGGAGGCTGTGCCTGGAATGAGCTCAAACAACTCCAGCAAGGCCCTGTTCACTTCGAAATTGTTTCCTAGAGCACTGTAGTCTAATAATTTTTATAGCTTCTATACTGTGGAGTAAATAACTTTTTTTTTAATTTACGCTGTGATGTAAATAAATCCTTCTCTCGAATCATGGTCAGAATCAATTGTAGCTGTATTTATATCAATATCTCCGGTATACCGTTGTTAATCGTGTGGGACAAATTGCATTATGTTTCACTTCCACCTGTCCAATCTTCACACATAAACCTTTAACAGAGTCTGAGGCTGGGATTGGATCGAGCCACCCACAGTCTCCTCTCTTAGAAGGAATTTGAAAGTCGAGGCATCCCGGGGGGGTTTGATGATCCCTGGTGGCTGTTGGGTGTCATTTCTCCACCTCATGACTCAGCAGGAGTTTCTCCAATGAAGAAATAAAGCTTTAGCCTGAAGCTCACACTCTGCCCATGACAGGAAGCCCTGGGAGTGTCTGTGACATCCCGGCTCTTTGGCAACCTGGGCACTCCTGGGATGTCACCGTGGAGCCCCCGGGAGTGCCTGTGACAGAGCGGTGCCTTTGCAGCCCAAGGTCCCCTGGGATGTCACCATGGAATTGCTGTGACTGCGTCTGAGCACACGGCTCTTCAGCATCCCCAGAAACCCCTGGGAGGTCTCCATGGAACCCCTGTCTGTGCCTGTGACATTGTGGCTCTTGAACAGCCTGGAGACTCTTGGAATGACCCCATGGAGCCCCTCCGAGTGCCTGTAACAAATCTGATCCTTGGTAGGCAACCATCACAAACCCACTGTTGCTATGATCAATCATATGGCAGCTCCATGGAGACCCCATGCCGGGGTGGTTGCCATGGACACCAGCTCAGGCCTGGAGCCAGAGCCCGTTGCCATGGCAACCATTTGCAGTCCCATCCCCAGGCTCATGGGATCCCAGAGCCACAGAATTGGCTGAGTTGGGAGGGACCCATGGGGATCCTCCAGTCCAACTGCTGGCCCTGCACAGGACACCCCAACAATCCCAGCCTGGGCCTGGCAGCGCTGGCCAAACGCTGCTGGAGCTCAGCCAGCCCTGGAGCTGGGAGCCTTCCCTGGGGAGCCTGTTCAGTGCCCCAGCAGCCTCGCGGGAAAAACCTTTTCCTCACATCCAGCCTAAACCTGCCCGCCTCAGCTCCAGCCGCTCCCTCCACTCCTGGCCCTGGGCACCAGAGGGAAGAGGTTCCCGCAGCCCCCAGCCAGGGACCCGCTCCCAAGGCTGCTGCCATGGCAACCAGGCCTGGCACCAGCTGGGATGCTCGGTTTCCATGGGCTGGGCTTCAGGAATGGGATTCCTGAATTCCCTGCTCCTGCTAAAACTACACCACCGCTTGCTTCCCTCCCGCCTCCCATGAAAAGCACAAAAGGCAAAGATCCCAGGCTGGGATAAGAACAATTTATTGAAAACAGCAACGGGATAAGGAACAAACAGGAATAGAAACAATTTCGATAACAGAAATGATAACACAATCTATTCACAAACTGTAATGTCACCGACTGGCTCTTCCTGACCATGTATTTCCTCCTGCCTGGAAAGGACACCCTTCTCCTCTGGTGAGAGAGAGGGAGTACTTTTCCTGCCCCTGGAAATTACCTGAGATGGGATTGAATATAATGACAAGGACATGGTCAGACTCTCATGTTCTTTGATCTCACATCATGTCATTGCCATGGGCAGGAAAAGGTAGAGATGTCTTCAAAGCATGGATCACAGGAAACATGGATCACCAGGTCTTTTCCCAACATGGATCCTGCAAGGGGGGATGAAGCTGGAGCTGTGAAGAAAGCTCTTCCTGCACTTGGGGCACTCACAGGGCTTCCCTTACCGGTGCTTCCACTGGTGTCTGGTCAAGCTAGAGCTCCGGGTGAAGCTCTTCCCACACTGGGTACACTTGTAGGGCCTCTCCCCAGTGTGAATGCGCCGGTGTCTGATGAGGGTGCAGTTGTGCTTGAAGCCCTCCCCACAGTCAGGGCAGCGGAAGGGCCTCTCATCCGTGTGAATCCGCTGGTGCAGGACGAGATTTGAGCGGGTCTGAAACCTCTTCCCACACTCAACACACTCGTAGGGCCTCTCCCCAGTGTGGATGCGCTGGTGGATGATGAGCTGGGAGCTGCAGCTGAAGCCCTTCCCACATTCCCCACACTCGTAGGGCCATTCCCCAGTGTGGATCATCTGGTGGCAGATCAGGGTTTTCCTCTGGCTGAAGCTCTTCCCACACTCCAAGCACTTGTAGGGCTTCTCCCCATCCTGAAGCTGCTCATGGACCACCAGCTCAGAGCCCTGGCTGGATCTCTGGCTGCCTTCCCAGCACAGGGTGGGTCTTTCCTCCTCAGAGCACCCTGTGGTGGGTTTGGGGCCCCTCCTCCTGCAGTATCTCCGGGGCTTTTCCTCCCAGTTTGACTCCTGCGCTGTGGAGTCGCTCAAAACAGCCTCGTCCATGATGTTCTGCTGTGGGGATTTGTCCTCCCTGGTCTCCATCCTCAGCTCCTTGTCTGGGGGAGGAAGGACAAGGAGAGGATGGGATTTGCCTCCGTGCCAGAGGGAAGGGGAAGGAGATCCCCCCAGAGCATCCCCGGCAGGACGGCGTCGGCAGCGGGGTTGTCCTGCAGCCGGGGGCCAGGCTGGGCTGGGAGATGGAGCAGGAGAGAGGGGGAAAGGGGCACTGACTTCCTCCTCACCTGTCTGGGTGTCCTGGGGCATCTTCCTCTTCCTCACAGCCTCCTTCTCCATCTGGCCAAGGTTTAGGATTGGGAAATCCTGGTTTGAGAGAAAACAAGGAATGAGCACAATGAGTTTGATGGTCCCTCTTACCAAGCCCATCTCTAGAAATCACCTGGGCATCTGAGGTGTCTTGGTTTGAAAGGAGTTTGCTAAGGAGGGCAGAAATCTCCACTGAAATTGATAAAAATGTAAGCATCCCATCCCCTCCAAATTATTATAATCTTGAAACCAAAGTGCTCTCAGGTAATGATATGGGAAAAGGAATATAAGTTCTTTACTAAAGAAGGAAAATGAAAATGCAGCAGTACAAAAAAAAAAAAAACAACAAAAAACAACCCACCAACAGAGTCAGAACCTTACACCGTGTTGGTCAGGGTGTTGGAAGCAGTCTGATTAAATGGTGGCTGCAGTCCTCCTGGAGTGACAAATGCGGTTCTGCTGAAGAAATGATCTGATAGAAGGGTGTAGCTTACCTCTGAAGTTCTGGTGCTCTAGATGGGTCCGGTCTCTCCTCTGGGAATCCAGTGGAGAAAGACTGCCTGTGGAGTTCTGATTCTCAGATTATATCCAGTCAGGAATGCTTGGCTCCGCCCCCTGGGTGGAGCATCTCACAATGGGATGATGTCATTTTATCAGTCCTGCAGTGGGACTCAATGGCCCATTAACAGAAGATATCCCCCTGGAGGGAGGATGGGTGGTGGAAGAGATAAAGAACACTGCCCCACCTGGTTTTTAAGAGCTGGCCCATTAACAGAAGACATCCCCCAGTTATGAGGGATTGCTCATGAAAGAGATAAAGAAAACTGCTCTACCAGGTTTTAACAGATGGTGATAGAATACATACTTTTGGTTACATCTTGCATTTCAGCCCAAGATATGGGGTCCATAAAAATTTTTACACCACCAAAATTCGGCCCTGAAAATGCCTTCCAGGAGTTCCCCATTTCTGTTCTCTCCCTTTTGGTGTTCAGGGTTTCCCCCCTGTCCCAGCTCCTGAGGGTCACGTGTGTATGGGAGTCCCCCGCCTACTTGGTCCCTGTCCTGCCCAGGCTGCTGGGAGTGCCAGGAATCTAAAAAGTTCCCCCTATTTCCATCTCCCCACTTAGGGATGCTGGGACTCTCCAGTATCCCCCGAAGAGGCATTTTCCAATCAGCTTTGGAGTTCTTCATTCTCCAAACATCCCTCCCAAAAAACCCAACCCCTCAGGATATCTGGGCTGAGTTCCTTCTGTCCGGTCACCTGTGGCATGGGGGGTGATGATCCCATGGATGAGGGGGCTGTGACTTCAGGGAGTGCTTGACCTTGTGCTTCCTTCTCCTTTCCCTGATCCTCCTTTGTCCCTCCTTCAGGCTGAAGAAGCAGCTCAGGGAGTCAGAAGCAAAACTCCAAGTCTCTTGGAGCTTCAATCGGCCCCACTGAGGGAAGGGACTGCCAAAGGCTCCCCAGGGACTGGTGAGAGCAGATCCTGGAGGCCAGGATTGCCGGGAGCCAAAGGCTCTGAGCAGGGAACTGCAATGCTGAGCAAGGCCTGGCTGGGTTGGAGGAAGCAGAAAGGCCAAGCCCTGAGCCCAGGCCTGGCCCAGCAGGGCCTGTCCCTCACGGCTGGCTCGGGACTCTTTGTGGGGCAGTGGGATGTGAGGGGCAGCAAGGACAAATGCCATAAACCTGTGTGACACTCCAGATCCTTATGGAACCAAGGGGCCAGTGCAACACCATGGGAAATTGTGGAACCAAGGGGATCATTGTGGCACTTTTGGGCTCATGGAACCAAGGGGCCAGGGGGACACTCTGGGGCTTTATGGAAACAAGAGGCCACTGTGAGTCTGCAGGGCTGTAAGACTCCAGAACACTTCAATGCTGGTGGTAACCAAAGGTTCCTGTGCTTGAGTGTGGTGCACAGGAGAAACACCAACCAGATCTTCTCATTGTGGACAGATGTAAAGAATATTCTTGGTAGGAAGGGACCCACAAGGACCATCAAGTCCAACTCTTAGGTGAATGGCCCACACAGGTATTGAACCCACAACCTCAGGAATGCTGGCACCATGCTCTGACCAACTGAGCTAAGAGGTCAAAATGACACAAAATTTAACTGGCAAAATATAGGCAATCAAGGAACTTTGGCAAAGGGTTTAATACAACATCCAACTGAACATAAAACTCTTACCATAGCATTAACTTTGCAACGTTTCCTCATTTAACCTAAAAATTGCTAACCCTTAAGATTTTGAGTAACATTAAGATATCCAAAAATGTTCCAGGTACATAGGATAAGAAGAAAAAAAGGAGACCAGAAAGGCAGAAGATCTACAGGAAAACACTTCCAGGATGATCCCAGTCACTCCCACTACAATCCCAGTCACTCCCACTATGAGCTATGGCACCCAGTCACCCCTTGTATGGTTCCAGTCACTCCCAGATCCTCCCAGCATGATTCCAGTCATGGCCAGAGTGACTCTCTGTCACTCCCAGGATGGACCCAGTTGCTCCCAGTCACCTCCAGAATGGTTCCAGTCACAGCCAGCACCGTTTCAGTCGCTCCCAGTATGATCCCAGTTAGTTCCAGTAGAATCCCAGTATTGCCCCAGCATGGGCACAGCTGCTCCCAGGATTATCCAGTGTGGTTCCAGTTTCTCCCATTTACCTGCACTATGGTTTCAGTCTCTCCCAGTCTATCCCAGTTGCTCTCAGTCACTCCTCAGATGCTTCCAGGCTGATCCCAGTTGCTCACAGCCACTCCCAGTCACCCTGAGTGCAGTCCCAGTTGCTGCCAGTATGGTCCCAGTCTTACCCAGCATGGCCCAGCTGCTCCCACTCTGATCCCAGTAGGATGCAAGTTGACCTCAGCATGGTTCCATTCACTCCCTGTTCCTCCCAGTGTGATTCCAGTTGCACTCAGTTGCCCCCAGTATAGTCCCAGTCACTCCCCAGATGATCCCAGCCCCTCCCAGCATGGTCCCAGTCATGCCCAGCTGACCCCAGTGTAGACCCAGTTACTCCCAATTGTTCCCAGTTGTCCCCAGCACAGTTCCCATTGTTTCTAGTGTGTTCTCAGTCATCCCCAGGATGGTCACAGACACTCCCAGTCTATCCCAGCTGCCTTCAGCATGTCCATGGTCATTCCGCCACTCCTAGCAATCCTAGTCAAGTGCTTGTTTCCCAGTATGATCTCAGGCCCAGTATATCCCAGTTGAGATGTGATTTACTCCCTGAATTCATAGCCCCCCACCCATGGGATCATCATCCCCCATCCCACAGGTGACTGGGAAGGGGGATCTCAGCCCAGATATCCTGTGGGGGTCCTGGGTTGGGTTTTTGGGGGTGATGCTTGGTGAATGAAGAACGCCAAAGCTGAGTGGAAAATGCCCCTTGGGAAGACATTGGGGGTTCCCAGTGGCAGTTGTCAGCAGAGGCAGCCTGGAGGAGCAGAGCCCTGTGTCCTCCAGGACCCCAAAGTGGGGAGGCCAGAGAGAGGGAGAGCACCATAATTCATGGGAGCCTCAATTGCCTGGTGAGGGGTAGGGGGGTCTCCATAGACTCCCTGCACCCCGAAGAAGAAAATAATGGGAGCAGGGACCCCGGGATCCCAAAAACTTCCAGCATCCCTAAGTGGGGAGATGGAAATAGGAGGAACTTTTTGGATTCCTGGCACTCACAGCAGCCTGGGCAGGGCAGGGACCGAGTAGACGGGGGACCCCCATACATATGTGAACCTCAGGAGCTGGGACAGGGGGGAAACCCTGAACACCAAAAGGGAGTGAACATAGATGGGGAACTTGTGGGAGACATTTTCAGGACTGAATTTTTGTGGTGTAAAATTTTTATGGACCCCATGTTTTGGGTTGCAATGCAAGATGTAACCAAAAGTGTGTATTCTATCACCATCTGTTAAAAACTAGTGGAGCAGTTTTCATTATTTCCTTCATGACCCATCCCTCATAACTGGGGGATGTCTCCTGTTAATGGGCCAGCTCTTAAAAACCAGGTGGGGCAGTGTTCTTTATCTCTTCCACCACCCATCCTCCCTCCAGGGGGATATCTTCTGTTAATGGGCCATTGAGTCTCACTGCAGGACTGATAAAATGACATCATCCCATTGTGAGATGCTCCACCCAGGGGGCGGAGCCAAGCATTCCTGACTGGATATAATCTGAGAATCAGAACTCCACAGGCAGTCTTTCTCCACTGGATTCCCAGAGGAGAGACCGGACCCATCTAGAGCACCAGAACTTCAGAGGTAAGCTACACTTTTCTACGGGATAATTGCTTGAACAGAACCACATCTATGGCTCCAGGAGGACTGCAGCCACCATTTAATCGGACTACTTTCAAAACCCTGTCCAACAGGGTGCAAGGCTGTACTCTGACTCTGTCAGCAAATTGTTTTTTGGTGTGTTTTTCTTTTATTTGTTTCTACTGCTGCATTTTGAGCTTCCTTTCTTTAGTAAAGAACTGTTATTCCTATTCCCATATCTTTATCTGAGAGCACTTTGATTTCAAGATTATAATAATTCAGGGGTGGGAGTGGGGTGGGCAGTGTTTACATTTTTATCAATTTAATTGGAGGTTTCTTCCTTCCTTAGCAAACACCTTTCATTTCAAACCAAGACACCCCAGGTGCCTGGGTGACTTCTAGAGGTGGACTTGAACAGAGGGACCTTCAAACTCAACGTGCTCATTTCTTGTTTTTCCCCAAATCAGGATTTCCCATTCCCAAATCTTGGCCAGATGGAGAAGGAGGCTGTGAGGAAGAGGAAGATGCCCCAGGACAGCCAGGCAGGTGAGGAGGAAGTCAGTGCCCCTTTCCCCCTCTCTCCTGCTCCATCTCCCAGCCCAGCCTGGCCCCCGGCTGCAGGACAACCCCGCTGCCGACGCCGTCCTGCCGGGGACGCACTGGGGGGATCTCCTTCCCCTTCCCTCTGGCACGGAGGCAAATCCCATCCTCTCCTTGTCCTTCCTCCCCCAGACAAGGAGCTGAGGATGGAGACCAGGGAGGACAAATCCTCACGGCAGAACCTCGTGGAAGAGACCGTTTTGAGCAGCTCCACAGTGCAGGAATCCAATGGGGAGGAGAAGCCCTGGAGATCCCACAGGAGGAGGGGCTCCAAACCCATCCCAGGGTGCTCTGAGGAGGAAAGACCCACCCTGTGCCGGGAAGGCGGCCGGAGATCCAGCCAGGGCTCTGAGCTGGTGGTCCATGAGCAGCTTCAGGATGGGGAGAAGCCCTACAAGTGCTTGGAGTGTGGGAAGAGCTTCAGCCAGAGGAAAACCCTGATCTGCCACCAGATGATCCACACTGGGGAATGGCCCTACGAGTGTGGGGAATGTGGGAAGGGCTTCAGCTGCAGCTCCCAGCTCATCATCCACCAGCGCATCCACACTGGGGAGAGGCCCTACGAGTGTGGTGAGTGTGGGAAGAGGTTTCACAGCAGCTCCACTCTCCTCCAGCACCAGCGGATTCACACAGATGAGAGGTCCTTCCGCTGCCCTGACTGCAGGAAAGGCTTCAAGCAAAACTCCCACCTCATCAGGCACCGGCGCATCCACAGTGGTGAGAGGCCCTACGAATGTCCCCAGTGCGGGAAGAGCTTCACCCAGAGCTCTATCTTGGCCAAACACCAACGGCGGCACTAGTAAGAGAAGCCCTGTAAATGCTCTGTATGTAGGAAGAGCTTTGTCCCCTGCTTCGGCATCATCCCCCCATGGAGGACTTACACTGGGAAGAGACGTGGTGATCCATGTTTTTGGGGGTCGAGGTTTTCAGGAAGGTGGAGGCCCGCTTACATCCACCCGGCTGCGGTGCATGTTCCCTGTGATCTATACTGGGAAGACACTTCTACATTTTCATGCTCATGGCAATGTCATGATATGGAATCAAAGAACATGAGAGTCTGACCATGGTCCTGTCATTATATTCAATCCCATCTCAGATCATTACCAGGGGCAGGAAAAGGACTCCCTCTCTCTCACCAGTGGAGAAGGATGTCCTTTCCAGGTTGGAGGAAATAAGTGGCCGGAACAAGCCAGGTGGTGTACATTTCCCTGTAAATAGTTTGTCTTATCCCTTATGTTACCAAAATTGTTTCTGTTCTTTTTCATTCCTTATCTCGTTGCTGTTCTTATCCCAGACAAGGATCTTTGCCTTTTGTAATTTCCATGGGAGGTGGGAGGGAAGCGAGCGGCAGTGCAGTTTCAGCAGGAGCAGGGAATTGGGGAATGCCATTCCTGAAGCCCAGCCCATGGAAACCGAGCATCCCAGCTGGTGCCAGGCCTGGTTGCCATGGCAGCAGCCTTGGGAGCGGGTCCCTGGCTGGGGGCTGTGGGAACCTCTTCCCTCTGGTGCCCAGGGACAGGAGTGGAGGGAGCGGCTGGAGCTGAGGCGGGCAGGTTTAGGCTGGATGTGAGGAAAAGGTTTTTCCCGCGAGGCTGCTGGGGCACTGAACAGGCTCCCCAGGGAAGGCTCCCAGCTCCAGGGCTGGCTGAGCTCCAGCAGCGTTTGGCCAGCGCTGCCAGGCCCAGGCTGGGATTGTTGGGGTGTCCTGTGCAGGGCCAGCAGTTGGACTGGAGGATCCCCATGGGTCCCTCCCAACTCAGCCAATTCTGTGGCTCTGGGATCCCATGAGCCTGGGGATGGGACTGCAAATGGTTGCCATGGCAACGGGCTCTGGCTCCAGGCCTGAGCTGGTGTCCATGGCAACCACCCCTGGCATGGGGTCTCCATGGAGCTGCCAAGGGACTGACCATAGCAACAGGGGCTGTGATGGTTGTCATGGAAACAGACCATAGCAACAGGGGTGGGTGATGGTTGCCTACCAAGGATCAGATTTGTTACAGGCCCTCTGAGGAGCTCCATGGGGACATTCCAAGAGTCTCCAGGCTCTTCAGGAGCCGGAATGTTACAGGCACAGACAGGGGCTCCACAGAGACCTCCCAGGGGTTTCTGGGGATGCTGAAGAGCCGTGTGGTCAGACGCAGTCACAGCAATTCCATGGTGACATCCCAGGGGACCTTGGGCTGCAAAGGCACCGCTCTGTCACAGGCACTCCCGGGGGCTCCACGGTGACATCCCAGGAGTCCCCAGGCTGCCAAAGAGCCGGGATGTCACAGACACTGCCAGGGCTTCCTGTCATGGGCAGAGTGGGAGCTTCAGGCTAAAGCTTTATTTCTTTATTGGAGAAACTCCAGCTGAGTCATGAGGTGGAGAAATGACACCCAGCAGCCACCAGGAATCTTCTAATCCCTCTAAGATGCCTCGACTTTTAAATTCCTTCTAAGAGAGGAGACTGGGGTGGCTGTCCACTCCAATTCCAGTCCCAGGCTTTGTTTATGTGTAAAAGATTGGACAGGTGGAACTGAACCGTAATGCAATTTGTCCCACAGGATTAATAATGGAATACCAACTGTCTTTTCTGATGCCCATTGCCAAAATTGGTACTCTCCCTTAAACATTTCTTTTATTCAAGGGTATCTCCCAGAAAAAACCTGCTAGCTTTGGCTGGCCTTGGCCTCTGGTGGTCACCTCACATCAGTCCCTGAAACAGTGTGGCTCTGTTCCTTCCTATGGAAAAGCACCAGCCTCCTTGCCAGGCATCCCAAATTCCATAGATCTAAGAATTGCTCCAAGACAAAAGCAGCCAGGACAGAGGGGTTAGGTTGGCCTTGTCCTCTTGTGATTTTCTTAGACTCTAAGCAGACTGTTTTCATTTGAAAACCCCTTGGAGAGTGCCCGGAGATCTCCCAAGGTGGGGTTTTGAGGCCTCAGGCACATGACCACTGTATAGGGACAAAGGAGCTCTGTGCTCCGTGGGGTGGAGACTGAAGACAGTGGAGGAGAGTCAGGAGAGTGTTTAAAGAGTGGTATCTGAGATGGTGGATATTTTTGCCCTAGTGGAAAAGAGCCAGAGAAAGAAAAATGGATGGCAAGTGCAGCTGGGGAGGCCCAGTATGAACACCAGGTGAAAGGAATTTGTCGCAGGGCTGTGGTGCAACACATCCCCCAGAAGGAGTCTGGAGCAGCCCAAGGCTTTGTGTGTCCAGGCAGAGGCAGGCAGGACACAGAGCTGTCAGCAAAGGAAGGGGCCAGCGAGGTGGGGCAGCCGGGGGATGACGACAGCCTGCAGGGACAGAGGGGCAGGGCATGGACACCGTAGGGCAGCCTGGGCTGGAGAGGGCACAGGGATGGGCAGCAGCTGCAAGACCCTGCCAGAGGCAACTTGTGCAGCCCTTTGGCCATGGCTGCTGGCCCTGGGCCTGAGGCCAGCAGGGGACAAGTGACCCTGGCGGCCCTGGGGCCTCATTGCCTCCTTGTCCCTGCTCAGCAGCCTGGCAGGGGCCGCCCCATGGTGCTGCCCTTGGCATTGCACATCCCCACATGCCAGTGGCCCGGGAAGAGCCCTGAGCAATGAGGGAGGGACAGCATCTGCCTTGCCAGGGGCTGGGGCTCAGCCCTTGGCCCTTGGCATTCCTGAAACACATCCAGCTCTGCTCAGCACCACAGACACCTTTCCCTTGCTTGTCCTCAGCTGTCATCAGGGCCTCCAGTCTTCTGCTCTCCCTGGAACCTGGGGACACTTTCTCACTCGTGTCTCTCATTTCAACTACAAGAAACTTCAGTGTTTCCATCTGACATGGAGTTCTTGAGAAGTTTCTGGAGCACACTGTGAGGGACTGAGTGTGATGCAAAGAGCCCCAAAGGCCCAAGAGGGTGATGAAAGTGCTGGTGCTGTGTCTGTGCTGCTGAGCTGGGCCGGGCTCCTGGCCCAGAGGCAGCTCCTGGCAAGGGCAGCGCTGCAGAGAGACATCTCTGGCCAGGAGCAGCTCCTGAGCACAGCCCAGCAGGGCTGGGGCCCTGCCAGGGCAGCTCAGGGACACAGAGAGCAGGCCCAGACAGAGCTGCCAGGGGCTCAGCACTGGCAGGGGCTGTGGGATGTCCCAGAGGGGGCTGTGTCACAGCAGCACCTCTGTGGCTGTGTCCTGGAGCCCCAGAGCAGCTGGGATGTCAGAAAGGGGCTGTGTGACAGCTGCGAGTGGGTTGTGTGAGGTCACAGATGGGGCTGTGACATGACAGAGTTGGTTGTGTGAGGTCACTGAGCAGCTACAGCATCATAGAGGGGACTGTGTGACATCACAGAGAAGGCTGTGATATCATGGCATGGCTGTATGACATCATAGACCTGGTTGTGAGGTCAAAGTATGTGCTGTGACATTACAGGTTATCTGACATCACAGAGATGGTTTTGTGACATCACTGATGGGGTTATGACATCACGGAGCTGACTGTGACATCATAAAGGATGGTGTGAGGCCATTGAGCAGAGACTGCCATCATAGAGGGTGGCTCTGTGACATCACAGACCAGGATGTGACATCACAGAACAGACTGTGACATCAGAGGTTGAATTTTTGACATCATTGTCTTCTGTGACATCACAGTACAGCTGTATGACAACACATGACAACATCCCAGAGTTGGCTCACTTAACAGAGCTCAAACTTCACAGGACTTCAGTTATACCTTAACCTTAACTGAAACCTCAAATGTCACAATTTAGTAAAACAACAGCATTTACTGTATTTAACCAAATTTATAAGACGTGACTTTTCAAATTAACAGAGCAATAATACATAACAGTATTTAAATTAGCTTATAACTTATATTAAACATAAAAACCTAGGAAAAGAACAAAACTTCGCAGCATTTAACTTATCTTATACTTCATGACTTAACCTTCCTCACAGGCCTGACTGACTCAGATCTCCAAGGCACTCCAGCCCCTCCGAGAGCAGCATTTCTGACACATTTGCCAGGGCACAGCACTGGTGTGTGCACACAGACACAAAGAGGCAGTGCAAGGCAGCTGTGAGAAATTCCCCTGCAGGGCAGGGCAATGCTCCCTGCGGATGCTTTGGCATCTCCCCAGCGGGCCAAGGGCTGAGCCTGGAGGAGTGGGGGGATCAGCCCAGGCTCCGTCGTTGTTCGGGGATGCCCCAAGTGCAGCAAACGGGAGAGTTCCCGGCTCACAGAGGCCCCACTCCGAGGGAGGTGGCTGGGCCAGGAGAGCTGCAAGGGGCTCCTTTTGGAGCGCTGTTTGTAGGGCCCCAAGAGAGGGGCTTCAGGCACAGCAATGTTTCATCCTGGCCGCACTTGGCATCAACAGCTTTCTTTGCAAGGCTGAGAACAGGGATGTTGTGCCATGCAGGGAACAGAAACAGTTCCCAGGGCTGCTCCTGAAGCAAGCAGGAGCTGCTTGGGCAGCAGCAGTGCCTGGGAGCAGACAGTGTTTCTGATGAGCTGCAGAGGAGCTGACCCCAGGGGCTGTTGGCCAAGGCCCAGGCCCAAGGAGCATTTCTCAGCTGGCAGGGCGGCCTGAGAAGGGGAGGGGGGAATGCACCAGCACAGGGTCCATGGAACCAAGGGACCATTGTGACATTGTGGGGCACCATGAAATTAACAAAGCATTGTGACACTGTGAGGCTTCATGGAACCAGTGAGACCATTGTGGTCCCCACAGAACCAAGAGGACCATTGGGATACTGTGGGGCCTCGTGAAACCAAGAGACCTTTGTGACACTGCAGGGCTACATGGAACCAAAGGTCCATTGTGACATTGAGGGGCTGTAAGAGATAGTCTGAAGATTCTCTCATCTGTCTCACAACCGTCTCAAGGACAGAGACTGAGACCCTGAATATAACAAAGGATTTGGTTTGGGGGTTTGGGCCTAGCTGAGGTGGATGTTTGCTAAGTGATTGTTTGCAGGTGGTTGCACGGTACACTGATCTCATTCCTGCTGGCGAGCAGAGGTTTGTGCATGGTACCCTGTGCGATGGGTTTCCATGACACCTTGCCCTCATTCCTGCTGGTGGAGAAAGGCTTGCAAGATGTGGTTTGCTCTGTACCCTACACCTGCCCCCTGCACAATGGAATTCATCACAATGATCATCAATCTCCTCTGGTTTTGGCCGTGCACCCCTTGCTTTGCAAAAGACTATAAAATTATACCCCAAACTTACCTTCCTTTGAGATCTCCCCAACAGACAGAAGACTCTGCGTCGTTGGACGGCTGAGTGGACTTCGACTCTGGTAGCTATAATCCCCTTACTCTCTGTTCCTTATGCTTTGCTTTCTCTTCTTTTAGCTCTATTGCATATTAGTGCTGATGAGCACTCAGTAAAGTGTGTTTTGCTGTTTAAGTCCCTGGTTTGCTGATAATATTTTGTACTCTAAGATCCAATAAAAGAATCCCACCTTGCGGATTGTGACAGGGGCCACTGTGGCACCGTGAGGCTACATGGAAGCACAGAGTCCATGGTGACAGTCGGGGTCCTCAAGGAACCACAGAGGCCACTGTGACACTGCTGGGCCTTGTGGAACCAAGGGGTCACTGTGGAACCAAGGAGACCCTGGTGAGACCAGGTGAGACCCTGGGCCCCAGTGGGATCAAGGGGCCATTGTTCCATTGCAAGGACTCCTGGAACTAAGGGAACACCCGTGACACTGTGGTGCCCCATGGAACCAAGGGTCCCTGGTGACCCTGCAGGATCTTGTGTAACCAGGGCTGCACTGTGGCACTGCACCACCAAGGGATTCATTGTGGCACTGTGAGACCTCATGGAACCAAGAGGCCCCTGTGACACTGCAGGGCCTTGTGGAACCATGCAGAGCATTGTGACAGAGCAGGACCTCATGTCATGATGGGGCCATTGGGACACTGCAGGGCCCCATGGAACCAAGGGGCCAGTGTTGCTCCGCAGGGACTCCTGTAATGAAGGAAACTTTTTTGAAACCATGGTGCCACTTGGGACCAAGAAGCCATGGTGACACTGTGGAACCAAGGAGAGCATTGCTGCACTGTGAGACCTCATGGAACCAAGCATCCACTGGGACACTGCAGGGCCCAAGGATCCAAGAGACTTTCTGACACTGAGGGGTCCCATGGAACAAAGGGGACATTGTGACCCTGGGAGGCCTCATGGAATCATGGAGACCATTGTGACACTCTAGGGCCCCATGGAACCATGGTGACACCAGGTTGGCTGGGAGTTTTGATGTGCTGCAGGGTAGGAGGGCTCTGCACAGGGACCTGGACAGGCTGGATCCAGGGCCCAAACACAACAAGGTGAGGTTTAACAAGTCCAAGTGTCAGGTCCTGCACTTTGGCCACAACAACCCCTGCAGCGCTACAGGCTGGGGACAGAGTGGCTGGACAGCAGCCAGGCAGAAAGGGAGCTGGGGCACTGATGGACAGCAGGCTGGACATGAGCCAGCAGTGTGCCCAGGTGGCCAAGAAGGCCAATGGCTCCTGGCCTGGATCAGGAACAGTGTGGCCAGCAGGAGCAGACCTTCAGTACCACCCCTGACTTGCCCCCAGCTCTGCACACAAACACTGCTGCTGCAGCTGCAGAGAAGGGAACAAAAGGGGGATCTCTGGAGAAAACTTTGCTGGGAAACCCTTTAGTTCCTTTAAAGCCACCATGAGCACATCCCCTCATTGGCACAATCTGTGGCCAAAGGGAAGATGGAGAGAGAAACAAAATGAGAAATAGCAGAAACAATTATATTTTATTTTGGTCAAGATCTAAAAATTAAAACAAAGAAAACATCCAAAATTAGACCAACAAGAAGTATCAAAAATGAATTTTATTACAAGCGATTTGCAGAAATTGGCCAGAAGTTTAATGTTTCTGAAACCATCCAGTCATCAGTCTCCAAACAGCAGCCTTGAGCTCCTGGTTCCTCAGGCTGTAGATGAGGGGGTTCAGGGCTGGAGGCACCATTGAGTACAGAACTGATACCGCCAGGTCCAGGGATGGGGAGGAGATAGAGGGAGGCTTCAGGTGAGCAAACATGAGAGTGCTGATAAACAGAGAGACCACAGCCAGGTGAGGGAGGCAGGTAGAAAAGGCTTTGTGCCGTCCCTGCTCAGAGGGGATCCTCAGCACAGCCCTGAAGATCTGCACATAGGAGAAAACAATGAACACAAAACAGCCAAATACCAAACAGGCACTGACTGCAATGAGCCCCAGTTCTCTAGTGTAGGAATTGGAGCAGGAGAGCTTGAGGATCTGAGGGATTTCACAGAAGAACTGGTCCAGGGCATTGCCATGGCACAGGGGCAGGGAAAATGTATTGGCCGTGTGCAGCAGTGAATAGACGAAGGCACTGGCCCAGGCAGCTGCTGCCATGTGAGCACAAGCTCTGCTGCCCAGGAGGGTCTCGTAGTGCAGGGGTTTGCAGATGGACACGTAGCGGTCATAGCACATGATGGTCAGGAGGAAATACTCTGTTGCAGCACAGAAAACCAAAAAATTATTTGTGCCACACATCCTGTGTAGGAGATGTGTCTGGTGTCCCAGAGGGAATTGTGCATGGCTTTGGGCACAGTGGTGCAGATGGAGCCCAGGTCGCTGAGGGCCAGGTTGAGCAGGAAGAAGAACATGGGGCTGTGCAGGTGGTGGCTGCAGGCTACGGCGCTGATGATGAGGCCGTTGCCCAGGAGGGCAGCCAGGGAGATGCCCAGGAAGAGGCAGAAGTGCAGGAGCTGCAGCTGCCGCGTATCTGCCAATGCCAGCAGGAGGAAGTGGCTGATGGAGCTGCTGTTGGACATTTGCTGTGGCTGGGCATGGGGACCTGTTCATGGACAAAGGACAGTGGCAAGTCAGGAGAGGCTGCTTTGAGTCAAACTTCTGCCATTCCCTGTAGATTGTCCCGCTGGGACTCACCCACCCGTGTTCCTGTGCTGGGAAAATCTTCACCCAGGTCCCTGACTGAGCTCCAGCTGCGCTGTCTGAGTGTTTCAGGAGCAGCCAGGCCTGTGCCTGGGGGCTCTCCAGGAGCCATCCCTGCCCTGCTACCCTGGGTTTGTGGCCATGTGGCAAAGGGACAAGGCAGGAAATTCAGGATTTGTCAGAGGATTCACTCCTAATGCAGAAAGGCTTGTTGCCATCTGCACACACACTTCTAAATTCTGGCAGGAGTTGATTTTACGAATTGTCTTCCTACCCACAAATCATTCCTGTTTCTCTGAGGTCAGAAATCCCCAGCTTTTCTGCTGCACTCAGAATTTCCCACTGAGAGATGGGAGAGGCAAAGGATTCCCTGTGGCTTAGGGAAGGTGAGGGGCTGGATGGGCTTGTTCCCCACTGCCCTGGGTTTGCACCTTTGGCTGGAATCAGAGCACAATCACACTCCTGTGTCACCCTGGCATAAACCAGACCCTGCCCAGGGCAGAGGGATCCCTGAATGTCTCAACCTCTCTAAAGGTCTCTGGACAAGGTCTCAGCACCCCCTTCTGCCAAGGACACTCACAACTCCCTTGGCAGAGCCAACAGCATTTCCTCAGCTGTGGCATCTCTGCCCTTCCCCATGGGACATTCAGGGAACACCAAGAGGCTCTGGTACAGATTTGCAGCCAGGAGGGCAGCTCAGAGCTTGGAAGGACACAGCAAGGAGATCCCCAGGTATGCCCATGATGGGATCTCAGGGAGGGGGCTCAGCTCATTCCCCTTTCCCATGGACTGCTTTGCCCACAGCCCCACAGGCCACAGGGAAGCTGGGACACCCCATTCCCATGGACACACCTGCCTGGCAGCAATCCCAAGGGCAGGGCCTGACTCAGCTGCTGCAGATGCCAGAGGCTCCCTGAGAGCCCCAGATACCAATGACAATATCAGAGCAGTGCATTTAGGCTGTTTAGGAGGCTCCCAGCAGAGAGACTGAGCACCCAAACTTACAATTCTGGCATCTCTGTAAATGTTGCAACATTACTTTGCTGATCCTGGTGTGTCCCCTTCAATTCAGAATATTCTGTGATTCTGGGATTACAATTCCACATCTGCTCTCATCCGCCTGTTGTCTCTAATTAAAAGAGAAAAAAAAACCCTTTTGCAACAGTGTTAGAACAGTAAAGTAAAAACCAGACCTTTATTGGAAGCTTCCAGGTGTCCCAGTGGGGATGGGGCACACCCGGCCCATTGTTTCAATTTATTAACATTGATTTATTAGGATATTTCACAGAAACATTCAATTAGATATTCAGCTGCCCCACTTACACACCCCTGGGTCAACACATTGGAGTAGGTCCAAGGGTTTCTTTGCCCCACTTTTTGTTATGACTCCACACATTCTGGTTACAAAACAAAATGGTCTTCTTGTAGCTCCTCTCCTGATGATAAGACAATACAGTATTTCAGAAATGTATTTAGAAGGTCAGTTATTGTTCTAAAATCTAAGTGAAAGGTTAGGAAACATTAAGGATAAGTTAATTAAGGATAATAGTTACATAAGTAATAATATATAATTTATATATATTATATAAGTAATAGTATATAATTGTAGTTTAATAGAGTTAGTTAAGGATTATAATTTTATAAATATACAATAATAGTTTATGGATCTAAATATGTATTAAAAATGTATATAAAGCAAAAATATTTTTGTCATCATCCCAGCTTTCCCACCCTGCTTAAAGCAAGAAATTGAACACAGTCTCAGGAAAGCTCCTGATCTTTACAGCAATCCCTGACTCACCTTCTTTTGGGAAGTGTCCTCTGGAGCTGTGCCCAGGCAGGTCTGGAGCTGGGAGCAGCCCTGGCCCACACAGCCCCTCTCAGCAGCAGCACCTGCCCTGCTCAGGGTGGCTCCTTCCCCCCACAGCTTCTCCCCAGCGCTGGGAGCAGCTCCCCGGGCCGGCTGAGAGCTGTCCCTGGCAGGCAGCAGAGTCCCTGCCCCAGCACAGCGCCCTGGGCTGCAGGACCCTGCTCTGCAGGACAGCCCTGGGCACCCCTGGCTGCTCTACACAAGGGACAGGCAGAGAATGTACTCACAGAGTCTGTAGGCACTGGCATGTTCCAGCTTGAGGAGATGCCTCCAGGAGCTGCAGCTGCATTGTCCTGCAGCCAGAGGCTTCCTGTGTCAAGGGCTGGCAGTGATTCTGCCCCAGGCACTTCCCAGCACCTTCCCAGCCCTGACTGATTGAAGCTCTCTGTGCCTCTGGGCTGTGCCCAGGGTGGCTGCAGGCAGTGCCCCAGCCCTGCTGGGCTGGCACAAGAGCTGCTCAGCAAGAGAAATGTGCTTTTGAAGCTCTTCTTGGTTTCCAGGAGCTGCCTCTGTGCCAGGAGCCCGACCCAGCTCAGCAGCACAGACACAGCAGCAGGACTTTAATGAGCCTCTTGGGGCTTTGTGCTGAGGCCCTGAACATCAGTCCCTGAGAGGGAGGGGAAGAAAGCTCTCAAGAACTCCAAGTCAGAATCCAACTCCAATGTTTCTTTCACTTTTAATGAGTCCCACTGAGGGACATGACTGAGAAAGTGTCCCCAGGCCCCAGGCAGAGCAGAGAACTGGAGGCACTGATGACAGCTGGGGACAAAGAGAAGCCAAGTCTTGGTGCCCTGGGCCACAGCAGCCAATGCTGTGCCAGCAAGGGCTGTGAGGAGACACCTTGTCCTGAGGCCCTGGGGCCTCCTGGCACAGCCCCAGCAAGGCTGGCCACTGTCACCCCCTTGGCCTGCCCTCAGCATCCCCCCTAGCCCACAGGCCAGTGGCCTCAGGGATCTGCTGGAAGGAGTCCCTGGGGAGCCTTGCTCAGGAATGGCCCTGGGGGGCTCCTTCATGCTCCCAGCAACTGCAGCTTTTTCAAAGGACTTTGGCTTTTGCTTTGGAGTCTTTTGAGAATTTTGTGCAATCCTGGCCTCCAATTATCTGCCTGTAATTAGTCCCTTGAGAAGCTTTGTCAGTAACAACACTCAGTGGGGCTCATTAATGCTTCAAGGTACTTCAGGTTCTTAAGGTACTTTCCTTTTTCCTTCCCACCCTGAGTCTCTGAGAAGTTTGTGCCATCATGGCCCCAATTATCTGCTTTAACAAGTCCCTTGGGAGCTTTGCATTGACACTCAGTGGGGCTCATCAATACTTTGAGATACTCAGGGCTTTTTCAGCTACTTTGGATTTTCCTTCCCACACTGAGTCTCTGGGAGGTTTTTGTGCAATCCTGGCCTCCAGTTCTCTCCTCCAAGGAGTCCATGAGGAGCCTGTGTTAGGGATGGACCTCAGTGGCACCCATTAATACTTGGAGACACTTTGGCTCTTTCCTTGACTTGGACTCTTGGAAAGGATTATACAAACTCCCCTCAGGCCCTGAGGTTCAAGGGCTCAGCTCCAAATGCACCACGGGGCTCATTAGGATCAACAAAATCCTAACAAATCATGGCTGTGCCTTGATTTCCCTCTGGTCTGTTGCAGTTCCTAGGAAAGTTTCCTACAATAGTTATGGAGAAATAGTTCAAAGAGCTTCTAAGAAATATGTATTACTATTTTTAAAGGTGTCTTTTATTCCTGTTCTCTTTAGAGCAGAGGTGATTGCAGCATTCAGTGATGGATATTGATCCAGGGTCTCTCCTAAGGAGGTCTGGCCAGGGCAGAGAAGCTGTGCCTTGAGGTCTGACCCAGTGTGGAGAACCTTGCTCCACATTCCCCAGCCCCATCCTGTCTCTCCTCACTCCCCTGGGACCTGCTTTGCTCACAGAACTGGCTGCACTCAGGCAAAGAGGGGTTTTCCTTCTTTGATTTTAGCAATCTAAAACTGCTGAGTTTCCCCATGGAAAACAGACACCCTCCTCATGTGTGTGCCAAGCCCAAGGTGCCACCAAGGAGGTTCCCCTTCCCCAAGGCAGAACCACACAAGGAATGTTTCAGACACACAGGGAGTTCTACAATAAACACAACTCCAGAGTTGGCTGAAGGCAGAATTAGAGCAGCTGCTGAAGGACAGAGAAGCTTTGAACTCCTTGCAGCTGAAAGCTGAAACCCAAGTGGGTTGTTGGGAGGTGTGTGAGTGAGGCAAGAGTGAGGGAAGAGAAATGCAGAGAGCCCTGGAAGTGTTTCTGTGCAGACAGGCTGCTGCAAGGGCAGCGTTGGACTTCTCTGGGGGGAACTGTGAGGGGAGGTCGTGGCAGAGTGACCTCCCCAGTGACCTCACAGAGCTCCCTGAGATGTCACACAGCCACCTGTGATGTCACAGCCCACTTAGTGATGTCACACAACCTGCCCTTGAATATCACACCACCATTCTGTGATGTCCCAGCCAGCTTTGTGATTTCACAGCCCCCCTCAGATGTCACAAAACCACCTTGTGATGTCACATATCCTCTTGTGATGTCACAGAGCAACATTTGATGTCATAGTTCACTCTTTGATGTCACAGTTGGCACTGTGATGTCATACAACCTGTCCTGAGAGGTCACCTGGTAATTATATGATGTCACTGCCCACTCTAGGATTTCATATCACAACCATGTGGCTTCACAGCCTGGTCTGTTAGGTCACAACCCTCTTTGTGATATTGTACATCTAACCTCTGATGTCACAGCCTGGTCTGTGATGTCACACAGTCCCCTCTATGATGCTGTAGCTGCTCAGTGACCTCACACAACAAACTCTGTCATGTCACAGCCCCATCTGTGACCTCACACAACCCACTCGGAGCTGTCACACAGCCCCTTTCTGACATCACAGCTGCTCTGGGGCTCCAGGACACAGCCACAGAGGTGCTGCTGTGACACAGCCCCCTCTGGCACATCCCACAGCCCCTGCCAGTGCTGAGCCCCTGGCAGCTCTGTCTGGGCCTGCTCTCTGTGTCCCTGAGCTGCCCTGGCAGGGCCCCAGCCCTGCTGAGCTGTGCTCAGGAGCTGCTCCTGGCTAGAGCTGTCTCTCTGCAGTGCTGCCCTTGCCAGGAGCTGCCTCTGGGCCAGGAGCCCGGCCCAGCTCAGCAGCACAGACACAGCACCAGCACTTTCATCACCCTCTCGGGCCTTTGGGGCTCTTTGCATCACACTCAGTCCCTCAGAGTGTGCTCCGAAAACTCCTCAAGAGCTCCAAGTCAGATGGAAACACTGAAGTTTCTTGTAGTTGAAATGAGAGACACGAGTGAGAAAGCGTCCCCAGGTTCCAGGTAGAGCAGAAGACTGGAGGCCCTGATGACAGCTGGGGACAAGCAAGGGAAAGGTGTCTGTGGTGCTGAGCAAAGCTGGATGTGTTTCAGGAATGCCAAGGGCCAAGGGCTGAGCCCCAGCCCCTGGCAAGGCAGATGCTGTCCCTCCCTCATTGCTCAGGGCTCTTCCCGGGCCACTGGCATGTGGGGATGTGCAATGCCAAGGGCAGCACCATGGGGCGGCCCCTGCCAGGCTGCTGAGCAGGGACAAGGAGGCAATGAGGCCCCAGGGCTGCCAGGGTCACTTGTCCCCTGCTGGCCTCAGGCCCAGGGCCAACAGCCATGGCCAAAGGGCTGCACAAGTTGCCTCTGGCAGGGCCTTGCAGCTGCTGCCCATCCCTGTGCCCTCTCCAGCCCAGGCTGCCCTACGGTGTCCATGCCCTGCGCCTCTGTCCCTGCAGGCTGTCGTCATCCCCCGGCTGCCCCACCTCACTGGCCCCTTCCTTTGCTGACAGCTCTGTGTCCTGCCTGCCTCTGCCTGGACACACAAAGCCTTGGGCTGCTCCAGACTCCTTCTGGGGGATGTGTTGGACCACAGCCCTGAGACAAGTTCCTTTCACCTGGTGGTCATACTGGGCCTCTCCAGCTGCACTTGCCATCCATTTTTCTTTCTCTGGCTCTTTTCCACCATGTCAAAAGGATCCACTGTCTCTGAAACCACTCCTTAAACACTCTCATGGCTCTCCTCCACTGTCCTCAGGCTCCACCCCACGGAGCACAGAGCTCCTTTGTCCCTATACAGTGGTCATGTGCCTGAGGCCTCAAAACCCCACCTTGGGAGATCTCTGGGCATTCTCCAAGGGGTTTTCAAATGAAAACAGACTGCTTATAGTCTAAGAAAATCACAAGAGGACAAGGCCAACCTAACCCCTCTGTCCTGGCTGCTTTTGTCTTGGAGCAATTCTTAGATCTATGGAATGTGGGATGCCGAATTCTAAGTGGTCCCTGGGCAAGGAGGCTGGTGCTTTTCCACAGGAGGGAACAGAGCCGCACTGTTTCAGGGGCTGATGTGAGGTGACCACCAGAGGCCAAGGCCAGCCAGAGATAGCAGGTTTTTTCTGGGAGATAGCCTTGGATACAGGAAATGTTTTAGGGATAGTACCAATTTTGGCAATGGGCATCAGAAAAGATGAATGGTATTCCATTGTTAATCCTGTGAGACAAATTGCATTACGGTTTAATTCCACCTGTTCAGTCTTTTACACATAAACAATGTCTGGGACCGGGATTGGAGTGGACAGCTACCCCAGTCTCCTCTCTTAGAAGGAATTTAGAAGTTGAGGCATTCTGGAGGGGTTTGAGGATCCATGGTGGCTGTTGGGTGTCATTTCTCCACCTCATGACTCAGCTGGAGTGTCTCCAATAAAGAAATAAAGCTTTTGCCTGAAGCCCCCACTCTGCCCATGACAGGAAGCCCTGGCAGTGTCTGTGACATCCCGGCTCTTGGCAGCCTGGGGACTCGTGGGATGTCACCATGGGGCCCCCAGGAGTGCCTGTGACAGAGCGGTGCCTTTGCAGCCCAAGGTTCCCTGGGATGTCACCATGGAATTGCTGGGACTGTGTCTGAGCACACGGCTCTTCAGCATCCCCAGAAACCCCTGGGAGGTCTCTGTGGAGCCCCTGTCTCTGCCTGTGACATTCCAGCTCCTGAACAGCCTGGAGATTCTTGGAATCCCAGAGCCACAAAATTGGCTGAATTTGGAGGGACCCATGGGGATCCTCCAGTCCAACTGCTGGCCCTGCACAGGACACCCCAACAATCCCAGCCTGGGCCTGGCAGCGCTGGCCAAACGCTGCTGGAGCTCAGCCAGCCCTGGAGCTGGGAGCCTTCCCTGGGGAGCCTGTTCAGTGCCCCAGCAGCCTGGCGGGAAAAACCTTTTCCTCACATCCAGCCTAAACCTGCCCGCCTCAGCTCCAGCCGCTCCCTCCACTCCTGTCCCTGGGCACCAGAGGGAAGAGGTTCCCGCAGCCCCCAGCCAGGGACCCGCTCCCAAGGCTGCTGCCATGGCATCCAGGCCTGGCACCAGCTGGGATGCTCGGTTTCCATGGGCTGGGC
Source organism: Periparus ater (assembly GCA_032357785.1). Lineage (NCBI taxonomy): Eukaryota > Metazoa > Chordata > Aves > Passeriformes > Paridae > Periparus > Periparus ater. The sequence goes on from JANVCZ010000030.1 coordinate 13,694,525, forward strand.
TTCAGGAATGGCATTCCCCAATTTCCTGCTCCTGCTAAAACCGCGCTGCCGCTCGCTTCCCTCCCACCTCCCATGGAAAGCACAAAAGGCAAAGTTCCCAGGCTGGGATAAGAAGAATTTATTGAGAACAGCGACGAGATAAAGAACAAACAGGAACAGGAAAAATTTTGGTAACAGAAGGGATAAATCAAACTATTTACAGGGAAAACTACAACACTACTGACGGCCTCTTCCCTGCCACTTATTTCCTCCTGCCTGCAAAGGACACCCTTATCCTCTGGTGAGAGAGAGGGAATCCTTTTCCTGCCCCCCTTAATGACCTGAGAGAGGATTGAATATAATGACAGGGACATGGTCAGACTCTGATGTACTTCAATCCCACATCACGTCATTGCCATGGGCAGGAAAAGGGACAGGTGTCTTCCCAGCATGGATCCCAGGGAACAGGGATCACCACGTCTCTTCTCTATGTGGATTCTCCAAGGGGGGATGAAGCTGCAGCTGTGGAGAAAGCTCTTCCTACACTTGGGGCACTCGAAGGACTTCCCTTACCAGTGGCTCCGTTGGTGTCTGGTCAAGTTAGAGCTGACTGAGAAGGTCTTCCCACACTGGGGACACTCGTAGGGCCTCTCCCCACTGTGGATACGTTTGTGGGTATTGAGGTTGGACCTGTGGCTGAAGCTCTTCCCACATTCCCCACACTCATAGGGCCTCTCCCCAGTGTGGATGCGCTGGTGCCTGATGAGGTGGGAGTTGTGCTTGAAGCCCTCCCCACAGTGAGGGCAGCGGAAGGGCCTCTCATCTGTGTGAATCCGCTGGTGCACGAGGAGAGTGGAGCTGCTTTGAAACCTCTTCCCACACTCAGGACACTCGTAGGGCCTCTCCCCAGTGTGGATGCGCTGGTGAATGATGAGGTGGGAGCTGCAGCTGAAGCCCTTCCCACATTCCCCACACTGATAGGCCCATTCCCCAGTGTGGATCATCTGGTGGCGGATCAGGCTGTTGCTCCACCTGAAGCTCTTCCCACACTCCAAGCACTTGTAGGGCTTCTCCCCATCCTGAAGCTGCTCATGGACCACCAGCTCAGAGCCCTGGCTGGATCTCCGGCCGCCTTCCTGGCACAGGGTGGGTCTTTCCTCCTCAGAGCACCCCGGAATGGGTTTGGACCCCCTCCTCCTGTGGGATCTCTGGGGCTTTTCCTCCCCATTGGATTTCCGCGCCGTGGAGCTGCTCAAAACGGCCTCTTCCACGAGGTTCTGCCGAGGGGATTTGTCCTCCCTGGTCTCCATCCTCAGCTTCTTGTCTGGGGGAGGAAGGACAAGGAGAAGATGGGATTTGCCTCTGTGCCAGAGGGAAGGGGAAGGAGATCCCCCCAGTGCATCCCCGGCAGGACGGCGTCGGCAGTGGGGTTGTCCTGCAGCCGGGGGCCAGGCTGGGCTGGGAGATGGAGCAGGAGAGAGGGGGAAAGGAGCTTTGACTTCCTCCTCACCTACCTGGGTGTCCTGATGCATCTTCCTCTTTCTCACAGCCTCCTTTTCCATCTGGCCAAAATCTGGGATTGGGAAATCCTGGTTTGGGAGAAAACAAGGAATGAGCAAAATGAGTTTGAATGTCCCTCTACCCAAGTCCATTTCAAGAAGTCACTGAGCATCTGGGGTGTCTTGTGTTTGAAAGAAAATGTGTTTGCTAAGGAAAGCAGAAACCTCCATTTAAATTGATAAAAATGTAAGCAACAACCCCCCCCCCCCGAATTATTATAATCTTATTCTCAAAATGCTCTCAGATAAAGATATAGGAATAGGAATAATAGTTCTTTACTAAAGAAAGAAAAATGAAAATGCAGCAGTCCAAAAGAAAAATAAAAAACAAAATAACAACTCACTGAGAGAGTCAGAATACAACCTGACACCCCGTTGGTCAGGGTGTTGGAAGCAGTCTGATTAAATGGTGGCTGCAGTCCTCCTGGAGTGACAGATGTGGTTCTGCTGAAACAATGATCCCATAGAAGAGTGTAGCTTACCTCTGAAGTTCCGGTTCTGTAGATGGGTCTGATCTCTCCTCTGGGAATCCAGTGGAGAAAGACTGCCTGTGGAGTTCTGATTCTCAGATTATATCCAGTCAGGAATGCTTGGCTCCGCCCCCTGGGTGGAGCATCTCACAATGGGATGATGTCATTTTATCAGTCCTGCAGTGAGACTCAATGGCCCATTAACAGAAGATATCCCCCTGGTGGGAGGATGGGTGGTGGAAGAGATAAAGAACACTGCCCCACCTGGTTTTAACAGCTGGCCCATTAACAGAAGACATCCCCCAGTTATGAGGGATGCGTCATGAAGGAGATAAAGAAAACTGCCCCAGCAGGTTTTAACAGATGGTGATAGAATACATACTTTTGGTTACATCTTGTATTGCAACCCAAGACATGGGGTCCATAAAATTTTACACCACCAAAATTCGGCCCTGAAAATGCCTCCCAGGAGTTCCCCATTTCTGTTCTCTCCCTTTTGGTGTTCAGGGGATCCCCCCTGTCCCAGTTCCTGAGGGTCACGTGTGTATGGGGGTCCCCGTCTACTCAGTCCCTGCCTTGCCCAGGCTGCTGGGAGTACCAGGAATCTAAAAAGTTTCCCGTTTCCGTATCCCCACTTAGGGATGCTGAAAGTTTTGGGGGTCCCAGGGTCCCTGCTCCCCTTATTCTGTTCTTCGGGGTGCAGGGAGTCCATGGAGACCCCCCTGCCCCTCTCCAGGCTGTTAAGGGTCCTGCAAATCGCGGTTCTCCCTCTCTCTGGCCTCCCCATTTTGGGGTCCTGGGGGACACAGGGCTCTGCTCCTCCAGGCTGCCTCTGCCAGCAGCTGCCACTGGAAATCCCTAATGTCCCCCAAAGGGCATTTTCCAGTCAGCTTTGGAGTTCTTCGTTCTCCAAGCATCACCCCCAAAAACCCAACCCAGGAACCCCCCAGAATATCTGGGTCGAGCTCCCCCTCCCTGGTCACCTGTGGGATGGGGAGTGATGATCCCACAGATGGGGGGGCTGTAAATTCAGGGAGTGAATCCCAGCTCAACTGGGATATACTGGGCCTGAGATCATACTGGGATAACAAGCACCTGACTAGGATTGCTAGGAGTGTCTGGGAATGACCATGGACATGCTGAAGGCAGCTGGGATATACTGGGAGTGTCTGTAACCATACTGGGAACAATGGGAACACACTGGGAACAATGGGAACTGTGCTGGGGACAACTGGGAACAACTGGGAGTGACTGGGTCTGCACTTGGGGTGACTGGGTATGACTGGGACCATGCTAGGAGAGGCTGGGATCATCTGGGGAGTGAATGGGACTATACTGGAGGCAACTGCGTGCAACTGGAATCACACTGGGAGGAACAGGGAGCAACTGGAACCATGCTGAGGTCAACTGGCATCCTACTGGGATCACAGTGGGAGCAGCTGGGCCATGCTGGGTAAGACTGGGACCATACTGGCAGCAACTGGGACTGCACTCAGGGTGACTGGGAGTGGCTGGGAGCAACTGGGATCAGCCTGGAAGCATCTGAGGAGTGACTGAGAGCAACTGGGATAGACTGGGAGAGACTGAAACCATAGTGCAGGTAAATGGGAGCAACTGGAACCACACTGGATAATCCTGGGAGCAGCTGTGCCCATGCTGGGGTAATACTGGGATCCTACTGGAACTAGCTGGGATCATACTGGGAGCGACTGAAAAGGGGCTGGCTGTGACTGGAACCATGCTGGAGGTGACTGGGAGCAACTGGGCCCATCCTGGGAGTGACAGAGAGTCACTCTGGCCATGACTGGAATCATGCTGGGAGGATCTGGGAGTGACTGGAACCATACTGGGAATGACTGGGCACAACAGCTCATACTGGGAGTGACTGGGATTGTAGTGGGAGTGACTGGGATCATCCTGGAAGTGTTTTTCTGTAGATCTTCTGCCTTTCCGGTCTCTTTTTTTCCTTCTTATCCTATGTACCTGGAACATTTTTGGATATCTTAATGTTACTCAAAATCTTAAGGGTTGACACTTTTTAGGTTAAATGAGGAAACGTTGCAAAGTTAATGCTATGGTAAGAGTTTTATGTTCAGTTGGATGTTGTATTAAACCCTTTGCCAAAATTCCTTGATTGTCTATATTTTGTCAGTTTAATTTTGTGTCATTTTGACCTCTTAGCTCAGTTGGTCAGAGCATGGTGCCAGCATCTCTGAGGTTGTGGGTTCAATCCCTGTGTGGGCCATTCACTTAAGAGTTGGACTTGATGGTCCTTGTGGGTCCCTTCCTACCAAGAATATTCTTTACATCTGTCCATGTTGAGAAGATCTGGTTGATGTTTCTCTTGTGCACCAAACTCAAGCACAGGAACCTTTGGTTACCACCAGCATTGAAGTGTTCTGGGGTGTTACAGCCCTGCAGACTCACAGTGACCTCTTGTTTCCATAAGACCCCTGAGTGTCCCACTGGTCCCTTGGTTCCATGGGCCCAAGAGTGCCACAACAATCCCTTTGGTTTCACAACTTCCCGTGGTGTCACACTGGCCCCTTGGTTCCATAAGGATCTGGAGTGTCACACAGGTTTATGGCATTTGTCCTTGCTGCCCCTCACATCCCACTGCCCCACAAAGAGCCCCGAGCCAGCCGTGAGGGACAGGCCCTGCTGGGCCAGGCCTGGGCTCAGGGCTTGGCCTTTCTGCTTCCTCCAACCCAGCCAGGCCTTGCTCAGCATTGCAGTTCCCTGCTCAGAGCCTTTGGCTCCCGGCAATCCTGGCCTCCAGGATCTGCTCTCACCAGTCCCTGGGGAGCCTTTGGCAGTCCCTGCCCTCAGTGGGGCCGATTGAAGCTCCAAGGGACTTGGAGTTTTGTTTCTGACTCCTGGAACTGCTTATTCAGCCTGAAATAGGGACAAAGGAGGATCAGGGAAAGGAGAAGGAAGCACGAGGTCAAGCACTCCCTGAATTCACAGCCCCCCCATCTGTGGGATCATCACCCCCCTTGCCACAGATGACCGGACAGAAGGAACTCAGCCCAGATATCCTGAGGAGTTGGGTTTTTTGGGGGGGATGTTTGGAGAATGAAGAACTCCAAAGCTGATGGGAAAATGCCCCTTCGGGGGATACTGGGGGGTCCCAGAATCCCTAAGTGGGGAGATGGAAATAGGGGGAACTTTTTAGTTTCCTAGTTCTCCCAGCAGCCTGCGCAGGGCAGGGACCAAGTAGACGGGGAACTCCCATACACACGTGACCCTCAGGAGCTGGGACAGGGGAGAAACCCTGAACCCCAAAAGGGAGAGAACAGAAATGGGGAACTCCTGGGAGGCATTTTCAGGGCCGAATTTTGGTGGTGTAAAAATTTTTCTGGACCCCATGTCTTGGGCTGAAATGCAAGATGTAACCAAAAGTATGTATTCTATCACCATCTGTTAAAACCTGCTGGGGCAGTTTTCTTTATCTCCTCCATGACCCATCCCTCATAACTGGGGGATGTCTTCTGTTAATGGGCCAGCTGTTAAAACCAGGTGGGGCAGTGTTCTTTATCTCTTCCACCACCCATCCTCCCTCCAGGGGGATATCTTCTGTTAATGGGCCATTGAGTCTCACTGCAGGACTGATAAAATTACATCATCCCATTGTGAGATGCTCCACCCAGGGGGAGGAGCCAAGCATTCCTGCATGGATATAATCTGGGAATCAGGACACCACAGGCAGCCTTTCTCCACTGGATTCCCAGAGGAGAGACCAGACTCATCTACAGAACTGGAACTTCAGAGGTAAGCTACACTCTTCTATGGGATAATTGCTTCAGCAGAGCCGCATTTGTAACTCCAGGAGGACAGCAGCCACAGTTTAAGCAGACTGTTACCAACACCCTGACCAATGGGGTATCAGGTGGTATTCTGACTCCATTGGTGGGTGTTTTTTTTGTTAGTTTTTTTGATGGTTTTTTGTTTTGTTTTTTTTTTTTTTGACAGCTGCATTATCATTTTCCGTTTTTTAATAAAGAACTCTTATTCCTATTCCCTTATCTTTATCTGAGAGCACTTTGATATCAAGATTATAATAATTTGGAGGGGGTTGTTGCTTAGATTTTTATGAATTTCAATGGAGGTTTCTGCTTTCCTTAGAAAACACCTTTCCTTTCAATCTGAGACACTCCAGATGCCCGGGTGACTTCTAGAGAGGGACCTTCAAAGTCAATGTGCTCATTCCTTGTTTTTCCCCAAATTAGGATTTCCCAACTCCAAAACCTGGGCCAGATGGATGAGAAAGCTGCAATGAAGAGGAAGATGCCCCAGGACACCCAGGCAGGTGAGGAGGAAGTCAGTGCCCCTTTCCCCCTCTCTCCTGCTCCATCTCCCAGCCCAGCATGGCCCCCGGCTGCAGGACAACCCCGCTGCCGACGCCGTCCTGCCGGGGACGCACTGGGGGGATCTCCTTCCCCTTCCCTCTGGCACGGAGGCAAATCCCATCCTCTCCTTGTCCTTCCTCCCCCAGACAAGAAGCTGAGGATGGAGACCAGAAAGGACAAATCCCCACGGCTGAACCTCGTGGAAGAGGCCATTTTGCACAGCTCCACAGCGCAGGAGCCAAGCAGGAAGGAAAAGCTTCAGAGATCCTGCAGGAGGAGGGGCTCCAAACCCATCCCAGGGTGCTCTGAGGAGGAAAGACGCACCCTGTGCCGGGAAGGCGTCCGGAGATCCAGCCGGGGCTCTGAGCTGGTGGTCCATGAGCAGCTTCAGGATGGGGAAAAGCGCTACAAGTGCTTGGAGTGTGGGAAGAGCTTCAGCCAGAGGAAAACCCTGATCTGCCACCAGATGATCCACACTGGGAAATGGCCCTACAAGTGTGGGCAATGTGGGAAGGGTGTCAGCTGCAGGTCCAAACTCATCATCCACCAGCGCATCCACACTGGGGAGAGGCCCTACGAGTGTCTCGACTGTGGGAAGAGGTTTCAGAGCAGCTCCAATCTCCTCCTGCACCAGCGGATTCACACGGATGAGAGGCCCTTCCGCTGCCATGACTGTGGGGAGGGCTTCAAGCACAACTCCACCCTCGTCATCCACCGGCGCATCCACACTGGGGAGAGGCCCTACAAGTGTTCTGAGTGTGGGAAGAGCTTCGGCCAGAGCTCTAGCTTGACCAGACACCAACGGAGGCACCAGTAAGGGAAGCCCTACGAGTGCCCCAAGTGCAGGAAGAGCTTTGTGCACTGGTCCAGCTTCATCCCCCCTTGGAGGATCCCTGTTGGGAAGAGACCTGGTAATCCATGTTCCCTGTGATCCATGCTGGGAAGACACCTGTACCTTTTCCTGTCCATGGCAATAACATGATGTGGGATTGAAGAACATGAGAGTCTGGTCATATCCCTGTCATTATATTAAATCCCATCTCAGGTCATTGCCAGGGGCAGGAAAAGGACTCCCTCTCTCTCACCAGAGGAGAAGGCTGTCCTTTCCTGGTAGGAGGAAATACGTGGCCAGGAAGAAACAGTCAGTGGTGGTTTAGTTTTCCCTGTAAATAGTTTGTCTTATCCCTTTTGTTATCCAATTTTTTTCTGTTCCTGTTTGTTCCTTATCCCATTGCTGTTCTCAATAAATTGTTCTTTTATCAGTCCTGGATCTTTGCCTTTTGTGCTTTCCATGGGAGGTGGGAGGGAAGCGAGCGGCAGCGCGGTTTCAGCAGGAGCAGGAAATTGGGGAATGCCATTCCTGAAGCCCAGCCTGTGGAAACCGAGCATCCCAGCTGGTGCCAGGCCTGGTTGCCATGGCAGCAGCCTTGGGAGCGGGTCCCTGGCTGGGGGCTGTGGGAACCTCTTCCCTCTGGTGCCCAGGGCCAGGAGTGGAGGGAGCGGCTGGAGCTGAGGCGGGCAGGTTTAGGCTGGATGTGAGGAAAAGGTTTTTCCCGCCAGGCTGCTGGGGCACTGAACAGGCTCCCCAGGGAAGGCTCCCAGCTCCAGGGCTGGCTGAGCTCCAGCAGCGTTTGGCCAGCGCTGCCAGGCCCAGGCTGGGATTGTTGGGGTGTCCTGTGCAGGGCCAGCAGTTGGACTGGAGGATCCCCATGGGTCCCTCCAAACTCAGCCAATTCTGTGGCTCTGGGATTCCAAGAGTCTCCAGGCTGTTTAAGAGCCAGAATGTCACAGGCCCAGATAGGGGCTCCACAGAAACCTCCCAGGGGTTTCTGGGGATGCTGAAGAGCCGTGTGGTCAGACACAGTCCCAGCAATTCCATGGTGACATCCCAGGGGTCCTTGGGCTGCAAAGGCACCGCTCTGTCACAGGCACTCCCGGGGGCTCCACAGTGACATCCCAGGAGTCCCCAGGCTGCCAAAGAGCCGGGATGTAACAGACACTCCCGGGGCTTCCTGTCATGGGCAGAGTGGGAGCTTCAGGCTAAAGCTATATTTCTTCATTGGAAAAACTCCTGCTGAGTCATGAAATAGAGAAATGACACCCAACAGCCACCATGGATCCTCAAACCCCTCCAGAATGCCTCAACTTCTAAATTCCTTCTAAGAGAGGAGACTGGGGTGGCTGTCCACTCTAATCCCAGTCCCAGACTTTGTTTATGTGTAAAAGACTGAACAGGTAGAATTGAACCGTAATGCAATTAGTCCCACAGGATTAACAATGGAATATCATTCATCTTTTCTGATGCCCATTGCCAAAATTGGTACTCTCCCTTAAACATTTTCTGTATCCAAGGGTATCTCCCAGAAAAAACCTGGGACCCAGAAAAAACATGCTAGCTCTGGCTGGCCTTGGCCTATGGTGGTCACCTCGCATCAGTCCCTGAAACAGTGCGGCTCTGTTCCTTCCTATGGAAAAGCACCAGCCTCCTTGTCCAGGGACCACTTAGAATTTGGCATCCCACATTCCATAGATCTAAGAACTGCTCCACGACAAAAGCAGTCAGGACAGAGGGGTTAGGTTGGCCTTGTCCTCTTGTGATTTTCTTAGACTCTAAGCAGTCTGTTTTCATTTGAAAACCCCTTGGAGAATGCCCAGAGATCTCCCAAGGTGGGGTTTTGAGGCCTCAGGCACATGACCACTCTATAGGGACAAAGGAGCTCTGTGCTCCGTGGGGTGGAGACTGAGGACAGTGGAGGAGAGCCATGAGAGTGTTTAAAGAGTGGTTTCAGAGATGGTGGATCCTTTTGACACAGTGGAAAAGAGCCAGAGAAAGAAAGAATTGATGCCAAGTGCAGCTGGGGAGGCCCAGTATGAACACCAGGTGAAATGAATTTGTCGCAGGGCTGTGGTGCAACACATCCCCCAGAAGGAGTCTGGAGCAGCCCAAGGCTTTGTGTGGCCAGGCAGAGGCAGGCAGGACACAGAGCTGTCAGCAAAGGAAGGGGCCAGTGAGGTGGGGCAGCCAGGGGATGACGACAGCCTGCAGGGACAGAGGCGCAGGGCATGGACACCGTAGGGCAGCCTGGGCTGGAGAGGGCACAGGGATGGGCAGCAGCTGCAAGGCCCTGCCAGAGGCAACTTGTGCAGCCCTTTGGCCATGGCTGCTGGCCCTGGGCCTGAGGCCAGCAGGGGACAAGTGACCCTGGCAGCCCTGGGGCCTCATTGCCTCCTTGTCCCTGCTCAGCAGCCTGGCAGGGGCCGCCCCATGGTGCTGCCCTTGGCATTGCACATCCCCACATGCCAGTGGCCCGGGAAGAGCCCTGAGCAATGAGGGAGGGACAGCAACTGCCTTGCCAGGGGCTGGGGCTCAGCCCTTGGCCCTTGGCATTCCTGAAACACATCCAGCTTTGCTCAGCACCACAGACACCTTTCCCTTGCTTGTCCCCAGCTGTCAGCAAGGCCTCCAGTCTTCTGCTCTACCTGGAACCTGGGGACGCTTTCTCACTCGTGTCTCTCATTTCAACTACAAGAAACTTCAGTGTTTCCATCTGACTTGGAGCTCTTGAGAAGTTTCTGGAGCACACTCTGAGGGACTGAGTGTGATGCAAAGAGCCCCAAAGGCCCAAGAGGGTGATGAAAGTGCTGGTGCTGTGTCTGTGCTGCTGAGCTGGGCCGGGCTCCTGGCCCAGAGGCAGCTCCTGGCAAGTGCAGCGCTGCAGAGAGACAGCTCTGGCCAGGAGCAGCTCCTGAGCACAGCCCAGCAGGGCTGGGGCCCTGCCAGGGCAGCTCAGGGACACAGAGAGCAGGCCCAGACAGAGCTGCCAGGGGCTCAGCACTGGCAGGGGCTGTGGGATGTCCCAGAGGGGGCTGTGTCACAGCAGCACCTCTGTGGCTGTGTCCTGGAGCCCCAGAGCAGCTGGGATGTCAGAAAGGGCCTGTGTGACAGCTCCGAGTGGGTTGTGTGAGGTCACAGATGGGGCTGTGACATCACAGAGTTGGTTCTGTGAGGTCACTGGGCAGCTATGGCATCATAGAGAGGACAGTGTGACATCAGAAAGAGGCGTGTGACATCACAGTGTGGCTGTATGTCATCACAGCATGGTCTGGGTGATATCACTTAGTGGGTTGTGATATCACAGAGAGGACTGTGACACCAGAGGTTAGATGTACAACATCACAGAGAGGGTTGTGACATCACTGAGCAGACTGTGACACCACATGGTTGTGATATGAAATCCTAGAGTTGGCAGTGACATAATAAAAGAGCCATGTGATATCACAGGACAGATTGTATGACATCACAGTGCTGACTGTGACATCACAGAGTGAACAGTGACATCAAATGTTGATCTGTGACATCACAGGAGGCTATGTGCCATCACGAGGTGGTTTTGTGGCATATAGGAAGAGATGTGACATCACAGAAAGGTGGTGTGACATCCCGGGGAAGGTTGTGTGACACCACTGAGTGGGCTGTGACATCACAGGTGGCTGTGTGACATCTCAGGGAGCTCTGTGAGGTCACTGGGAAGGTCACTCTGTCCCGACCTCCCTCACAGTTCCCCCCAGAGAAGTCCAACGCTGCCCTTGCAGCAGCCTGTCTGCACAGAAACACTTCCAGGGCTCTCTGCATTTCCCTTCCCTCACTCTTGCCTCACTCACACACCTCCCAACAACACACTTGGTGCTTTCAGCTGCAAGGAGTTCAAAGCTTCTCTGTCCTTCAGCAGCTGCTCTAATTCTGCCTTCAGCCAACTCTGGGGTTGTGTTTATTGTAGAACTCCCTGTGTGTCTGAAACATTCCTTGTGTGGTTCTGCCTTGGGGAAGGGAAACCTCCTTGGTGGCACCTTGGGCTTGGCACACACTTGAGGAGGGTGTCTGTTTTCCATGGGGAAACTCAGGAGATTTAGATTGCTAAAATCAAAGAAGGAAAACCCCTCTTTGCCTGAGTGCAGCCAGTTCTGTGAGCAAAGCAGGTCCCAGGGGAGTGAGGAGAGACAGGATGGGGCTGGGGAATGTGGAGCAAGGTTGTCCACACTGGGTCAGACCTCAAGGCACAGCTTCTCTGACCTGGCCAGACCTCCTTAGGAGAGACCCTGGATCAATATCCATCACTGAATGCTGCAAGCACCTCTGCTCTAAAGAGAACAGGAATAAAAGACACCCTTTAAAATAGGAATACATATTTCTTAGAAGTTCTTTGAACTATTTCTCCATAACTATTGTAGGAAACTTTCCTAAGAACTGCACCAGACCAGAGGGAAATCAAGGCACAGCCATGGTTTGTTAGGATTTGCTTGATCCTAATGAGCCCCGTGGTGCATTTGGAGCTGAGCCCTTGAACCTCAGGGCCTGAGAGGAGATTGCACAAACCTTTCCAGCAGTCAGTCAGAGGAAAAACCCAAAGTGTCTCCAAGTATTAATGGGTGCTACTGAGGTCCATCCCCAACACAGGCTCCTCATGGACTCCTTGGAGGACAGAACTGGAGGCCAGGATTGCACAAAAACCTCCCAGAGACTCAGTGTGGGAAGGAAAATCCAAAGTAGCTGAAAAAGCCCTGAGTATCTCAAAGTATTGATGAGCCCCACTGAGTGTCAATGCAAAGCTCCCAAGGGACTCGTTAAAGCAGATAATTGGGGCCATGATTGCACAAACTTCTCAGAGACTCAGGGTGGGAAGGAAAAAGGAAAGTGCCTTAAGAACCTGAAGTACCTTGAAGCATTAATGAGCCCCACTGAGTGTTGTTACTGACAAAGCCTCTCAAGGGACTAATTACAGGCAGATAATTGGAGGCCAGGATTGCACAAAGCTCTCAGAGACTCCAAAGCAAAAGCCAAAGTCCTTTGAAAAAGCTGCAGTCCCAGGGAGCATGAAGGAGCCCCCCAGGGCCATTCCTGAGCAAGGCTCCCCAGGGACTCCTTCCAGCAGATCCCTGAGGCCACTGGCATGTGGGCTAGGGGGGATGCTGAGGGCAGGCCAAGGGGGTGACAGTGGCCAGCCTTGCTGGGGCTGTGCCAGGAGGCCCCAGGGCCTCAGGACAAGGTGTCTCCTCACAGCCCTTGCTGGCACAGCATTGGCTGCTGTGGCCCAGGGCACCAAGACTTGGCTTCTCTTTGTCCCCAGCTGTCATCAGTGCCTGCAGTTCTCTGCTCTGCCTGGGGCCTGGGGACGCTTTCTCAGTCACGTCCCTCAGTGGGACCCATTAAAAGGAAAAGAAACTTTGGAGTTGGATTCTGACTTGGAGTTCTTGAGAGCTTTCTTCCCCTCCCTCTCAGGGACTGATGTTCAGGGCCTCAGCACAAAGCCCCAAGAGGCTCATTAAAGTCCTGCTGCTGTGTCTGTGCTGCTGAGCTGGGCCAGGCTCCTGGCACAGAGGCAGCTCCTGGAAACCAAGAAGAGCTTCAAAAGCACATTTCTCTTGCTGAGCAGCTCTTCTGCCAGCCCAGCAGGGCTGGGGCACTGCCTGCAGCCACCCTGGGCACAGCCCAGAGGCACAGAGAGCTTCAATCAGTCAGGGCTGGGAAGGTGCTGAGAAGTGCCTGGGGCAGAATCACTGCCAGCCCTTGACCCAGGAAGCCTCTGGCTGCAGGACAATGCAGCTGCAGCTCCTGGAAGCATCTCCTCAAGCTGGAACATGCCAGTGCCTACAGACTCTGTGAGTACATTCTCTGCCTGTCCCTTGTGTAGAGCAGCCAGGGGTGCCCAGGGCTGTCCTGCAGAGCAGGGTCCTACAGCCCAGGGCGCTGTGCTGGGGCAGGGACTCTGCTGCCTGCCAGGGACAGCTCTCAGCCGGCCCGGGGAGCTGCTCCCAGCGCTGGGGAGAAGCTGTGGGGGGAAGGAGCCACCCTGAGCAGGGCAGGTGCTGCTGCTGAGAGGGGCTGTGTGGGCCAGGGCTGCTCCCAGCTCCAGACCTGCCTGGACACAGCTCCAGAGGACACTTCCAAAAAGAAGGTGAGCCTGGGATTGCTGTAAAGATCAGGAGCTTTCCTGAGACTGTGTTCAATTTCTTTCTTTAAGCAGGGTGGGAAAGCTGGGATGATGACAAAAATATTTTTGCTTTTTATATATTTTTAATACATATTTAGATCCATAAACTATTATTATATAGTTATAAAATTACAATCCTTAATTAACTCTATTAAACTACTACTATATATTTATATAACAATTATCCTTAATTAACTCTAGTATGTTTCCTAACCATACTTTTAGATTTTAGAATAATAAAGTGACCTTCTAAATACGTTTCTGAAGTACTGTATAGTCTTATCATCAGGGAGAGGAGATACATGAGAAACATTTGGATTTTAACCAGAATATGAAAAGTCATAACAGAAAGTGTGGCAAAGAAACCCTTGGACCTACTCCAATGGGTTGACTCAGGGGTGTGTAACTGGGGCAACTGAATCTCCTATTGAATGTTTCTGTTAAATATCCTAATTAATCAACATTAATAAATTGTTAAAATAAGGGGCCGGATGTGCCCCATCCCCAATGGGACACCTGGAAGCTTCCAATCAAAGTCTGGTTTTTACTTTTCTGCTCTAACACTGTTGCAAGGAGTTTTTCCCTCTTTTGATTGTAGACAACAAGAGGGATGAGAGAAGCAGAAGAGGAATTGTAATCCCAGAATCACAGAACATTCTGAGTTGAAAGGGACACACCAGGATCAGCAAAGTAATGTTGGAACATTTACAGAGATGCCAGAATTGTAAGTTTGGGTGCTCAGTCTCTCTGCTGGGAGCCTCCTAAACAGCCTAAATGCACTGCTCTGATATTGTCACTGGTATCTGGGGCTCTCAGGGAGCCTCTGGCATCTGCAGCAGCTGAGTCAGGCCCTGCCCTTGGGATTGCTGCCAGGCAGGTGTGTCCATGGGAATGGGGTGTCCCAGCTTCCCTGTGACCTGTGGGGCTGTGGGCAAAGCAGTCCATGGGAAAGGGGAATGAGCTGAGCCCCCTCCCTGAGATCCCATCATGGGCATACCTGGGGATCTCCTTGCTGTGTCCTTCCAAGCTCTGAGCTGCCCTCCTGGCTGCAAATCTGTGCCAGAGCCTCTCAGAGTTCCCTGAATGTCCCACGGGGAAGGGCAGAGATGCCACAGCTGAGGAAATGCTGTTGGCTCTGCCAAGGGAGCCGTGAGTGTCCTTGGCAGAGGGGGGTGCTGAGACCTTGCCCAGAGACATTTAGAGAGGGTGAGACATTCAGGGATCCCTCTGCTCTGGGCAGGGTCTGGTTTATGCCAGGGTGACACAGGAGTGTGATTGTGCTCTGATTCCAGCCAAAGGTGCAAACCCAGGGAAGTTGGGAACAAGCCCATCCAGCCCCTCACCTTCCCTAAGCCACAGGGAATCCTTTGTCTCTCCCATCTCTCAGTGGGAAACTCTGAGTGCAGCAGAAATGCCGGGGATTTCTGACCTCAGAGAACCAAGAATGATTTGTGGGTAGGAAGACAGTTCGTAAAACCAGCTCCTGCTATAGTTTAGAAGTGTGTGTGCAGATGGCAAGAGGCCCATCTGCATTAGGAGTGATGCCCTGACATATCCTGAATTTCCAGCCTTTTCCCTCTGCCACATGGCCATAAACCCAAGCAGCAGGGCAGGGATGGCTCATGGAGAGACCCCAGGAACAGACCTGGCTGCTCCTGGCACACTCAGACAGCACAGCTGGAGCTCAGTCAGGGACCAGGGTGAAGATTTTTCCAGCGCAGGAACAAGGGTGGGTGAGTCCCAGCGGGACAATCTACAGGGAATGGCCCAGGTTTGGCTCAAAGCAGCCTCTCCTGACTTGTCACTGTCCTTTATCCATGAACAGGTTCCCATGTGCAGCCACAGCAAATGTCCAACAGCAGCTCCATCAGCCACTTCCTCCTGCTGGCATTGGCAGACACGCGGCAGCTGCAGCTCCTGCACTTCTGCCTCTTCCTGGGCATCTCCCTGGCTGCCCTCCTGGGCAACGGCCTCATCATCAGCGCCGTAGCCTGCAGCCACCACCTGCACAGCCCCATGTTCTTCTTCCTGCTCAACCTGGCCCTCAGCGACCTGGGCTCCATCTGCACCACTGTGCCCAAAGCCATGCACAATTCCCTCTGGGACACCAGAGACATCTCCTACACAGGATGTGTTGCACAGCTGTTTTTCTTTCTATTCTTCATCTCAGCAGAGTTTTATCTCCTGACCATCATGTGCTACGACCGCTACGTGTCCATCTGCAAACCCCTGCACTATGGGACCCTCCTGGGCAGCAGAGCTTGTGCCCACATGGCAGCAGCTGCCTGGGCCAGTGGCTTTCTCTATTCACTGCTGCACACAGCCAATACATTTTCCCAGTCCCTGTGCCATAACAATGCCCTGGGCCAGTTCTTCTGTGAAATCCCACAGATACTCAAGCTCTCCTGCTCAAATTCCTACATTAGAGAACTTGGGATCATTGCAGTCAGTGCCTGTTTGGTACTTGTCTGTTTTGTGTTCATTGTTTTCTCCTACGTGCAGATCTTCAGGGCCGTGCTGAGGATCCCCTCTGAGCAGGGACAGCACAAAGCCTTTTCCACCTGCCTCCCTCACCTGGCCGTGCTCTCCCTGTTTATCAGCACTGCCATATTTGCTTACCTGAAGCCCCCCTCCATCTCCTCCCCATCCCTGGATCTGGCAGTGTCAGTTCTGTACTCGGTGGTGCCTCCAGCCCTGAACCCCCTCATCTACAGCCTGAGGAACCAGGAGCTCAAGGCTGCAGTGTGGAGAATGATGACTGGATGGTTTCAGAAACATTAAACTGCTGGCCAATTTCTCCAAATCACTTGTAAGAAAAATCATCTTTGATACTTCTTGGTTTCATTTAGGAGGTTCTTTTTCTTTGTTTAACTTTTTAAAATTGTCTTCAATAAAATGTCATTGTTTGTGCCATTTCTCATTTTGTTTCTCTCCACCTTCCCTGTGCCCACAGACTGTGCCAATGAGGGGCTGTGCTCTTGGTGGTTTTAAAGGAACTAAAGGATCTCCCAGCCAAGTTTTCTCCAGAGATCCCCCTTTTGTTCCCTTCTCTGCAGCTGCAGCAGCAGTGTCTGTGTGCAGAGCTGGGGGCAGATCAGTGCTGGCACAGCAGCTGTGCCCAGGAGCAGCAGCACTTGGTGTTGCCAGTGCTGCTCCCGTGCCACTGCCCCGCTGCCCTCCTGGCCCTGGTGTTGCTGCAGGGCCTGAGTGCTCTCGGGGCCAGGCACAGCCCTGGGGGTGGCAGTGCCGGGGCTGCAGCAGGGACAGGCCATGGACACTGCTGGGGCAGCGCTGACGCCTCAGGGCAGGGCCTGGGGGCTCCAGGCTCCTTGCCCAGGTTCTCTCAAGAACCCGCCCAGGCCAAAGCTCAGCACAGAAAACCCCCGTGAGCAGCCCCAGGGTGGCCGTGGGCAGGCTGGGGGCAAACAGCATGGCTGGGGCTCTGCAAGGTCCCTGGGGGAGATGGGAAGGAGCAGCAGAGCAGGGGCTGATCCATCCCCACTGTGCTGGACACCCCAGGGCAGCATCCCAGAGCGTCCTCATGGAGCTGCCAACAACATCCCCCCTGTGCAGCCCTGGCCTCTCCCCCAGCTCAGAGAGGTGCCACATCCTTGCAGGCACATGTCATGAATAAAATCTCTCAAGAAATCCACCCAGGATAAAATACTGTGTTTAGTTAGGTACAGTTAATGTTCTTATCCCATTCGTAAACCTTGTACCCCTTGTTTACTCCGATGGTTATTAGTAATGTTAATTACTTACCAGTTTCTGAAGTGTTTTAAAGGTTCTTATGAGACATTCCTGTACCCTTTCCCCTTACTTCCCTGCTACTTTGTAACAGAGCTGCTCCCATGGGGGCTAAATCAAACTAACAAAAGCAACCCATTAGAAAGGTATGCCACAGAATGAAGCAATTGCCATGGTCGCTTTGCCACACTAGAACAAAGAAACTCCCAGGAAGCTGTGAACCCGAGTAATATGCAAACTAAGGCATGCAGGACACCAAAACAAGGAGCTAACAGAGGAATAAAAGGACAAGGAAACATATTCAAGCATGCTGTGATGAAAGATCATCTACCTGCATCACCTAAACCTGCTTAGAAACTATCTTCCTGCATCACATGACCTAAAGAGGACTGGAAAGGACTGACAGCCCTAGACAGCAAACCAGAACAACAGGCCTCCTGGCTACTCTCATGAGGATGGAAGCCCCAGCTCTGCAGTGTGTACTGCAAAGCTGAATTGTGTCTCCTCTTTGGAGCTGACAGTGTGGGAACAGCTGTGATGCAAGCAATCCCTTGGGCCCCCCCACCCCAAGAGCTGAATCCTAATAAAGGCATCAAACAGGGGTCTTGACTCCTGGCCAATTTTTGTCAATTACTGTGTACCGCACGGGCCATGGCCGAGGAGGCCTGGACCCACCCAGAGCTCCTCCTGGAGCCCAGCAGACTCCAGCTCAGTGGGGTCCGGCAGCGGGACATGGCTTAGGCTCGGCAAGGTGTGAGCAGCCATGGTCCAGCCCAGCCTCAACCAGGGTCCTGCAGCCTCCTGTCCCCATCCTGTCACTGACAGGGCCAGCCCGGCCCCGCCAGGCCGAGCCTGTGCGATTCAGCCCTTCTGGGACACAGGGCCAGAAAGACTTCAGCCCTGAAGCAGCAGGCTTGGAGTTCAAGCCTTGGGAAGCACTTGCCAAAGGCTTGATGGCAATTCATACGTTCATCAAGTCACCCCACTGAAAGTTATGTTTCTAGAATCTTCCCGTATCTCTCCCCCGACTGGTTGCAATTCGTTGCAGTATTTTGCATCTTTCTAACCTCAGTCTGTGTCTGGACCCATGCCCTCAGACTGTGCCCTCACACCTCCCCTAGATATTGTTGTGTCTGCCCCTAGTCCTGGTCTTTGCACTTTGCTCCTGTGCTGTGCAGGCTTTATGGGCCTCATCCCTACTTGATTTTCCTATTCCAGTTGGTTTTGGGGACTCCAGTGAACCCGCTCCTTTAATTTCCTCCTCGGTTGCCCGGGTGTCAGGGCACCCTGAAGTTTTAAGGATTGTTGTGGCCACTGTCAGCATGACTGCAAGGGCCGCAGTGCAGCGGGGCCTGGCCCGACCGGCAGCCGGGTACCTCCTCAAAGGTGGAAGCAAGAGAGAGATTTCCCGGGCTTGTCTGTCTGCAAAATGTCAATCTCACAGAGGTGGATCCAGCTTTTTAAATGCTTTAATAGGTAGTCAGTTCCCACAGCTAGCCAGCTCTTGGATTTTGCTTGGCACAGAGGCAGCTCTCGCTTAGCAACTCCTCTCAGTAAAATCATTTCCATGGGGGGTTTCTTCCCTGCTCACCAAATAGCAATTCATGCAAAAGCAGCACAAACTGTTCTTCCTGTCCTCCTATCTTTGCCAGAGAGTGCCTTTCAAAGGGATAATAATTGGGAGCAAGAGGGTTTACATTTTCCATTGCAAAGGAGCCTCCTGCCTCCCTTAGCAGGCCCCTGTCTTTCAAACGAAGACACACGGTCTCCTTTTGCACCTTCACTTGGCCCCAGCCACTCCTGATCATTTGAAGGAGCGGCTCAGAAGAAGGGGCTGCAATCCCCCAAGGCCTGGGCTGCTCCAGGCCGCTCCTGGTGCCTTGGGCTGTTGAAGGGGTGCCAGGGTGGCCTTTGTGACACAGGCACGGGGTGCTGGGGTGGCCTTTGTGACACAGGCATGGGGTGCCGGGGTGGCCTTTGTGACACAGGCACGGGGTGCTGGGGTGCCCTTTGTGACACAGGCAGGGTGCGTCAGGGGCCGTGGTGACGCGGGACCTTGCGGTGCCCAAAGTCCATTGTGACGTGGCAGAGCCCCGCCCCAGCTGGGGGGTATATAAAGGGCTTGTGGGGCCTGGGTCAGTCCCAGGACAGTGGCTGTGTCCAGGTACCTGTGTGTGCCAGAGGACTGCAGGCACGGAGGAGGAGAAGGAGAAGCCCAGGTCCCAGCCCCCCAGGCCCTGGCCCGGCTCACAGAGAGCCCAGGCCTTGAGGGAGCAGCAGGAGGAGGCTGAGAGGGCAAGCAGAGGGAGGAGAGGAGCCGTGGAGTCCTGCGCTGAGGAAGAGCCAGAGCTCTGCCGAGGAGAAATGAACAAGTTCCAGCAAGGGACTCCAGGGGAAGCCTGCACTGAGCCACAGCTGTCCCCAGGAGAAGCCCAGAGCTGCCAGGAGCTCTCTGAGTGGGATGAAGGCCTTGAGCAAGAGCTGGTCCAAGTATGGGGGAGCTACTGGCATTTCCGGGACTGGGATGAGGGCAGGGAGCAAGAGCCCTCCCCAGTTGCCTCTGAGTGGGACGAGTGCAGGGAGCAGGAGCCGTGGCAGGCGGACAGCGATCACTGTCAGGAATTCTCAGATTGGGAAGAATCTCCTGAGCAGCGGCTGTCCCCAGGAGAAGGCACGAGCCACCGGGCACTCTTGGACTGGGATGCTTGCCGCAAGCAAGAGCTGTCCCAGGATGGCCAGGAGGTGACTGGAGGCAAAGCAAAGAGAAAATCCTCCAGGTCCAGCTGGGATGATGACAGTGATGGAGAGCTGGCGCAGGACAGTAGGGAATACTGCGACATCCTGTGCAGCCAGCTCAAGCCCTGGCAGCAGGAGGACGATGACTGGGATGAGGTGAGCGTCCTGGAGCTGCACGAGGAAGGAGAAGAGGCCAGGCAGCAGAGACTGGCAGATTTAGCCCAAGAGGGAATCCTGCTGCCTGTCCCTTGAGAAGCTTGGGTGGAGTGCCAGGAGCCCGAGCTGTGCCCACAAGAGCAACTCTGTGCCGGGCCTGGCCCTCTGGCAGCCCAAGCAACGGTGGAAGATGTCTCTTCTCCTGGGCAGCCGCTTCCCCACAGGAAAGGCCGCTCGCTTTTGAGGCAGGCGCTGTGGGTGCTGTGGGGGCTGTGGGCGCTGCAGGGGCTGCAGGGGCTGTTCTGCTGCCCCTGCCTGGCGGCACAGCCACAGGATCAGTGCCCACTGCCAGCAGCACCGGGCTGCAGATGGCGGCTGCCCCGTGGCCTGCCTGGCGCCCCGAGCAAGCCGCATGGGCTGCCCCGGCCTGCACTGGCCCTGTGGGCTGAGCTGGCCCCGGCCACTCTGCGGCACCTCTGGGGCAGCTCCCCGAGGGCACACGGCAGCCCAAAGCGGCACCCAAAGGGGGACCCTCACTGCCAGGGCTCAGCACCACATCCTGGCCCATCGTCCGGCCGGGAAGGCACCTGGAAAGTCATCGGCTCCCAGCAGCAGCCTGGCACCGCCAGTGGCACCCCTGCACCGGGTCCCCGAGGGCCACAGCCACACGGCTCTTGGCCCTTTGCAGGGACACTGGCTCCAGCTCCTCCCTGCTGGACTCCAAGGCCATTTCCTCTCCTCCAGAAAGGACTCCATGCTGATCCTGTGGCACTTTGGCCATGAGGAATGGACACAGACAGCAGGTGTTGCTCCCAGGACACGACGGCAGCCTGCTGGACTGCAACACACACAATTCTAACAAAAGAAAAGAAAGTTGTGTTTAGGAAGTTGTAGTAGGAAAGAAAAAAAACCTCAACACCCCCCCACCAACTAAAACCTGCATAAGACCCTCCAGAAACCAAAAAATGATAAAGAATAAGAATAGGAATATTAGGAAGAAGAGGTAGAAGCTGAAGTAGATGAAGACGTAATAGTACTTAAAACATGGAAAATTAAGAATAAGAATAAAATGTTGGAGTCTGGAATACAGAGTGTGTGCCCTTGTTTCTGATACTTAGTTATAAGATCCAGGTAAAAGTTCCCCCAGGCAGGGCAGGTCCCTGGGTGCTGCCCCTGGCCCAGATAGTTTTCAGATGGGAAAAACTATCAGAAGTAAGGTTTTAGAAGACAAAATGTCTTCCCTGCTGACAGCACCATAAGGAATAGCTGCAGGGCAGAGTTTTAAAAGCAGAGGTTGTCTTGACCTCTCTACAGCCTTGCATGGTGCTCAGCATGATAGATCAGGGGAAAAATATTCTAGTGGTGTGGCAATGGCCTCGGGGAGACAAAGAGTTAACATTGTCCCACCCCAAACCCCTTGAGAAGGGCGGCCCAGGTGTTCTGATTGGGTTTGAGTCCCTGAGGAGTTCTCCCTTGGTGTGCTTCTACTGGTCCCTGACCCTGAACTCCACCCTCAAAGGTGGAAACCCTCGGGGGTTCTGTCCCTCAAAAACCCCTGCTGTGCCTCTGTCTGGAGCTCTCTGTTCTGGACCTGACTTTGTTCCCATGCTGAATAAATGGTTTCGTGAACCGGGAGCCCGTCTCGGTTGGTGTTTGATGCTGGTCCCCAGAATCCTGCTGCTTCTCTGGATGAGATCCTGAGGTTGTTGACTGCAACAAGGCGCTGGCAGAGATGATGGGGTGGGGGGGCAGAAGCAGGAAAGCCCCAGCGTTCCCCTGGCAGTGACACCACAGCTGGGGCAGCCCCAGCGTTCCCCTGGCAGTGACACCACAGCCGGGGCAGCCCCAGCGTTCCCCTGGCAGTGACACCACAGCCGGGGCAGCCCCAGCGTTCCCCTGGCAGTGACACCACAGCCGGGGCAGCCCCAGCGTTCCCCTGGCAGTGACACCACAGTCGGGGCAGCCCCAGCGTTCCCTCCCTGGAGATGCTCCAAGGGAAGCGTCCAGAGCCGCGTCCAGTCAGCGGAACTGAGCGGCCACTGAGCACCCCCGGCCTGGGCTGCTGTGGATTCCTCTGCACACAGCTCGGGGAAGGTGCCCTTGGCCACCCTCACAGTGCCACAGACAAGTGTCACACACAGTTACAGAGCTCTGCCCACAGCTGACAGGGGCAGTTAATTTAAAAAAAAACCAAAAAAATCACCATGATAAAGAGAACTCCTACCTAACAGACCTGTTCCACCCTTCAGTTTTCACACCTGCATGCACACAAGACCTGGGGCTGTAAAAAATGAGGCTTTATTAGCACATTTGCAGAAAAATCAGATTTAGGACAGGCTATCAGCAGAACTGTTCTCAGCTGGGTGAAAAAGGGCCCCTTTGGCAGCTGCAGGGCCATTGAAAATGCAGACCCCTCAGGCCATGGGCGAGAAAAGGGCTCTGAATTCCCCTCCCCTGACACACAAACCCCTGCTCCCAGGCTGCTCCCCCACACAGGATTCTACTGGAGGACTGTGGAAAGCTGAGAGTTGGCTCTGGCTTCTTCTGTTCCGTGTCCTAAAGCTGCCTGAGAGAAGAAATTTAGGGTCAACTCCACTGGCACAATCCCTCCTGGCCCTGGGCACAGCCCCAGGAAGGTCTTTGCTCCTCCCTCGGCCCTCCCTGAGGAGGCTGGCAGGGCTTGCAGGTTCTGGCATTTGTCCTTGCTGCCCCTCACATCCCACTGCCCCACAAAGAGCCCCGAGCCAGCCGTGAGGGACAGGCCCCTGCTGGCCTGGGCTCAGGGCTTGGCCTTTCTGCTTCCTCCAAGCCAGCCAGGGCTTGCTCAGCATTGCAGTTCCCTGTGCTGTGCCCCAAGCTCGCTCGGGCCCTGCTGAAAGGGACCTGAGGTACCTCGATCCCCTCGGGCAGTGCATGGAGAAAACAACAAACTTCTCAGGAGGGGGGAACAAACTTTCAGCTGCAAACTTTAGAGAATGAGGCACTTAAGAAATCTTATAGAAAGATGAAATTACAGTGAATCACTTCACAAAGCACTGACTGAGCAAACACTAACCTGGACAAATATTCCAGATTTGGAGAAGAGGAGGTCAGGAGAAGAGAGAGAGGGACAGAGACCCAAATTCAGCCTTGAATTCAGCGCCATCTCAGCTGCTGTGAGCTCCAGGGCCATGGCACATGTCAGTGTCACACCCGTGTCACAGCCTCACCTGCTCGGCTCCCTCTCCCAGCTGGGGTTTTTGGGGTGCCAGGGGCTTGGCAGCCACTTTGGGGCTGGAGCAGAGGCTGCAGTGGCTGGGCTGGGGCAGTGACCGCCCCACCTAGGCAGAACTTGCTCTGCCCCCAAACACACCCTGGAGATGTCTGGGGCCATTCATCATTTCTCTGCTCTCCAGCACCGAGGCAAACACACTCTGGCTACAGCTCTGAGCTCGTGTGCCCATGGCAACCATCCCTGGCAATGGGGCTCCATGGAGCTGCTTGCAGGAACCTCCCACGAGTTGGGGAGTGCTCCAAAACTGCCTCAGAAACGTGAGATACACCGAAATTTCTTCAGCAATGTGAATATCCAAAACTCACTGAATAAGATGCACCCCCTTTTTTCATCCTCCCCAAACTTTGGCTGTCTCATTGCAGATTCAACCCCAGATCCCAATCCCAAGGCAAATCCATCCCACTCCTGCTGGGCATCAAGACCCCCTTCCCAAGCCCTATTTCCCCCATTTCACACCTCCCAAACTCCATCCCACCCCTCCTGATCTGCATCCCACTTCACCCAATCCCCTTCCCACCCCATTCCACCTGATGCCTTCAGAAGGCTGACCTAGAACAGAGCCCAGACAGAGTTAAGAATAAAGTTTATTGAAAGGACTTAAAGGATACAACTTGGGAGTACAAGAACCTGGCCAGGGCTACACCCAGGATGAACAAAAAATGGTCACAAAAATGGACAACTCGTCACAAGGTGTCACATTTTTAGAAGTTTAGGTCCATCTGCATATTGCAATCTGTTCACTGTCCAATTACAGCTTCAGATGATGAAGTCCTGTTCTTCTTGTTCCCTCTCTTCAGTCCACCCTTGTTTATGCTTTTGGGCCTGGAACTTGTAACAACTGTCCTTGGTATCAAGCTAGAAAAGGAATTGTTTTGTCTACCTACTCTGTGAAGAGAGCTCACTAACACTTAATAGGAAGTTCAAAACTACAAACCTAGGCAGTGCAGAATATGAAAAATATGAAAGCTAAAACTTAAGGCAACACACTCTGAGGGGCTGTGGAATCCAGGAAATCTAGGTGGGAATGAGTACTTTTCAGTGGCATAGAGTGGTTTTGAGGTGACAGGTTGAACTCGCTCGTCTCCTTGAGTGCCAAGACATAGAGACAAATATACCAAATACGCCCAAAACCCACCCATTTACCTCCCTGAATACCAGATTCCCTTCAAGCACTAGTAAAAGTGAGGCTTTAGATGCCTTTGACGAATCTGTTGACTTTTACCCCAATTTTGTCTGTTTTAAAGGGATGAAGATGAATCAAAAGAAAATTAGGGCCAAATCAAAATGAGCACCAGCCCAGTGTGTTCCCAATGCAGATCACAGGGAACGTGGGTCATCAGGGCTCTGCCCAACGTGGGTCCTCTGATGGGGGATGGAGCTGGGGCAGCACACAAAGCTCTTCCTGCACTTGGGGCACTCACAGGGCTTCCCTTACTGGTGCCTCCGTTGGTGTTGGGTCAAGTAAGAGCTCCTTGAGAATATCTTCCCACACTGGGGACACTCGTAGGGTCTCTCCCCACTGTGGATGCGCCGGTGCCTGATGAGGTGGGAGTTGTGCTTGAAGCCCTTCCGGCACTCGGAGCACCGGAAGGGCCTCTCATCTGTGTGAATCCGCTGGTGCATGAGGAGAATGGAGCTGGTCTGAAACCTGAAACCTCTTCCCACACTCGGGACACTCGTAGGGCCTCTCCTCAGTGTGGATGCGCTGGTGGGTGACGAGGTTGGAGTTGCAGCTGAAGCCCTTCCCACATTTCCCACACTCAAAGGGCCATTCCCCAGTGTGGATCATCTGGTGGCAGATCAGGGCTGTCCTCTGGCTGAAGCTCTTCCCACAATCCAAAAACTTGTAGGGCTTCTCCCCATCCTGAAGCTGCTCATGGACCACCAGCTCAGAGCCCTGGCTGGATCTCCGGCCGCCTTCCTGGCACAGGGTGGGTCTTTCCTCCTCAGAGCACCCTGGGATGGGTTTGGAGCCCCTCCTCCTGCGGGATCTCTGAAGCTTTTCCTCCCCATTGGATTCCTGCGCCGTGGAGCTGCTCAAACCGGCCTCTTCCACAAGGTTCTGCCGTGGAGATTTGTCCTCCCTGGTCTCCATCCTCAGCTCCTTGTCTGGGGGAGGAAGGACAAGGAGAGGATGGGATTTGCCTCCGTGCCAGAGGGAAGGGGAAGGAGATCCCCCCAGTGCATCCCCGGCAGGACGGCGTCGGCAGCGGGGTTGTCCTGCAGCCGGGGGCCAGGCTGGGCTGGGAGATGGAGCAGGAGAGAGGGGGAAAGGGGCACTGACTTCCTCCTCACCTGCCTGGGTGTCCTGGGGCATCTTCCTCTTCCTCGCAGCCTCCTTCTCCATCCGGCCAAGATTTGGGAATGGGAAATCCTGGTTTGGGGAAAAATACAATTCAGAAGCACACTGGGTTAGGGGGTTTGTTCTGCCCAAGTCCATCTCTAGAAGTCACCAGCCATCCATAAAAACCTCCCAGACACCAAGATTCAGCCCTGAAAATGCCTCCCAGGAGTTCCTCATCACTGGTCTCTCCCCTTTGGTGTTCAGGGGTTCCCCCCTGTCCCAGCTGCTGGGGGTCACACTTGTACCAAGGGTCCTTTGTCTGCTCAGTCCCTGCCCTCCTCAGGCTGCTGGGAGAGCCTGGAATCTGAAAAGTTACCCGTTTCCACCTCCCCACTTGAGGATGGTGGGACCCCCATTGTCCCCCCAAGGGACATTTTCCACTCAGCTTTGCAGTCCTTAATTCTTAAATTTCCCCCCCCCTGCAAAAATCCAACCCAGGGATACCCCAGGATATCTGGGCTGAGCTCCCTGTTCTGGGGCACCTGTGGGATGGGGGATGATGATCCCATGGGTGAGGGGCTGTGAATTCAGGGATTGCTTGACCTCATGGTTCCTTCTCCTTTCCCTGATCCTCCTCTGTCCCTCCTCTTCCTCCCTCTCCTCCCCTTCCATCCTTCCTCCTCCTCTTCCTCCCTAACTCCACCTCCTTCTCCTACTTCCATCCCTTCTCTCTCTCTCTCTTTTTCTTCATCCCTCCTCTTCCATCCCTCCTCCTCCTCCCCCAGGAGCAGTGACACCCTCGGTGCCCCGTTCCCAAACCCCTCACAGCCCACGGCAGGAGCGGGGATGGAGCCGGGACAGGTCGGGATGGGCAGCGCGGGGCTCTCCCCTGCTCCCACCCGCTGGGGACGGGGGGAACCCGGCCCGGGGAAAAGGAGAGGGAAACTGGGAAAATTGGGGGCTGCAGATCCAACCTGGGGCTGGCTGGGGACCCTGGCTGGGGACTGCCAGCCCTTGGGGCTCCTCTGGGGAGATGTGGGAGGGGGGAACACAGAGAGGGCTGGGGGATCCCAGGAGTGGCAGCACTGGCAGGGACTGGTTTGGACTGGGATCATCCTGGGATCACACTGGCAGTGACTGGAACTGTATTGGATGTGTACTGACATCATACTGGGGTCATACTGGGAGCAGCTGGGTCCATGCTGGCTGAGACTGGGATCCCACTTCGGGTGACTGGAATCATACTGGGATTGACTGGGAGTGGCTGGGAACAACTGGAATCATGCTGAGAGCAACTGGGAGGAGCTGGGAATGACTGGGAGCGTGCTGGGGCTGACTGGGATATACTGGGAGAGACAGGGAGTCCCAGGGATCACACTGGAGGCTACTGGGGTCACACTGGAACTGACAGGGAGCAACTGGGGCCACTGGCCTCATACTGGGAGTGACTGGGATTAGACTGTAAGTGCCTGGGATTAGACTGGGAGTTAGTGGGATCAGACTGGGAGTGTGAAGGAAACTGGAAAACTGGGGAAAAAATGGAAAAAAAAACCCAGGATAAATTCAAGGAAAATAGAAGGGAAAAATCAGGGAAAAACCAGAAAAAAATCAGGGTGATATAAAAAAAAAAAAAAAAAAGGGGGAAAAAATCAGGAAAAAATCAGGAAAAATTTGGGAAAAATGGGAAAATTTGACAAAAAATTGGGAAAAAACAGGAAAAATTTTGGGAAAAAAAAAAGAGGACACAAAAGGAAAAAATAGGAAAAATTGGCAAAAAAATCAGAAAAAGGAAGTGGAAAAGATTGGGAAAGATCTGGGAAAAATCAGAAGAAATGGGGGAAAAAATAAAGAAAAATAGGAAAAGAAGGAAAAATAATGAAAAACCAGGAAAAATTGAAAAGAAATTTGGAAAATCATGAAAAAAACTGGGAAAGAACTTGAAAAAATCAGGGAACAACCAGAAAAGAAAGAGGAATAAAATCTGGAAAAAATGGGAAAAAATTGGGAAAAACTTCAGGAATAATCAAGGAAAATTAAGGGAAATTTGAGAAGAAATTGAGATAAAGCTAGATAAAATTTTGGAAAAGAAGAGGGAAAAATCAGGAGAAAATGGGAAAGGCATGAAAAAAATTGGGAAAAATTGTGAAAAATGAGGGAACATATCAGGAAAAGAAAGACGAAAGGACCCTGGGAAAAATCAGGAAAAAATTGGGATAAATATTGCAAAAGTCAAGAAAAAACCTGAAATATTTGAGAAAACATTACAAAAAAATCAGGAAAATAATTGGGAAAAAATTGTAAAAATAAACTTAAAAAAAAATAATCAGGGGAAAATCAGGGAAAAATCAGGAAAAGAATAAAAAAATCTGGAAAAAATCAGAAAAAAAAAAAATCAGGAAAAAATTGGGGAAAAGCAGAAAAATTTGGGAAAAGGGAAAAATCAGGGAAAAAAAATTGAGAAAAATGTGAAAACTGCAAAAATCAAGGAAAAGTTTGAGAAAAAATCAGGAAAAATAAGGAAAAAGTGGGGAAAATCTCAAAAAAAATGAGATAAAATTGGGAAAAATCGAGAAAAGAGAGGGGAAAGAAACCTGGAAAAAATCAGGAAAAATCAGTAAACAATTAAGGAAATACAGGCAAAAATATGGGGAAAATTGTGAAAAAATTGGGGAATAAGCAGGAAAAAATTGCAAAAAAAAAGAGGGAAAATCAGGAAAAGAAAAAGGGGGAAAAATTGGGGAAAAAACAGGGAAAAATCAGGAAAAAAAGACGAAGAAGACCAGGAAAAAAATGGGGAAAATCAAGGAAAAAAATAAGGGTAAAATGATGAAAAGAAAGTGGGGAGAAAACCTTGTAAAATGGGAAAAAATTGGGAAAAAGCTTGGAAATATTAAGGGAATGAACAGGCAAAAATCAGGAAAAATTAGGAAGAAATGGGGAAAAATTGGGACAAATCAGAAAGAAAAATCAGGAAAAAGTGGGAAAAAAAATGTGAAAAAAATTGCAAAAAATGAGGGAAAAATCAGGAAAAGAAAAAGGGAATAAAATCTGGAAAAAAATCAGGGAAAAAATCAGAAAAAAATTAATGAAAAAAAAATGGGGGGGAAATCAGGAAAAATAGAGAAAAAACTGGGAAAAACAGGAAAAAATGGGGAAAAAAGGAGGGAAAAATCAAGAGAAAATGGGGGAAATCAGGAAAAACTGGAAAAAATGCGGAAAAATGAAAAAAATCAGGAAAAAAATCAGGAAAAAAATCACAAAAAATGGGAAAAAAAGAGTGAAAAAATTGGGGAATATACTGGAAAAAATGAGGAAAATCAGGGACAAAGTGAGGAAAAGAAAGAGGAAAATAATCTGGAAAAATCAGGAAAAAAGCAGGAAGAAATGGGGGAAAAAACTAGGAAAAAATGGGAAGAATCAGGAAAAAAATAGGATTAAATCCTCCTATCCCATTTTTCCATGGAGGTTTGGGAATTGCCTACCTGGGAGGTCGTAGAAGAATTTCCAGACCTGGGAATCCAAGGACTGGGGAAAGGTAGAATTGTGGATGAGCTGGTCCAGATTTTTGGGAAGGTAGATGGCCTGGTCCTCTTCCAGCTTCCAGAATGTTCAGATGAATCCCATGTCTCCTTCCAACTGGAAATTATGGAAAAATCATGGGAAAGTTGTGACTCAAATTCATGCAGTTTTGCCTCCAAAACACCCTTTTTTCCCGCCAAAATTTCTGGTTTTTTCCCCCGCAAAATCTCAATTTTCCCCCCTCCAAAATATTAATTTTTGGGATAATTAAGTGGGGAAGATGGGGGAAATGGGGAAAAATATGATGCAAATAGACAAAAAATGGGGAAAAGTTTGGGAAAACTAGAAAAAAATGGGGGAATAGAGAGAAAAATGGGAGAAAAAATGGAACAAAAAAGGGGGAAATTGAAGCCAAAATGGGAAAAAATAGCGGAAAAATGGGATAAAAATAGAGAAAAATGTGATGGAAATGGAGGAAAAATTGGGGAAAATGGGAGAAAGGAATGGAAGAAGATGGGGATAAAACTGTGGAAAATGAGATAAAACCAGGATAAAAATGGGGAAAAAAATGGGGAAAACTGGGATAAAAATGGGAATAAAAGTGGTAAAAATGAGACAAAAATGGGGGGTAAATGGAAGAAAATGGGGAAAATGGGAGACAACATGGGGAAAAAACTGGGAGAAAATGGAGCAAAAGTAGCATAAAATGGGGAAATGGAGAATAAATTGATTAAAAATGAAAAAAAGTGGGAAAAAATAGGAAAACATGGAGAACCATTTGAGTAAAAATTGAGGAAAAATAGGAAAAAAAATCAGAAAAAAATGGGGGGAAAATGAGGAAAATGAGATAAAAAAGGGAGAAATTGAGGAAAAATAGCAAAAAATGTGGAAAAAATTGGGGAAAAATAAAAAATAGGATAAAATGGGAGGAAATGTTACGAAAATGGGATAAAAATTAGAAAAAATTGAGCAAAAATGGGAAAGAAATGGGATAAAAATGGGGAAAAATTGGGTAAAAATGTGGAAAAATGGGATAAAATGGAGACAAATTGTACTCTAATAGGGAATGACTGGGAGTGATTTGGCTTATCGTGGGGCGCAGAGGAAACTGGAGCCACATGGGGTGAGCAAATGGGTAAAGCTGGGAGCAGCCACTGCCGGCACCGGGAGCCCCGAACCCCTTTCCCGGCCGTGCCGGACCCGCATCCCCCCGGCCCCTTTGCCGGGGCTCTGCCGCCACCGGGACCCCCCAAAAACACCTCCCGGGGACCCCCGGGGTCCCCCCGAGGGGCATCTGCGGCTCGGCTCTGGAGCCCTGCCATCCCCAAACATCCCCCCCAAAAACCCCAAACCCAGGGACCCCCGGGGTATTTGGGGCGAGCTCCCCCTCCCCGGGCACCTGCGGGATGGGGGGCGATGGTCCCGAAGGAGCTGCAGATCCAGAGAGCGGGGAGCGCACGTGGAGCCTCCTCTGCCTGCTCCAGCTCTTCCTCCTCCTGCTCCTCCTCTTCCTCCTGCTCTGTCCCTCCTCTTCCTCCTGCTCTGTCCCTCCTCTGTCCCTGGGCGTGGTTCGGAGCCCTCGGGTGAGCGGGGCCGGGCCGGGACACGATGGGAAAGGGCTGGGTCCCCCCCCAAACCGAGCTGGGGGCAGCGGAGGTTTGGGGGAACAATGGGAACGGGGCGGGACAGGGGAACAGGGGGAGGTGGGAGCACTGAGGGTCCCCCAGTTCACCCCAGGACCCCCAAGCCCCGTCCCAGCCCCCCCAGTTCCCCCCGCAGCCCCGGCTGAGGGGGGCTCAGCCCAGGACTCGCCGTCGTTCGGGGCTCCCCCGAGTGCAGGAACGGGAGAGTTCCCGGCTCGGGGAGGCCCCAGCAGAGGAGGGGATCTTGTCCCTCTTCCAGGGCCTTTCAGGGTCTTCAGGCCCCTCTCAAGAGGAGTTTTTACCTTTTTCAGGTTTTTTTTGGGGAATCCCACCACTACAGGGGTCTTTTTACCTCCCCATTTTACGGTGTTTACACAACTGCGGCCCCACAAGCCCCTTTTTAGCGGGGATCACGACGGCTTTAAGTGACAGTTTTAGGGGTGCCCCCACCCCAAGCCCCTGTAGGGGATGTTTTGTCCCCCAGGGTGGATTTTGGGGGTTCTCTCTACCATGGCCGCTTTAAGGGCCCCCGGTGTTGTCGGGTCCCACTGTAACTCCTCTTAAAAGGGCAACACCACTCCCGTTGGTTCCGGCAGTGGAGCCCCGGGAGGGGTTGGGGGTCCCGGGAGGGGTTGGGGGTACCTGGGTGATGCCGATGGAGGTGATGGGGTCCCCCTGCTGGGTATAAACCTATGTGAGGGGTTCCTGAGGGTTTTTGGAATTTCTGGGTGTTTTTGGGGCCACGGTGTTTTTTGGGGGTTCCTGAGGGGGTTTACAGGAGTCCCGATGAGGGAATTTTGGCGATCCCAGGGATGGAATTGGGGGTCCCAAGGCTGTTTTGGGGAACCTGCTGGTGATGGAGATGGGGACCCCATGCCAGGTATGAACCTTCTCAATGTCTGTATGGAGTTCTGCGGTTTTGGGGAGTTTTTGGGAGTATCCAGGGATGTGTTTGGGATCCCGGGGAGGTTGGGGTGTCCCGGGGGCTTTGGGGATTCTCGGCAGGTTTGGGGGTACCTGGGCAATGTGGGTGGCAGTGCTGGGGACCCCGTGCTGGGTTTGAACCTTCTCACTGCGCACGGGCAGCGTCAGCGTGTTCAGGGAGATCCTGGGGGGCCCAGGGGGTCACCCCAAATCCCAGGGACCCCAAATGCTGAGGGACCCCCCGAACTGCCCTCACCGCTGGATCTGCTGCAGGCAGGGGGGCACCAGCACTCGGCCCCCA
This sequence comes from Periparus ater, assembly GCA_032357785.1. NCBI lineage: Eukaryota > Metazoa > Chordata > Aves > Passeriformes > Paridae > Periparus > Periparus ater. The sequence goes on from JANVCZ010000030.1 coordinate 13,726,455, forward strand.
CCCTCCACCATCACAGGGGGGCTGTGGAAGAAATCTGGGGGTGCACGGACAGGTCGGGTGGGACCCCCAAAGTCCTGGGGGAGGGGACACGGGGGGACTTCCAGGAATTCCCGTTGTGGGGGGATGAGGGGGGACCCAGGAAGAGTTTTGGGGGGGCTGGGTGGGTCATGGGGGGGACCCCCAGGAGTCTTAGGGGAGGTAGGGAGGGCAAGGAACAGGGCGACCCCAAGGATGGGTTTGGGGGGGAACCGGACTGGAACTCCCATGGCTGCAGAATGGGGAGATCTGCCCATGGAATTCCATGGGAATGGAATGGCAGTGAGATCCATCTACAGAATTCCCATGGGAATGGGACAGCAGTAGAATGCATCCTTGGAGGTCCCGTGGGAATGGGATGTCTGAGATCCATCCATGGAATTTCCATGGATTTCCCACCCGTGGATTTGCCCTCCCAAATCCCACATTCCCATTCCCATATTCCCATGGGAATTCTGCCCTCCCCACCTTTACACTCCAGTGCCTCCCGCCCATATCTGACATATTTCCGGAGACATTCCCTGCAGCTGTGAGCCAGGGAATTCATTAATCCCTCAGCCTGGATCTCAGGGATCCCCATGGCGGTGCCACAGTTGCCATCGCAGCCCCACAGATCCCCCAGCCCCGGCTCCCCCCGCTCAGCCCCGCTCTGGCTGTGCCGCTGCTGCAGCATCTGCAGCTCCCCGCTGGCCCCGTGCCGGTGCCGCTCCTTGTGCCGGCTCTGGCTATCCCAATATCCCAGCCCTGGCTATCCCAATATCCCAGCCCTGGCTATCCCAATATCCCAGCCCTGGCTATCCCAATATCCCAGCCCTGGCTATCCCAATATCCTAGCTCTGGCTATCCCAATATCCCAGCTCTGGCTATCCCAGTATCCCAGCCCTGGCTATCCCAATATCCCAGCCCTGGCTATCCCAATATTCCAGCTCTGGCTATCCCAATATCCCAGCTCTGGCTATCCCAATATCCCAGCTCTGGCTATCCCAATATCCCAGCCCTGGCTATCCCAATATCCCAGCCCTGGCTATCCCAATATCCCAGCCCTGGCTATCCCAATATCCCGGCCCTGGCTATCCCAATATCCCAGCCCTGGCTATCCCAAGATCCCAGCCCTGGCTATCCCAATATCCCAGCTCTGGCTATCCCAATATCCCAGCCCTGGCTATCCCAAGATCCCGGCTCGGCTCCGGCCGCCATCCCCGGGGCTGCGGCTCCGCCCGGCCCCGCTCGCTGCGGCGGCGCTGGAAGGGGATCCCAGCCAGGGACCCCATGGACATGGACTGCGGGAAGCCCGGGCCGGGCTCCGACAGCGCCGCGTGCAGGGAACGCAGGGAGAGGAGAACTGGGGGGACATTTGGAGATTTGGGATCGGGGGGGTCACGGCTGAAGGAAAGGGGGAACGGGGAGAGCCGGGAAGGGCATTTGGGGATGCCAGGACTGACAAGAGGGGAGGCTGGGGCTGGCTAGATGTGGCATGGCTGGAGTTCAGGGCGTTCCTGTATCCAAGAAAGGGAGCTCCAAGGGTCCCCGGGGTCCCCGTGGCCAGGACAGAGCAGGGAAAGCCGGGATGGCTGGGAATAGGGGTCCCGGGTGTCCTCAGTGCTGAGGAAAGGAGGGGCTGGCTGCTGGGAGAGGCAGGAATAGGGGTCCAGGGGGTAAATGGGTCAAGGAGAAGGGGGCTCTGGGGGCTGCGGGAGGCGGGATGGCCGGGAAAGGGGTGCAGGCGTTCCTGGTGCCGGATAAGGGGGTGCAGGCTGGGACCCACGGCCGGGAATGGGGGTTCGGTGGGATGGCGGCGCCCAGGAATGGGGGTTTAGGGGCCCCTCGGCGCTCCGGAATGGGCGATCAAAGAGTCCCGGTGCCGGGGGTCCCCCTCAGCTCTCGCCGCCCCCCGGGAGCGCCCCCGGCCCCAGCGCTGGAGCCATGGCGCTGCTCCGCTGCGGCCCCGCCCACAGCCCCGGCCCCGCCCCCAGAGCCGCCTCCGGCCCCGCCATTGGCGCCGCTCTTTGCTGCCCGCCAGTGGCAGCCCGAGGCTGCAGTGACGTCACCGGTCGCCGGGCAGATCCCGGCGGCGCAGGGCGGCCAAGGCGGAAGCGAAAGTGCCCGAGGGAGCGCGGGGGGAGGGGACGGGGCAATTCCAGGGAATTCCCCGGGATCCCATCCCGGGATCCCCCGGGACCCTCCTCGGCCGCGCACTGCGGGACCCCCGGGACAAACTGGGCTGAACTCCCGGGCCCTGCGCTCAAACTCTGCCTGGAACCCGCCGGCTTCGGCCCAAAGCGGGGGAAGCCCCGGGATCCGCGGATCCCATTTTTCCTGCGGCTGCGGCTCCCCAGCCCCGGCGGAGCAGGAGCGGGCGCTGGGAGCCCGAGCCCCGATTCCCAATCTCCTTCTCTCTCTCTCTGCTGCTCTCTTCCTCTCCTTTGAGTGATCAGAAATCCCAGAGCGGCTGGAGAGCCCCGTGCCCAGCTCGGCTTTCCCTGGAAAGGGAGGCCTGGGGGTGCGGTGCCCCGGGATGGCCGGGAATGGGGCTCCGGGGGTCCCCGGGCTGACGGAACCGGGGGATCCAGGGGCTGGCAGGGGAGGATCCCCGGGAAAGGGGGTGCAGGGCGCTGTTGGTGCAGGAGAAGGGGGTGCAGGGGGTCCCGGAGCTGGGGAAGGAGATGCGGGGGGGTCCCAGGGCCCAGGAATGGGGATCCAAGGGGGTCCCAGGGGGGCTCCCCAAAGCCCCTCCCAGGGCACAGCAGGAGCTGGGTCAGGAGCTGTGTTGGAGACAAAAGGGGGTGAGCCCGGCATGGGGGGGACATGGAGGAGTCACAGGCGCTCCTGGGGGGGGACACGACCCCCGGGGACCCCTCCTCACCTTCTCCCACGTACCCCAACAGAGCCTCTAAATGGATGAGCAGAGCTCGGTGACTGCAGTGTGAAACTTGTTCAGTGGCACAGGAGGATTTAGAATTGAGGACAGGGGAAGGGTTTAACCCAGCCTCCTGTTTGAACAGACTGGAGAGGGGTCTGGGAAGAAACCCATGCCTGCATTGAATTGAGAGAGATCCAGACCCAGGCTGGGAGAGATTTGAGACACACCCACCTTTGGACTTTGCTGTCCACAACACCCTGTCACATAAAGGTAAAACCTTACAAAAGAAAGGACTTGGAAAATCATGGTTTAGGATTTGTTACGTGGGCTTAGTGTAGCTAGCAGCTGGCCTGATAAGTTCCCAGGCAAAAACATCTTGAGAATGAAAAGTTTGTTAACATAACAAACTATTCTTGGGGAGAAAAACAAGTGCACCTGTAGTAACAAGGGATCTGTCCCATGGGAATCAGTAGAAAAAGTATGTAAACATTGTTAGAGAGAAAAGTTTGGATTGACGTGTACACTCACCATTACCAACCAGTGAACTGAGTTCCCAACCAACTGGAATTAAGCACGGTGCCTTCTGATAACCATGTAAATATAAGCTGTGTGCAATAAAGCTTTGGCTGTGATGGAAGAAGAAACAGGTGTCATTGTCCATCTCGACTACGACACACCCAACCAGGACATCGGGTCCTGCCGAAGCAGTGGAAAGAAGCAGCTGTGGTGGCCAAGTGGCACGGCCCATTCCAAGTGTCCCTGAGCACAGAAACAGCCCCAGCACAGCTGAACACGGGGGGACCCCTCAGCCTCGGCTCAAGGGCTCTGAAGCCCCGGAGATTTGGATTTCCCGGCTGCAGCAGGAGGATGGGAGGCCGCCCCTGAGCCTGCACTGAAGGCAAGGCAGCAGCAGCCAGGGCTCCCCAGCGGGGGAAGCCCCTGGGCCTGCCCACAGATCCTCTGCTGAAATCCTCGGCCTGGGCACCCTCCTTTGGCATCTCCAGCCCCTGCGGGACAATCCTGGCTGGCACTGCTGGAGCTTCAGGGCTTTCTGTGCCTGCCCTCGCCACAGCTGCTGGGGAAGGCACCGGGAGAATTCCACTCTGGCTCTCAATTACACTCTGGGCTGGCTGGGATTAGAGTATTGGAAAATATACCAAGTGTAAAATAATTTTTTATTTGATTTCTCCAGTCAGGCTTGGTTTGCATTTGCCTTGGGGAAAGGAATTTTAAAGGGTTTTTCTTTTAAGGGATGTTCCACCACTCAGCAGAGATGAGCTTAACATCTCAACAGACTGGGAAGAGCCCAAAAGATTCCCACAAAGACAACGATCATCAACAAAACATCAAGGCCCAGCAGCAAACATCAACCAACATCTCCCCCAGACACTGCCCTGGCACTGCTGGAGACACCTGGTCTGGAAAAGGCTGAGCAGGAAATCCAGGAGTGCAGACCTAATTCACATCAGAGACATAGAAATCCGGGTGCAACAGGAAACCAAACACTAAGAACTCCAGAACTTGGAAATAATGAACACGAAACTAATGAATTTCTATGGGTTCAGACTGCTTAAAGTTTAGGAAACATCTAGTAAAACTCACATGTCATGGAATGATTTTCTCTGCACATGCAGACTATGTGTGGCTGAAATGATTCTGTTCAGAATCAAGTAATGCCTTATTTTTCTAAAGACCTTTTTGGAGAGTTTTTGCTTTTCACAGTTTCAGTGAAAGGATTACACCATTAGAAGAATTTTTCATAATAATTTTACTTTTATATTGGCTGTTCTGCTTGGGCCAGGGGTGTGAGAATCAGTTTTTAGTCAGAGGAGAAGAAAAAAACCATCTAGTGCAGTGAGCAGGGACACCTTTAGATCAGGTTGCTGAGAGCAGGAGCTTGAATGTCAGCAGGGATGGATGCCCACCTCTCCGGGCAACCTGTGCCAGGGTTTCAAAACCCACAGTGTATAAAACACCTCTTTTATGTCTAGTCTGAATCTACTGTTTTTAGACTGAACACATTCCCCCTCAGTCTTGCCACAACAGGCCCTACTAAAAATTCTGTCCTGTCTTATTACAAGCCCCCTTAAAGTACTGAAAGGGAGCAATCAGGTCTCTGTGGAGCCTTTCCCCTTATCCAGTCTGAACACCCCCAGCTATCCCAGCCTGTCTCCAAAGCAGAGGGGCTCCAGCCCTCAGAGCATTTTGTCCCTCCTCTGGACCAGCTCCAACAGGACCATGTCCTTCCTGTGCTGGGCACCCAGAGGTGGATGCAGTACTCCAGGTGGGCTCACACCAGAGCAGAGGGGTGGTGGAATCACCTCCTTCAAGCTGCTGGGCAGCCTCCTTTGGAGGCACATGGCTGGCTCATGTCCAGCCTCTCACCTTGCAGCAGCCACAAGTCCTTCTCAGCAGGGCTGCTCTCCATCCCTTCATCCCCCAGCCTGTGAGATCAGCTGGGCTGGGACCCTGTCATAGCCCTTGGACAGAGCTGCTGGGCAGGATGAGCTCCCTAGTGAAGAAGGCAGATCCCACTCCCCACACAATTCCACCCTGGCCATGAGGTCACAGCAGCCTGTGGGGTGACAGCAGGCTGAGGTGACAGCAGGCTCTGAGGTCACAGAGGTCCCAGAGCCCCGTGGTTGCACAGCACCACAAGGACCGAGCAGTCAGTCCTTGACCACGACTGTTGTGGCAGCAGCGGCGGCGGCAGCAGCGGTGCTGACATTGGGACAGCGGTGTCAGGACAGTGGTGGCAGCAAGAGCTGCAGGACTGGCAGTGGGCAAGGCACCATGGCCTTTGCTCTGCGCCTCCTCCTCCTGCTCCTCCTGGCAGTGGCCCTGCCTGACAGGGCTGCCCAGGCTGCTCCGTGGCGAGCAGGGCGAGCAGGTGAGCCGGCGGCCTGGCTTCCCTTTCCTGGGACAGCACTTCCTTCTCCCTGGGAAGTGTTGGGGATGGTTTTCCCCAGGGCTTTAGGGAGGGTTTCCTCTGTGGGAGGGAGAGAATCCTCAAGGGCCCTGGACTGGTCCTGCTGCCCATCCAGGGATGTTGCACAGGGCCTGCAAAGATGTTGGAGAGTGACCAGAGCCAGCCCAGAGCTCCCCAGGCCCCTCTGCAGCTTTGGCCATGTCCATTGACATCTGGCTCCCACAGCCTTACCTGACCCCCTTGCAGTGTCCAGTTCCCTAAAACAGAAGGGGATCCCAGCACATCATGGAATGGTTCTGATCTGTGCTCCCTTCTAGATTGGGATCGTGACATGGAGTATCTGAAAGCCCTGGCACATAATGGTTTGAGATCCATGGAGAATGTTGGAGGCAAGTTCTCAATGTCCCTTTCTGCACAGAACAATCAGTGTCAAGGTGACAAGAGCTCACTCACGTGCCATTTCCCTTAAGAGTCTGAAGGTTGATGGATTCTGGAAAAGTTACCCTGCTCCCTTCTGGAGCCCTGAGTGATCCCACAGCATGGCTGTCAGTGGGAGGAAGGAGCATTTAGCTGTCAATCTCCTTCCCATGTACAATGCCAGTGTCTCCTTCCATGTGCTCTGTATAGCCATGGAGAAGAGCAGAGAGGGAAGGGGCCAGGCCCAGGGCTGTGCCCCGGGGCTGTGCCTTGTGTGGCTCCTTTGTCAGCCCCAGGGAGCCTGAGCTGTTCTGGCTGCCGCTGCCAAGCCCTGGCCCTGCCTGGGCTCAGTTCAGAGCTGCTGGCAGCTCCAGGGAGTCCTCTCTCTCCTGACTGCCATGCAAGGGGCTCCTTCCATCCCATTGTGGGGCCACTGCAGGCACGTGGTCCCCCTGCTCCTGCTCCTGAGTGGAAGGCAGAGATGAGGGAGTGCCTTGGAGGGCACCAGTCACCCAGGTGCACTCACTGCCACTCTGGCCTGAAGGAGAAATGGAACTACTTTCCATTAAGGTCCTCCTAGATGGAAGAACCAAGACACAGAAGACAAGAAATCCCTGGAGGCATCCCAGCTTCTGGACAAGATGCTGAGTGATCTGGAGAGACGCCGTGGTGGGTCCATGTCCCTCAGCCTTCTCCTGAGACTCAGCAGCCGGGGGCTTTCTCTGCACATCTGGACACACCGTGCCTGGCACAGCAGGAAGGGATCCATGGCAGCCTCGCTGCCCTGCTGCTGCTTTCATGCCCTGCAAGGCTGTTTCCCAGCCTGGCCTGGCTGTAGCTTCTCTCCAGCCTCTGCAGGAAGGCATTTGGTATCAGCTGACAGGGAACCCAAACTGCAACAAGGGTCATAAACAACCTGAGATCCCCTGAAATTTCCCAGTCTTGGGCTAGATCAGGTGTAGGGGCTGTTTGGAGGAGGGAGGGCCCTGGCCCAGCCCAAATAACCTGGCCTTTCTCCTGATCCTTATCCATGATTTTGACAAGTATTGCCTCCTGATGATACCACCTCACCTAAAGGTGAACAGTTCTATCTTATCCAGCTGTCCCTTTTCCTTTCTCAAGTGCTGGAGCAATTGTCTGTGCAGACGATGGCTAGAGGAAGCAATGTCTCTGTGCCAGCTCCTGACGCAGGAAAGGAGGAGATGCCAGGCCCAGGCACAGGAGGTAATTGCTGTCCTGGGCTCTCCCTCGGTGGGGCTGTGTGCCAGCAACTCTTCCCCCACAGCTGGCCCTTGCATGGCTGAGCAGCAGCCAAAGCTGGAGGTGCCGCAGCTTCCAGGCCTCTGGAGCTCATTCCCAGCCCCTGGGAATCGGGACTTGTGCACCAACATCCATCCCACTGCAGCTGCTCCCGGAGCTGGCCCTAAACATCCAGAGGCCCAAGACACAGGAGCAGCCCCGAGCGGGAGCCCTGCCACGAGCCCAGGGCCACAGCCAACCCTGGCTCCCAACTGGGCAGGGGCTGCACTGGCCCCTGACAGGGCCTGGCTCTGTCCCCTTGGGCTGGGGGAGCTGTCACGGAGCAGGGAGGGTCAGGGGTGGCAGTGGCTGCTCAGGGATGGGTTTGGCCCGTGTCCCTGGAAGGAGCCACTGCCCAAGCAGCTGTGCTGTCTCCGGGCTCTCCTCTCAGCTTTCTGGGTTTTATTGGGTGGCACAGCCTGTGCCAAGGGCTGGCAAGGTGCCTGCAGGCCCCAGATCTGGGGGAAACAGAGAATGTCCTGGCCATATCCAGTGTGCTGCCCGCTCAGCAGTGGAGCACAGCACAGGCTCACGCTGCCCATTGCTCCCACAGAAGCACTTGGCAAGTCAAACATAAATGCTGAGAATCCACCGAGCACACCAAGAGTGTTCTGCCCACAGGACGTGCGCAAGTCCTGCATGATAGGCACTGTAGTGACACTGTTCACAGTGCCCCTTTCCATGGTTCTCTGCTATGTTGGATTCCTGTGGTGGAAGGACAAGAAACAGTAAGTTGTTGTTCATCCCCACTCTCCAGCTTCTTGAAAGGCTGCTCATAGTCAGGAGACATTCCCAGTGAGGCTGCTGTGGACTTGTGGCTAGTCCTTGGTTGCCCAAATAACTCTGCTGAGAGTTCTGCTGCTGCCCAGGCCTTTCATTGGCCTCTTCATTGCTGGGCCTTGTCCTGGGAAGCCCGCTGGGGCTGCAGCCAGTGCTGGCTGCCACTGAGGCTGCCTGGCCAAGAGCAGCCCCAGGAGCAGCGGGCAGAGGCAAAGCAAGGTGGGCAGGAGAAAGAGCAGGGACGAGATTGCCCTTGAAAGGCAGAGGTGCTCTGGGGCCCGCTCCTGGCCAGGGACCCTGCCCAGAGCCATCCCCTGCTCTCCAGGGCCTTGAGGGGCAGCTGTCCAGCTGGGCCAAGCTGTGCCAGCAGCTCCAGCCGTGCTGGGGAGCCTTGGCAGCTCTGGGCCCTGCTGTGCAGGAGGGTCCCTGAGTGCCAGCAGCAGCTGGCGGCCTCAGCCACCTCCTCTCTCCACAGTCGCCCTGCTGCAGCTCCAGCTTCCCGGCCAAGAAGGCGCAACTCTCCCTTGCCCCCAGGGAGCCCAAAGACTGTCCGGTTTGACATCTCTCAGACATGGCCTCAGAAGGAGGAATCATTCCAGAAAGCAGAACACCAGCACTCCGTGCCTCCTCCACGGCCCCCCAGCCCAGCTGTGAAGCAGAAGCCCCCTGAGATCCCCCCACCTCCTCCCCTCCCGAGCCGGCCACCCTGGTCCAGCTAGGACTCAAAGTGGGCCAGCCACGGCAGGACTTGGGCTACCAACAGCTTGGGGCATCTGCTCTTGGCTACCAATAACACGGCACCTGTGGGTAACAGCCAGAGGCAGTTTTCCTACTCTTTTACCTTCAGCAGGGAAGGGCTGAAGATTTTTCCCATGCTCTGTCTCATCCTTCACTCTTTTGATTTTCATATAGTTGGGGGCTTGCTGAATCTTTTCAAGGAACTTTATTAACACTTCATGTTTTACCCCACCTACCAATGGAAAAAAAGAAAAATTAAAAAAATTCTTCAGTTTAGACTTCATTTTTACTGTGCTTGGGCCTCTCAAATTTGGAGCAATTGATTTTCCATGGTACTTCTTCTCTTTCCCTTCCTATCTACCAAAAGTTCATCTGGACATGAAAATCAACAGAATTACTGAGATTCACCTCAAAACCCAGAGGAGAATCTGTCACAAAATATTCTCTCTGTGTACTGCACAACAAGAAATATTCAGAGGAAAATACTGTGGGAGCTGAGGCTCGTGGAACTCCCAGAATCCTGAGCCTGCAGAGGAGGCAAACAGCCCTGGCAGTGGCTGAGGGGAATTCTCCTCACAGCCTCCTTTGAAACTGTGTCACTTCAGGAGGGGAAAGCTTTTAAACTTTGCCTTACCTTCCTCCTGTGCTAAAATGTAAGGATCCTCCTGAGAAAATACTGAGCTACAAACAATTCTCTGTTCCTCAACAAAGATACTCAGGTGCTCAACTTAGAGTAAAACTAAATGTGGTCAGAAATTTCCCATCAAAGCCCATTTGCAGAGAAACCCCACCATATGTGAGCAAATATTTATTAGCACCGGTTCACTCTAAAGATTGCTCCTTTTTCATCCCAGAGAGAATATTAGAACCATTTGCTCTTGACAGGACTCCTTGGATGGCCCCCAGACCTGGCTCCTCAGCACGCCTTGCCTGGGCTGTTCATGCAGTCTGGTAGCACCACCTGACTTTGCCACCCTGTTCTGACCTTGGGCATGGCTGGTGCCACGGTCCCCTCTGGTGCCACGGTCCCCTCTGGTGCCACGGTCCTCTCCTGGCTCGTGGTGTGTCCCTGCTGCTGGAGGAGCCCTGCTTGTGCTGCTGCCTGCGTTCAACAAGGCCGGTGCTACTCCCCAGCCAAAGAGGGACTAAAGTCACTGCTTTTGGCAGCTCATTGGAACGAGTTCAACACTTCCTCATCTCTATCACAGATAAAAACCCACATACTCCTAAAACCCACATACCAGCATTATAAACTCACCTCATCTACATAGGTGAGGAGGCCTGAGCAAACAGAAGGTCGGCTCTCAAGCACATTGGGTTTTTAATTTAGTGGAAGCACTCAGTCATTACAAGCCTTATTTGCCAAACTGGATTGTGTGATTCTCTTGCTCATGTTAAAGAGGAGCCAGGGAGAAATTAGCTATGAAACCTGAAACAGTTGAAGCTCAGGCCTGGCACACAAATGGAGCAGGGTGGCACCTGCCCGCTTTGCCCGCATCCCTTTTCCTGACAGACAAAGGCAGACGTGGCTCCACTGGGGGCACCATGGAAAGGGTTCTGATCTGTGCTTCCGTCTAGATTGAAATCAGAACATGGATTATCTGGAAGCCCTGGCACATGGCAGTTTGAGATCCATGGAGAATGCTGGAGGCAAGTTCTCAGTGCTCCTTTCCACACAGAACAATCAGTGTCGATGTGGCAAGAGCTCACTCACATGCCATTGTCTCCTGAAGATGCCACCTCCTGTAATGGTTACCAGTTCTTATTGTTGTGGTGTGTTTTCTTTGAATGGTTTCTCCCATTATTCCCCTAAGTCATTGGTTTGCTCCTAGTTTGCATCCTCCTACCCACCTATCAAATCCTGCCTCAAGCCTAGCCCTTGTTTTCTCATATTCCCTGTCTGTCATTACACCCATTTGTCAGTCTTCCCTTAGGCCAGCCTCCTACCTGAACCACCCCTTTGGAAATCCCCTGATCTCCAATTCCCCATTGGTCCATGTGACCCACTCTGCTCCCCTTCTTTCCCCTCTTGTATTGTTGAATGGAACCTTCCACTCCTCCCATAGCTTCTTCCTGTTGGTTAAAATTTTGTACCCTCCCTCTGGCCTCCCCCATATAAAAACCCCACACACAGTTGTGTTCTTGGTCTTCAGTCCCTGGACCCTCCAGTGGAGTAAAAGCCTTTGGAACCCATACTGGAGGTCTCCTCCTCATCCTTGTCTCCACCGTGCGCCTACCAAATTCCTTGTGCTGTGGAGTATTTGCTCTAAGCTGCACCTTGGGTCACCCCGCTGCCGAGTGTCACAATCCCCTAACACAAGTGGGAGTTGTGAGAGGTTTGTTTGATCTCAGAGTGCAAAAAGGACACCAGGGGATTTCAGTTTAAATCACAACAGCACTAATGCATCTTTATTTTAGTGCAAACAACATGGGTTATGTGATAGAGGAGAGGGAGAGATAGAGGGAGAGAGGGATAAAGAGGCAAAATGCAAAGAGAAAAAAGCGTGGGGTTATCACTACCAATGGACAAGACAGGGTTGCCGGTGTCTTCTTCCATGGGGAGATCTCTCTCGAAGAAAGTAACTTGGAAAAGTCACTTTCACAGTCTGTTTCAAAGCGAGGGGCAGCTGGCCAAGAGGTGGGGAAATTCCCAGGCTATTGTGATGAGCCCCCTTGCTCTGGGAAGCAGGTGTAAGGTACAGAACAGGCCGCTCCTTACAAGTCCCTGCTCAGCAGCAGGAATGAAGGCAGTGTACCTTGACAGCACAACAAGCACACCTGCAAACCATCACCTGGCAAGCTTCCACCTCAACCAGGCCAGAACCCCTGCACAAAGTCCCTTGGGGTCTTCAGGGACTTGGTCTCTGTTCTTGCGATGGTTGTGAGGCAGATGAGGGAAACTTTGGACTTTCTCTTACACCCTAGTAACCCCAAATGACACCAATGAACCCAAATTACCACAAATAACCCCAAATTACTCTAAAGGACCCCTCTGACCCCCCACCTGACCCCAAATGACCCTTCTGGCCCCACACCTGACCCCACAGGGCACGGACATTTACCCCCTGATGAGCTCGGTCCTATACAACCCCAAATCCTTCAAAAATCCCCAAAATTTGACCCTGGGAACTTCCTGGATGAGCAGGGTCAGTTCCAGTGCAATGAGGCCTTTGTGCCCTTCTTGGCCAGTGGGCACCCCAAAAATCCCCAAATTCCTTTGGGGTGGGGCCCTAAATTCTTTTGGAATCCTAAAAATTCCATAAATCCTTTGTGGAGGGGCCCTACATCCTTTTGGGATCCCCTAAATCCCATAAATCCTCAGGGTGGGTACTCCAGACCCATTTGGGACCCCCACCCCTGAAACCCCCAGACCCTTTTGGGACCCCAATCCCAAAGCTCCCAGACCCTTTAGGGACCCCCCAGACTCTGAAGCTCCCAGACCCTTTAGAATCTAAGCCCTTTTGGGATCCCCAACCCCTGAAACCCCCAGCCCCTTTTGGAACCCCCAGCCCCTTTGGGACCCCAGACCCTCTAGAGACCCCCAGACCCTTTTGGGACCCCCATCCCTTTGGGGTGGGGCGGTGCTGACGCCCCCTCCCCACAGGGCAGTGGCTGTGCCTGGGGGAGGCGCTGGCGCGGGCAGAGCTGTTCCTGTTCCTGACCTCGCTGCTGCAGCGCCTGCGGCCGCGACCCCCGGCACCCCCCGAGGAGCTGCCCACGGCCCCCCTGGAGAGCGGCTTTGCCAACATCGTGTCCCGCTTCCAGCCCCTCCTGCTGCCCCAGTGAGACCCCTCAAATTCCAGACTGCTCCCCAAATTCAGGAACCGTCCCGGGACCAGGACCCTTCCCCATGGCTGGAAAATCTCCCCCCAGATTCTCCCCAAATTCTACTCCCAACATCCCCCCCACTTCCAGCTCAGGATGGTGCCCTGATGAGACCTCTCCTCAAATCCCGCCCCTGAGATGCCTCCCCATCGCTGGAAAATCTCCCCAAATCCAACCCAAACCCCACCCCAAAATCGGGAATTCCCCCCCTGAGACCCCTCCCCAAATTCAGGACGCCTCCCCAAAGTGCCCCTCCTCACTGGGATCAGGACCCCTCCCCATCAATGGAAATTCCCACAAACCAAAAAAGTACTCCCCAAATCCCCTTCCCAAAATCGGAACCTCTCCCAGGACCCCAGAATTTCCCCCTAAAACCACCAAATTCCTCCCCCAAAATCCTGAAATTTCTCACAAATCCCCCCCAAAAACCGAAAAACCCCCATACACCCTCAAAAGTCCCAGATCCTCCTGAGACTAAAAAATCTCCCCCAAAACTCCAAATTTCCCCCCCAAAATTCTCCCCACCCCCAAAATTTTCTCCCAAAACCCCCAAATTTTCTCCCCAAAACCAAATTTTTCCCCCAAAACCCCAAATCCTCCCCCTAAAAAACCAAAAGTTCTCCCCAAAACCCCAAATTACCCCCCAAACCCCCAAATTCCCAATTTCCCAAATTCCACCCCAAAACTCAGGAGATCCCCCGCAAAAAAACCAGTGACCCCTCCCAAGAAGCCCCCCAAAAGTGCAACTCCTTCCCCCAAAAATCACCAAAAAGCTGAGAACGTAAATTTTTTATTTCACATTTTTCACACTTAGGGTAAAGGGGGAAACCCCAGAATTCCTGAGATTTTTCCCATTTTTTTGGGGAGGGGAGTGACCCTAACTTTTCCAGCACCCTGAGTGACACCTCTCCTAAATTCCTGCCCCTCAGCCCCCCCAAATTAAGTGCACATAAATAAAAAAAGGGGAAAAAAAGCAGGGGGGGGGGGATAGGTAAAAAAAAAAAAAAAAAAAAAAGACCACCCCCACCCAAATTTGGGGAAAGGGGGACAGAGGAAAAATTGAGGGAGGTGATTCCCTCCCAAAAAATTGAGGGACCCCTCAAAAAAATTGTGGGAACCCCCTCCAAAAAAAGCCCAATTTCAAGAATGCCAAAGCCACCAAAAAATAGCAGAAAAAAAAAAACAAAAACAAAAAAGGATAAAATTTGGGGGAGAACCCCCAAAAATGTGTCAAAAATGGGGGAACTCGCCCTTGAATCCAAAGAATATTTGAGAATTTTTTTTCCCAAAAGCAGCAGGTTCTTGGGAGTGGCAGAGGAGGAGAGAACCCCTCCAAATTCCTGGGGCTGTCCCTGAGATCCAGTGGAGGCACCTGGTCCTGGAGGGGGACAAAAAGGGCATTTTAAGGAAATCAAAGGAATTTTAGGGGACTTGGGCGAATATTAGGGAATTTTATTATTTTTGGGGCGGTTTGGGGGCAGGTCTCAACTTTGTGGGGTCTTGCATTCCGGGGCTACAACATCATGTCCATGGAGGCCACAGTTACCAGGAACAGGCATGACACACCAACGAGATGGGGTTCTGCTCAGGAAAACATTTATTCAGCACAGGAACAAACTCAGATCCAGAGACAGCCCCAAACAGAGGCAGGGAGATGGGGTTTGAGAACCAGGGTAGAGTTCAAGGTCAGGGACCACTGGGAACACAGCAAGGGAGAAACCCCAGGGGCCCAAACCCAATCAGAAATCCCTGGGCTGCCACCTCACGAAGGGCCCAGGGTGGAGTTTCTTCCTGGGCTTGCAGGGCCCAACCTCCGAGGCAGAGGCTTCCCTTAGCGATGCCTCTGTTGGTATTTGGTCAAGTCAGAGCTCTGTGTGAAGCTCTTCCTACACTGGGGACACTTGTAGGGCCATCTCCAGTGTGGATGCGCTGGTGCCTGACAAGATTGAAGTTGAACTTGAAGCCCTTCCTGCACTCGGGGCAGCGGAAGGGCCTCTCATCTGTGTGAATCTGCTGGTGCATGAGGAGAGTGGAGCTGGTCTGAAACCTCTTCCCACACTGAGGACACTCGTAGGGCCTCTCCCCAGTGTGGATCATCTGGTGGATGATGAGTTGGGACCTCTGGCTGAAGGGCATCCCACATTCCCCACACTCATAGGGACGTTCCCCAGTGTGGGTTCTCTGGTGGATGGTCAAGTTAGAGCTGTTTCTGAAGCTCTTCCCACATTCCCCACACTCGTAGGGCCTCTCCCCAGTGTGGATGCGCCGGTGCCTGATGAGGGTGGAGTTGTGCTTGAAGCCCTCCCCACAGTCGGGGCAAAGGAACGGCCTCTCATCCGTGTGAATCCGCTGGTGCCTGAGGAGATTGGAGCTGCTGTGAAACCTCTTCCCACACTCACCACACTCGTAGGGCCTCTCCCCAGTGTGGCTGCGCTGGTGACGGATGAGTTCGGAGCTGCAGCTGAAGCCCTTCCCACATTCCCCACACTCGTACGCCCATTCCCCAATGTGGATCATCTGGTGGCGGATCAGGCTGTTGCTTCGGCTGAAGCTCTTCCCACACTCCAAGCACTTGTAGGGCTTCTCCCCATCCTGAAGCTGCTCATGGACCACCAGCTCAGAGCCCCAGCTGGATCTCTGGCCACCTTCCCGGCACAGGGTGGGTCTTTCCTCCTCAGAGCACCCTGGGATGGGTTTGGAGCCCCTCCTCCTGCGGGATCTCTGGGGATTTTCCTCCCTGTTGGATTCCTGTGCTGCGGAGCTGCTCAAAACAGCCTCTACCATGAGGTTCTGCCTTGGGGATTTGTCCTCCCTGGTCTCCATCCTCAGCTCCTTGTCTGGGGGAGGAAGGACAAGGAGAGGATGGGATTTGCCTCCGTGCCAGAGGGAAGGGGAAGGAGATCCCCCCAGTGCATCCCTGGCAGGACGGCGTCAGCAGCGGGGTTGTCCTGCAGCCGGGGGCCAGGCTGGGCTGGGAGATGGAGCAGGAGAGAGGGGGAAAGGGGCACTGACTTCCTCCTCACCTGCCTGGGTGTCCTGGGACATCTTCCTCTTCCTCACAGCCTCCTTCTCCATCTGGCCAAGGTTTGGGAATGAGAAATCCTGGTTTGGAGAAAAATACAATTCACAAGCACATTGGGTTAGGGGGTTTGTTCTGCCCAAGTCCATCTCTAGAAGTCACTGGGCATCTGGGGCCCATAAAAACCTCCCAAACACCAAGATTCAGCCCTGAAAATGTCTCCCAAGAGTTCCCCATCTCTCTTCTCTCTTCTTTGGTGTTGAGGGTTTCCCCCCTGTCCCAGCTGCTGGGGATCACGCTTGTACTGGGGGTCCCCTGTTTGCTCTGTCCCTGCCCTCCCCAGGCTGCTGGGACTGCCAGGAATCCAAAAAGTTCCCCCAGTTACCAGGTCCCCACTTAAGGATTCTGGGACTTCCCAATATCATCCCAAGAGGCATCTGCTGCTCAGCTTTGGAGTTCTTCCTTCTCCAAACATCCCCCCCAAAAAAACCCAACCCAGGAACCCCCCAGGATATCTGGGCTGAGCTCCCCCTCCCCGGTCACCTGTGGGATGGGGGATGATGATCCCATGGGTGGGGGCTGTGAATTCAGGGAGTTCTTGACCTCATGGTTTCTTCTCCTTTCCCTGATCTTCCTTTGTCCCTCCCCTTCCTCCCGCTCCTCCTCCCTATCCCAACCTTCTTCTCCTACTTCCATTTCTTCTTGCTCTCCTTCTTCATCCCTCCTCTTCCATCCCTCCTCCTCCTCCCCCAGGAGCAGTGACACCCTCGGTGCCCCGTTCCCAAACCCCTCACAGCCCACGGCAGGAGCGGGGATGGAGCCGGGACAGGTCGGGATGGGCAGCGCGGGGCTCTCCGCTGCTCCCACCCGCTGGGGACGGGGGGAACCCGGCCCGGGGAAAAGGAGAGGGAAACTGGGAAAATTGGGGGCTGCAGATCCAACCTGGGGCTGGCTGGGGACCCTGGCTGGGGACTGCCAGCCCTTGGGGCTCCTCTGGGGAGATGCGGGAGGGGGGAACACAGAGAGGGCTGGGGGATCCCAGGAGTGGCAGCACTGGCAGGGACTGGTTTGGACTGGGGTAACTGGAACCTTACTGGGGCAACTGGGAATGACTGGGAATGAGCACAAGCATGCTGAGGGTAGCTGGGATATACTGGGAGTGTCTGTGACCATACTGGGAACAGCTGGAACCACACTGGGAGTGAGTGGGACCACGCTGAGATGGACTGGGACTATTCCAGGGACAACTGGGATCATACTGGTAGGAACTGAGAAGAATTACAACTATTCTGGGATCACACTCAACTGGGATCATACTGTGGTCACAGTGGGAGCAGCTGGGTCCATGGTGGCTGAGACTGGGATCCCACTGAGGGTGACTGGAATCATACTGGGATTGACTGAGAGTGGCTGTGAGCAACTGGGATGATGCTGAGAGCAACTGGGAGGAGCTGGGAATGACTGGGAGCGTGCTGGGGCTGACTGGGATATACTGGGAGAGACAGGGAGTCCCAGGGATCACACTGGAGGCTACTGGGGTCATACTGGAACTGACAGGGAGCAACTGGGGGCCACTGGCCTCATACTGGGAGTGACTGGGATTAGACTGGGAGTGTGGGGGAAACTGGAAAATCGGGGAAAAATGGGAAAATAAGCAAGATAAATGAAGGGAAAGTAGAAGGGAAAAATCAGGGTGAAATAAAAAAAATGGGGGAAAAAACAGAAAAAATTTGGGAAAAAAAGAGAAAACTCAAGGAATAAATGGGAAAAATTGGGGAAAAAAACCAGGAAAAGAAAGTGGAAAAAAATCTTGAAAAGTTCAGGAAAAATGGGGGAAAAATCAGGACAAAATAGGAAAAGAAGGAAAAATCAGGAGTAATTGGAAAAAAATGGAGAAAACCAGGAGAAAAACTGGGAAAGAACTTGGAAAAATCAGGAAAAGAAAGAGGCATAAAATCTAAAAATTGTAGGAAGAAATGGGAAAAAATTGTGGAAAAAATCAGGGAAAACTCAGGGAAAAATGAGAACAAATTGGGAAAAAGGCAGAAGAAAATTGGGAAAGGAAGAGAGAAAAATCAGGAAAAAATAGGAAAATCATGAAAAAAAATGTGACAAATTGGGGAAAATCAGGGAAAATATCAGGAAAAGAAAGCTGAAAAGACCCTGGGAAAAAAACCAGAAAAAATCTGGAAAAAATTTGGAAAAAAATTGGAAAAATCAAGGAAAAACCAGAAATGTTTGATAAAGCTTGCAAAAAAATCAGGAAAAATATTGGGGAAAAAATAGGAAAAAAAAAAGTGGAAAAAAAAAAAAAAGATTAGGGGAAAATCAGGGGAAAAAAACAGGAAAAGGATAAAAAAAATCTGGAAAAAATCAGATAAAAATAATGGAAAAAATCAGGAAAAAAAGGGGGAAAGCCAGAAAAAATTGGGAAAGGAAAAGGGAAAAATCAGGAAAAATTTGGGAAAAAATTGGGTTAAATCGAAAAAAGAGAGAAAAAAGAAACCTGGAAAAAAAATCAGGAAAAAACAGTTAAAAAAATAGGAAATACCAGGAAAAATCAGGGAAAAATTGTGAAACAATTGGGGAATAAACAGGAAAAGAAGAGGGAAAAATCAGGAAAAAATGGGGGGGAAAGAAATGGAAAAAATTGGGAAAAAACAGAGAAAAAAATCAACGGAAAAATGAGGAAAAGAAACTGGGGGACAAAACCTTAGAAAAATGGGGAAAAAATTGGGAAAAAGCAAGGAAAAATTTAGGAACTGAACAGGCAAAATTTAGGAAAAAATTGGAAAAAATTGGAAAAAATGGGGAAAACTGGGACAGATCAGAGGGAAAAATCAGGAAAAAAACAGTGAAAAATATGTGAAAAAAAAATGTGAAAAATGAGAGAAAAATCAGGAAAAGAAAGAGGGAATAAAACCTGGAAAAAATCAGAAAAAAAAAATAGAAAAAAAATGGGGGAAAATCAGGGAAAAAATGGGGAAAAAATTGGGAAAAAACAGAAAAATCAGGAAAAAATGTGAGAAAAAGTTGGGAAAAAGACAAAAAATTTTGGGAAAAGAAGAGGGAAAAATCACGGGAAAATCAGGAAAATTTTATAAAAACGTGGCAAAAAATTGGGAAAAATTGGGGAAAAAAAGGAGGGAAAAAATCAGAAAGAAAGAGGAAAATTAGGAAAAAACTGTGGAAAACCAAGAAAAAATGGGAAAAAAAACCTGGGAAAAATCAGGAAAAAAAAGGGGAAAAAAGAGTGAAAAAATTGGAAAAAATATTGGGAAAAAATGGGAAAAATCTGGGACAGAGCGAGGAAAAGAAAGAGGAAAATAATCTGGAAAAAAGCAGGAAAAAATCATAGGAAAGCTGTGATTCAAATTCATAGAGTTTTGCCCCCAAAGCAACCTTTTTTCCTACCAAAATTTCTATTTTTTTCCCCCCAAATTTCAATTTTTGGGATAACTTATATGGGAAAATGATGGGAAATGGGGAAAAATAGGATAGAAATGGAGGAAGAATGAGGAAAAGTTGGGGAAAACTACAAAAATATGGGGGAAAAGTGAGAAAAATGGGAGGAAAAATGGGAGGAAATGGAGCCAAAATGGGGAAAAATGGGATGGAAATGGAGGAAATATTGAGAAAAATGGGAGAAATAAATGGAACAAAATAGGGATAAAATTGTGGAAAATGAGCTAAAACCAGAATAAAAATGGAGAAAAAATAGGGAAAACTGGAAAAAAAATGGGAATAAAAATGGTAAAAATGAGGCAAAAATGGAAGAAAACGGGGAAAATAGAAGAGAACATGGGGAAAAAACTGGGGGGAAATGAAGCAAAAATAGGGTAAAATGGGGAAATGGGAAAAAAATAAATTAAAAATCAAAAAAAAATTGGAAAAAATAGGAAAAAATGGGGAACAATTTGAGTATAAATGGAGGAAAATAGGAACATAATCAGAAAAACTGGGAAAAAATGGGGGAAAATGAGATTAAAAAGGGGGAAATGGAGGAAAAAATGGGGAATATTTTGGGGAAAAAATACAAAATAGGATAAAAATGGGGAAAATTATAAGAAAATGGAATAAAAATGAGAAAATACAGCAAACGTGGGAAAAAAATAGGATAAAAATGGAGGAAAATTGGATAAAAATGTGGAAAAAATGGGATAAAATGGAGACAAATTGTACTCTAATAGGGAATGACTGGGAGTGATTTGGCTTATCGTGGGGCGCAGAGGAAACTGGAGCCACACGGGGGGAGCAAATGGGCAATGCTGGGAGCGGCCACTGCCGGCACTGGGAGCCCCGAACCCCTTTCCCGGCCGTGCCGGACCCGCATCCCCCCGGCCCCTTTGCCGGGGCTCTGCCGCCACCGGGACCCCCCAAAAACACCTCCCGGGGACCCCCGGGGTCCCCCCGAGGGGCATCTGCGGCTCGGCTCTGGAGCCCTGCCATCCCCAAACATCCCCCCCAAAAACCCCAAACCCAGGGACCCCCGGGGTATTTGGGGCGAGCTCCCCCTCCCCGGGCACCTGCGGGATGGGGGGCGATGGTCCCGAAGGAGCTGCAGATCCAGAGAGCGGGGAGCGCACGTGGAGCCTCCTCTGCCTGCTCCAGCTCTTCCTCCTCCTGCTCCTCCTCTTCCTCCTGCTCTGTCCCTCCTCTTCCTCCTGCTCTGTCCCTCCTCTGTCCCTGGGCGTGGTTCGGAGCCCTCGGGTGAGCGGGGCCGGGCCGGGACACGATGGGAAAGGGCTGGGTCCCCCCCAAACCGAGCTGGGGGCAGCGGAGGTTTGGGGGAACAATGGGAACGGGGCGGGACAGGGGAACAGGGGGAGGTGGGAGCACTGAGGGTCCCCCAGTTCACCCCAGGACCCCCAAGCCCCGTCCCAGCCCCCCCAGTTCCCCCCGCAGCCCCGGCTGAGGGGGGCTCAGCCCAGGACTCGCCGTCGTTCGGGGCTCCCCCGAGTGCAGGAACGGGAGAGTTCCCGGCTCGGGGAGGCCCCAGCAGAGGAGGGGATCTTGTCCCTCTTCCAGGGCCTTTCAGGCTCTTCAGGCCCCTCTCAAGAGGAGTTTTTCTCTTTTTCAGGTTTTTTTGGGGAATCCCACCACTACAGGGGTGTTTTTTCCTTCCCATTTTAGGGGGTTTACGCAGCTGCAGCCCCACAAACCCCTTTTGAGGGGGCATCATGACGGCTTGAAGTGACATTTTTAGGGGTGTCCCCACCCCAAGCCCCTGTAGGGGATGTTTTGTCCCCCAGGGTGGATTTTGGGGGTTCTCTCTACCATGGCCGCTTTAAGGGCCCCGGTGTTGTCGGGTCCCACTCTAACTCTTAAAAGGGCAACACCACTCCCGTTGGTTCCGGCAGTGGAGCCCCGGGAGGGGTTGGGGGTCCCGGGAGGGGTTGGGGGTACCTGGGTGATGCCGATGAAGGTGATGGGGTCCCCATGCTGAGTATAAACCTACGTGAGAGTTTCCTGGGGGTTTTCAGAAGTTCTGGGTGTTTTTGGGGCCACGGTGTTTTCTGGGGGTTCCCGAGGGGGTTTACAGGAGTCCCGATGAGGGAATTTGGGCAATCCCGGGGATGGAATTGGGGGTCCCAAGGCTGTTTTGGGGAACCTGCTGGTGATGGAGATGGGGACCCCATGCCAGGTATGAACCTTCTCAATGTCTGTATGGGGTTTTGCGGTTTTGGGGAGTTTTTGGAACATCCAGGGCTGTGTTTGGGATCAGGGGAGGTTGGGGTGTCCCGGGGGGTTTGGGGGTTCTCGGCAGGTTTGGGGGTACCTGGGCAATGCGGGTGGCAGTGCTGGGGACCCCGTGCCGGGTTTGAACCTTCTCACTGCGCACGGGCAGCGTCAGCGTGTTCAGGGAGATCCTGGGGGGCCCGGGGGGTCACCCCAAATCCCAGGGACCCCAAATGCTGAGGGACCCCCCGAACTGCCCTCACCGCTGGATCTGCTGCAGGCAGGGGGGCACCAGCACTCGGCCCCCACCCTCCACCATCACAGGGGGGCTGTGGAAGAAATCTGGGGGTGCACGGACAGGTCGGGTGGGACCCCCAAAGTCCTGGGGGAGGGGACACAGGGGGACTTCCAGGAATTCCCTTTGTGGGGGGATGAGGGGGGACCCAGGATGAGTCTGGGGGGGCTGGGTGGGTCATGGGGGGACCCCCAGGAGTCTTGTGGGGGGTGGGGTAGGCAAAGAACAGGGTGACCCCCAGGATGGGTCTGGGGAGGAACCGGACTGGAACTTCCATGGCAGTGGGATGGGAAGATCTGCCCATGGAATTCCATGGGAATGGCATGGCAGTGAGATCCATCTACAGAGTTCACATGGGAATGGGACAGCAGTGGGATCCATCCGTGGAGGTCTCACAGAAATGGGATGTCTGAGATCCATCCATGGAATTTCCGTGGGAATTCCCACGTTCCCAAATTTTGCCCTCCCAAATCCCACATTCCCATTCCCATATTCCCATGGGAATTCTGCCCTCCCCACCTTTACACTCCAGCGCCTCCCGCCCATATCTGACATATTTCCAGAGACATTCCCTGCAGCTCTGAGCCAGGGAATTCATTAATCCCTCAGCCTGGATCTCAGGGATCCCCATGGCGGTGCCACAGTTGCCATCGCAGCCCCACAGATCCCCCAGCCCTGGCTCCCCCCGCTCAGCCCCGCTCTGGCTGTGCCGCTGCTGCAGCATCTGCAGCTCCCCGCTGGCCCCGTGCCGGTGCCGCTCCTTGTGCCGGCCCTGGCTATCCCAATATCCCAGCTCTGGCTATCCCAATAACCCAGCCCTGGCTATCCCAATATCCCAGCTCTGGCTATCCCAATATCCCAGCTCTGGCTATCCCAATATCCCAGCTCTGGCTATCCCAATATCCCAGCCCTGGCTAACCCAATATCCCGGCCCTGGCTATCCCAATATCCCAGCCCTGGCTATCCCAATATCCCAGCTCTGGCTATCCCAATATCCCAGCCCTGGCTACCCCAATATCCCAGCTCTGGCTATCCCAATATCCCAGCCCTGGCTATCCCAATATCCCAGCCCTGGCTATCCCAAGATCCCAGCTCTGGCTATCCCAATATCCCAGCCCTGGCTATCCCAGTATCCCAGCCCTGGCTATCCCAAGTTCCCGGCTCGGCTCCGCCCGGCCCCGCTCGCTGCGGCGGCGCTGGAAGGGGATCCCAGCCAGGGACCCCATGGACATGGACTGCGGGAAGCCCGGGCCGGGCTCCGACAGCGCCGCGTGCAGGGAACGCAGGGAGAGGAGAACTGGGGGGACATTTGGAGATTTGGGATCGGGGGGGTCACGGCTGAAGGAAAGGGGGAACGGGGAGAGCCGGGAAGGGCATTTGGGGATGCCAGGACTGACAAGAGGGGAGGCTAGGGCTGGCTAGATGTGGCATGGCTGGAGTTCAGGGCGTTCCTGTATCCAGGAAAGGGAGCTCCAAGGGTCCCCGGTGTCCCCATGGCCAGGACAGGGCAGGGAAAGCCGGGATGGCTGGGAATAGGGGTCCCGGGTGTCCTCAGTGCTGAGGAAGGGAGGGGCTGGCTGCTGGGAGAGGCAGGGATAGGGGTCCGGGGGGTAAATGGGTCAAGGAGAAGGGGGCTCTGGGGGCTGCGGGAGGCGGGATGGCCGGGAAAGGGGTGCAGGCGTTCCTGGTGCCGGATAAGGGGGTGCAGGGTGGGACCCACAGCCGGGAATGGGGGTTCGGTGGGATGGCGGTGCCCGGGAATGGGGGTTTATGGGCCCCTCGGCGCTCCGGAATGGGCGATCAAAGAGTCCCGGTGCCGGGGGTCCCCCTCAGCTCTCGCCGCCCCCCGGGAGCGCCCCCGGCCCCAGCGCTGGAGCCATGGCGCTGCTCCGCTGCGGCCCCGCCCACAGCCCCGGCCCCGCCCCCAGAGCCGCCTCCGGCCCCGCCATTGGCGCCGCTCTTTGCTGCCCGCCAGTGGCAGCCCGAGGCTGCAGTGACGTCACCGGTCGCCGGGCAGATCCCGGCGGCGCAGGGCGGCCAAGGCGGAAGCGAAAGTGCCCGAGGGAGCGCGGGGGGAGGGGACGGGGCAATTCCAGGGAATTCCCCTGGATCCCATCCCGGGATCCCCCGGGACCCTCCTCGGCCGCGCACTGCGGGACCCCCGGGACAACCTGGGCTGAACTCCCGGGCCCTGCGCTCAAACTCTGCCTGGAACCCGCCGGCTTCGGCCCAAAGCGGGGGAAGCCCCGGGATCCGCGGATCCCATTTTTCCTGCGGCTGCGGCTCCCCAGCCCCGGCGGAGCAGGAGCGGGCGCTGGGAGCCCGAGCCCCGATTCCCAATCTCCTTCTCTCTCTCTCTGCTGCTCTCTCCCTCTCCTCTGGGTGATCAGAAATCCCAGAGCGGCTGGAGAGCCCCGTGCCCAGCTCGGCTTTCCCTGGAAAGGGAGGCCTGGGGGTGCGGTGCCCCGGGATGGCCGGGAATGGGGCTCCGGGGGTCCCCGGGCTGACGGAACCGGGGGATCCAGGGGCTGGCAGGGGAGGATCCCCGGGAAAGGGGGTGCAGGGCGCTGTTGGTGCAGGAGAAGGGGGTGCAGGGGGTCCCGGAGCTGGGGAAGGAGATGCGGGGGGGTCCCAGGGCCCAGGAATGGGGATCCAAGGGGGTCCCAGGGGGGCTCCCCAAAGCCCCTCCCAGGGCACAGCAGAAGCTGGGTCAGGAGCTCTGGCAGAGACAAAAGGGGGTGAGCCCGGCATGGGGGGGACATGGGGGAGTCACAGGAGCTCCCGGGGGGGGACACGAGCCCCGGGGACCCCTCCTCACCTTCTCCCACGTACCCCAACAGAGCCTCCAAATGGATGAGCAGAGCTCGGTGACTGCAGTATGAAACTTGTTCAGTGGCACAGGAGGATTTAGAATTGAGGACAGGGGAAGGGTTTAACCCAGCCTCCTGTTTGAACAGCCTGGAGAGGGGTCTGGGAAGAAACCCATGCCTGCATTGAATTGAGAGAGATCCAGACCCGGGCTGGGAGAGATTTGAGACACACCCACCTTTAGACTTTGCTGTCCACAACACCCTGTCACATAAAGGTAAAACCTTACAAAAGAAATGACTTGGAAAATCATGGTTTAGGATTTGTTACTTGGGTTAAGTGTAGCTCGCAGCTAGCCTGATAAGTTCCCAGGCAAAAACATCTTGAGAGTGATGTGTACACTCACCATTACCAACCAGTGAACTGAATTCCCAACCAACTGGAATTAAGCACGGTGCCTTCTGATAACCATGTAAATATAAGCTGTGTGCAATAAAGCTTTGGCTATGATGGAAGAAGAAACAGGTGTCATTGTCCATCTCTACTACAACACACCCAACCAGGACATCGGGTCCTGCCGAAGCAGTGGAAAGAAGCAGCTCTGGTGGCCAAGTGGGACGGCCCATTCCAAGTGTCCCTGAGCACAGAAACAGCCCCAGCACAGCTGAACACGGGGGGACCCCTCAGCCTCGGCTCAAGGGCTCTGAAGCCCCGGAGATTTGGATTTCCCAGCTGCAGCAGGAGGATGGGAGGCCGCCCCTGAGCCTGCACTGAAGGCAAGGCAGCAGCAGCCAGGGCTCCCCAGCGGGGGAAGCCCCTGGGCCTGCCCACAGATCCTCTACTGAAATCCTCGGCCTGGGCACCCTCCTTTGGCATCTCCAGCCCCTGCGGGACAATCCTGGCTGGCACTGCTGGAGCTTCAGGGCTTTCTGTGCCTGCCCTCGCCACAGCTGCTGGGGAAGGCACCGGGAGAATTCCACTCTGGCTCTCAATTACACTCTGGGCTGGCTGGGATTAGAGTATTGGAAAACATACCGAGCATAAAATTATTTTTTATTTGATTTCTCCAGTCAGGCTTGGTTTGCATTTGCCATGGGGGAAGGAATTTTAAAGGGTTTTTTAAGGGATGTTCCACCACTCAGCAGAGAAGAGCTTAACATCTCAACAGACTGGGAAGAGCCCAAAAGATTCCCACAAAGACAACGACCATCAACAAAACATCAAGGCCCAGCACAAACATCAACCAACATCTCCCCCAGACACTGCCCTGGCACAGCTGGAGACACCTGGTCTGGAAAAGGCTGAGCAGGAAATCCAGGAGTGCAGACCTAATTCACATCAGAGACACAGAAATCCAGGTGCAACAGGAAACCAAACACTAAGGACTCCACAACATGGAAACAATGAACTCTAAACCAATGGATTTCTATGGGTTCAGACTGTATAAAGTTTAGGAAACATCTAGTAAAACACACATGTCTTGGAATGGTTTTCTCTGCACATGCAGAATATGTGTGGTTGAAATGATTCTGTTCAGAATCAAGTAATGCCTTATTTTTCTAAAGACCTTTTTGGAGAGTTTTTGCTTTTCACAGTTTCAGTGAAAGGATTACACCATTAGAATAACTTTTCGTAATAATTCTATTTTTATATTGGCTGTTCTGCTTGGGCCAGGGGTGTAAGAATCAGATTTTAGTCAGAGGAGAAGAAAAAAACCATCTAGTGCAGAGAGCAGGGACACCTTTAGGTGAGGTTGCTCAGAGCAGGAGCTTGAATGTCAGCAGGGATGGATGCTCACATCTCTGGGCAACCTGTGCCAGGGTTTCAAAACCCACAGTGTATAAAAACACCTTTTTTATGTCAAGTCTGAATCTACTGTTTTTAGACTGAACACAGTCCCCCTCAGTCTTGTCACAACAGGCCCTACTAAAAAATCTGTCCCTCTTTTTTACAAGCCCCCTTAAAGTACTGAAAGGGAGCAATCGGGTCTGTGTGGAGCCTTCTCCCTTCCAGGCTGAACACCCCCAGCTATCCCAGCCTGTCTCCAAAGCAGAGGGGCTCCAGCCCTCAGAGCATTTTGTCCCTCCTCTGGACCAGCTCCAACAGGACCATGTCCTTCCTGTGCTGGGCACCCAGAGGTGGATGCAGTACTCCAGGTGGGCTCGCACCAGAGCAGAGGGGTGGTGGAATCACCTCCTTCAAGCTGCTGGGCACCCTCCTTTGGAGGCACATGGCTGGCTCATGTCCAGCCTCTCACCTTGCAGCAGCCACAAGTCCTTCTCAGCAGGGCTGCTCTCCATCCCTTCATCCCCCAGCCTGTGAGATCAGCTGGGCTGGGACCCTGTCATAGCCCTTGGACAGAGCTGCTGGGCAGGATGAGCTCCCGAGTGAAGAAGGCAGATTCCACTCCCCACACAATTCCACCCTGGCCATGATGTCACAGCAGTCTCTGGGGTGACAGCAGGCTGAGGTGACAGCAGGCTCTGAGGTCACAGAGGTCCCAGAGCCCCGTGGTTGCACAGCACCACAAGGACCGAGCAGTCAGTCCTTGACCACGACTGTTGTGGCAGCAGCGGCGGCGGCAGCAGCGGTGCTGACATTGGGACAGCGGTGTCAGGACAGTGGTGGCAGCAAGAGCTGCAGGACTGGCAGTGGGCAAGGCACCATGGCCTTTGCTCTGCGCCTCCTCCTCCTGCTCCTCCTGGCAGTGGCCCTGCCTGACAGGGCTGCCCAGGCTGCTCCGTGGCGAGCAGGGCGAACAGGTGAGCCCATGGCCGGGCTTCCCTTTCCTGGGACAGCACTTCCTTCTCCCTGGGAAGAATTGGGGATGGTTTTCCCCAGGGCTTTAGGGAGGGTTTCCTCTGTGGGAGAGAGAGGCCTCCGGGGCCCTGGGCTGGTCCTGCTGCCCCTCCAGAGATGTTGCACAGGGCCTGCAAAGAAGGTGGAGAGTGACCAGAGCCAGCCCAGAGCTCTCCAGGCCTCTCTGCAGCTGTGGCCATGTCCACTGACATCTGGCACCCACAGCCTTAGCGCGACTCCCTTGCGCTGCCCTGTTCCCTAAGGTAGAAGGGGATCTCAGCACATCATGGAAAGAGTTCTGATCTGTGCTCCCTTCTAGATTTGGAACACAACCTCAATTATTTGGAAGTGCTACTCAATGATACATTGAATATCTTGGAGAATGCTGGAGGCAAGTTCTTCTATTCCCCTTTACTGACAGAACACACAATGACAAGGTGGCAAGAGCTCACTCATGTGCCATATCTCTTAAAATAATCTCAGGCTTGATGGGTTCTGGAAACCTTGCCCTGTTCCCTTCTAGAGCCCTGTGGGATCCCACAGGTCACTGCCAGTAGGAGGAAGGTGAATTTAGCTGTCAATCTCTTCCCATGTGCAATGCCAGTGTCTCCTTCCATGTGCACTGTGCAGCCACAGAGAAGAACAGAGAGGGAAGGGGTCAGGCCCAGGGCTGTGTCCCAGGGCTGTGCCTTGTGCAGCTCCTTTGCCAGCCCCAGGGAGCCTGAGGATCTCCTACAGTGCCACAGGAGCTTTTCTGCCCTGCCTTTCTTTGCAGCCAAGCCTCATGCTGAAGGTGATCTGGCTTCCCAACCCACATCCAGGACGAATGCTCTGGAAGATGGTGAGGGTAGGTGAAGGCCTTTCCCCCTAGGAGAGCTGCCAGCTCAGAGCCCAAAGCTCGGCCAGGGCGGCATGGCTGCAGGTGGCAGGACAGAGCCGTGCACGTGTGAGCCTTACCACTCCTGAGGCTCAGTGCTGCCTGTGCAGATCAGAAGAGATGACAGAAGCTTCTGTGGCTGTTGAGTTACAGGTGTGTCTGCAGGGAGGACTCTCCCAGCTCCTGGGTTGGTTACTGCACACAAGCCCAGCTCCCATCGCAGGGGTGAGTGGTGTGTCCCTCCTGACCCCACAGGCTGAGCATTGGTGTTCTGGGATCCATTTCTGGGAAGTGGAATTATTTTGCTCTAAGGTCCTCCAAGAGGAAATACCAAAGCTACAGGAGTTATGAAACCCTATGAGCCATCCAAACCCATGAGCCAAATGCTGAAGAAAATTCTGCAGGGAGGACAAGGTGGGTCCGCGTCCCTCAGCCTTCTCCTGAGACTCAGCAGCTGGGGGCTTTCTCTGCACATCTGGACATGCAGTGCCCAACACAGCGGGAAGGGACCCATGGCAGCCTCACTTCCCCACTGCTGCTTTCATGTCCTGTAGGGCTGTTTCTGAGCCTTACCTGCAGCTTCTCCCCAGCCTCTGCAGAAAGACATTTGGCATCAGCTGACAGGGAACCCAAACTGCACCATGGGCCATGCCCACAATGAGATCTTGTAGGATTTCCTGGTCTCTGGGTAGATCAGAAATGTTTGGAGAAAGGAGGATTCTGGCCAATCCCAAAAGTTTATATGATATCCTGGTCCTTAACCAAGTCTTTGATAAGCATTGCCTCCTGAAGATGCCACCTTGCCCAGTGGGGAATGCTGCCATCTGATCCAGCTGTCCCTTTCTGCAGAAGTGGATGAAGAGGCTGTGCTGAAGGCAGCATTTCCTGGAGGAAGCAGTGGCTCATGGGCAGCCTCTGCTGCAGGAAGGGAGGCCATGCCAGGCACAGTCCCAGGAGGTAATTGTTGTGCCTCTGGGCCTGAGCCCTGCTGAGGCTTGAGCTGTACATCTCTGCTGCTGGAGAGTGCCCACCCTTCAGGGATGTTGCACAGGGCATGGAAAGAGTGTTGAGAGTGACCAGGAGCCAGCCCAGGGCATTGCAGGCCTCTCTACAGCTTTCTCCATGTCCACTGACATCTGGCTCCCGTGGTCTTACCCAACCCCCTTGCAGTGCCCAGTTCCCTAAGGCAGAAGGGGATCCCAGCACACCCTGAAAAAGGTTCTCATCTGTGCTCCCTTCCAGATGAGTTTCCTGGGATGGCTTCTCCATTAGATTGGCTGCATAAAGTTTTGAAGCCCTTGGAGCCTCCTGCAGGTATGTTTTCACTGTCCCATCGAGGAATAATCATTGACAATGTGGCAGGAACCAGGTGACAGAAGCTTCTGTGGCTGTTGAGTTACAGGTGTGTCTGCAGGGAGGACTTTCCCAGCTCCTTTGCTGATTACTGCCCGCAAGCCCGGCTCCCATCGCAGGGGTGAGTGGTGTGTCCCTGCCGTACCCACAGGCTGAGCATTGCTTCTCTGGGATCCATTCCTGGGAAATGGAACTATTTTTTGTTAAGGTCCTCCGAGATGGAAGAACAAAGCCACAGGACAGAAAGAATCACTTGAGTCACACCACATCCTGAAAGAAATAGAGAAGGAACTGCTCAAAGAGCATGGTGGGTGCATTTCCCTCAGCCTTTCCTGAGACTCAGCAGCTGGGGGCTTTCTCTGGACATGCCATGCCCTGCACCATGGGAAGGGATCCATGGCAGCCTTGCTGCCCTGCTGCTGCTTTCAAGCCCTGCAGGGCTGTTTCCCAGCCTGGCCTGGATGCAGTTTCTCCCCAGCCTCTGCAGGAAGGCATTTGGCATCAGCAGGCAGGCTGCCCAAACTGCACCATGGGCCACGCACACCTTGAGATCCTCTGCAACTTCCTGGTCTCTGAGCAGATCAGGAGAGGTGGTGGTTTGGACAAGAGAGAGCCTGGGCCTTTTCCTGACCCTCTTCCATGTCTTTGACAAGCACTGCCTCCTGAAGAGGCCACTTCCCTGCTATGTAATGGTTCCATCTGATCCAGCTGTGCCTCTTCCTTTCTCAAGGGATGGACAGAGAGGCTCTATGGAAGGCGGCATTTCCTGAAGGAAGGGAGGCAATTGCAGGCACGGGCCCAGACACAGGAGGTAATTTCTGTCCTGGGCTCAGCCCTCGGTGGGGCTGTGTGCCAGCGGCTCTTCCCACAGGGCCTCTCCTTGCACGGCCCAGCAGCAGCCAAAGCTGGAGGCACCTCAGCTTCCAGGCCTCTGGAGCTCATTCCCAGCCCCTGGGAAATGGGACTCGTGCACCAATGTCCATTCCACTGCAGTTGGTCCCAGAGCTGGCCCTGAGCATCCAGAGGCCCAAGACACAGGAGCAGCCCCGAGTGGGAGCCCTGCCACAAGCCCAGAGCCACAGCCAGCCCTGGCTCCCAACTGGGCAGGGGCTGCACTGGCCCCTGACAGGGCCTGGCTCTGTCCCCTTGGGCTGGGGGAGCTGTCACAGAGCAGGGAGGGTCAGGGGTGGCAGTGGCTGCTCAGGGATGGGTTTGGCCCGTGTCCCTGGAAGGAGCCACTGTCCAAGCAGCTGTGCTGTCCCTGGGCTCTCCTCTCAGCTTTCTGGGTTTTATTGGGTGGCACAGCCTGTGCCAAGGGCTGGCAAGGTGCCTGCAGGCCCCAGCTCTGGGGGAAACAGGGAATATCCTGGACATACCCACCATGCTGCCAGCTCAGCAGTGGAGCACTGCATGGGCTCACACTGCCCATTGCTCCCACAGATGCAGCCAGCACAACACAAGTTCCTGATTCCCAGAAGGGCATCAGAAGAGGTTTCTGTCAAGGAACACGCTGTTGGCTAAAATTAATGTCAGGCCTGCTTTCTTTGGTGCTTGTCTTCATTTTATGCGGTGTTGGAATCTGGTATGTCTGGAAGACAAAACAGTGAGTATTTCGTTCATCTTTCCCTCAAACAGCTTCTTTTGAAAGTCTATTGTAGAATAGAAACATTCCCAGTGAGGCTGCTGTGGACTTGTGGGTAGTCAGTGGTTGCCCAAATAACTCTGCTGAGAGTTCTGCTGCTGCCCAGGCCTTTCATTGGCCTCTTAATTGCTGGGCCTTGTCCTGGGGAGCCCGCTGGGGCTGCAGCCAGTGCTGGCTGCCACTGAGGCTGCCTGGCCAAGAGCAGCCCCAGGAGCAGCGGGCAGAGGCAAAGCAAGGTGGGCAGGGGAAAGAGCAGGGACGAGATTGTCCTTGAAAGGCAGAGGTGCTCTGGGGCCCACTCCTGGCCAGGGACCCTGCCCAGAGCCATCCCCTGCTCTCCAGGGCCTTGAGGGGCAGCTGTCCAGCTGGGCCAAGCTGTGCCAGCAGCTCCAGCCGTGCTGGGGAGCCTTGGCAGCTCTGGGCCCTGCTGTGCAGGAGGGTCCCTGAGTGCCAGCGGTAACTGGGGGCCTCAGCCACCTCCTCTCTCCACAGGAGCACCTCTGCAGCTTCAGAAGACTGGCCAAAGGCTTCAATCAGGGAGAACTACACCTGTCTTCCTCCATCTCCAAGCCAGTGTCTGCTGTCCTCACCACAGCTGTATTATCAGCTTATTGCTGTGCCTCCACCACCCAGAACAGGACCCTCTGTCCCTGAAGGTGCTGGCCCTGGTGCCTGGTCAGGCCTGAATGTGTGCCCCTCCTACCAGGGAAGGGCTTGAGCAACACCTTTGGGCTTCTGCTCTGGGGTCTGGCTGGTACCACCAGCACTGGCACAGCTGCTTGGCTGGCCACAGCCTTGGCTGGGCAGGCAGCAACCAGGCATGGGGCACCAAGTTTCTTTTTTTTTATTTTTAGAAATTAGAAATTATTAGAAATATGTAGATTTTTATTTTGGTAGAAAGAAGTTCTCAAATGTTTCATCTCTTTTTATAGAGACTATGTTAAGAGATTATATTTTTCAAAGTAGTGTTAGAATTCTGAAACATTTTTTCCATTTTTTCACTAAAATATGAAATTTTGTTTAATTGCTAATGTTTACGCTAGGAAGAACTAAGACACCCCAAGACACCCAGCATACTGGGGAGGCTCTTTTCCCACTGGAGATTTGGACCTAATCAAAGAAAAATTACATAAAATATTTTTCCAGATTTTTTCTGGGATTTCTGACAAGCTCACTGCTTAGTCTTCAGAGAAAAACTTTGAGCACCCTGGAAATCTCTTCAATTCACCATCTTTGGTTCTGGAAGAACTCCCTCAGTTCTAGAGCAGCCCTCTGCTGCCCTCAGGCTCTCCTCTCAGCCTTCTGGGCTTTTTTGGGCAGCACAGCCCGTGCCTGGGGGCAGCAAGGTACCTGCAGGCCCCAGACCCGTGGGAAACAGGGAATATCCTGGCCGTATCCAGCGTGCTGCCAGCTCAGCAGTGGAGCACAGCATGGACTCACGCTGCCCATGGCTCCCACAGATGCAGCTGGCACCACAACATGTGTTCCCAATTCCCAGAAAGGCATTGGAGAGGTTTCTGTCATGGAACACGCTGTTGACTAGAGTTAATGGCACACCTGGCTTTTCTATGGCATGCAGGTGATGGGGGACCCCTGTAAGGCTGCCAGATGATTGGGGTCCATCATGAGGCACACGGACAGGGTGTTGTGTTTTCCAGTAAGACAGGCACGGGTTTGGGTCTTTTTTAAGTGCTGCATGTGGCTGAGGTTTCCTCTTGATATTCTTAGAGGAATTGGGGTCGCTTCTATGGCAACCGGTGACTGGAGAACGCTGTAAGACTGGCAGGGGGCTTGAGTTCCTCGTGATTTACGTGAGCATTTAGTGGTTGCCATCAAGGCCTGGGGAGGAGCTGAGTCCATCCTAAAGTGGGCCGGGGGCTGGATTCTTTTGTGAGGCACATGAGGTTATTTTGGGGTCTCTGAAAAGGTGTGCACAGATTTCCTGTGAGGAACAAGGGATATTTTGGGGTCCCTGCCAAGGTTTGCAGAGATCCCTCATGAGGCACAAATGAATATGGTCTCTCCTAAGATTTGCAGAGATCCCTCATGAGATGTGCAGTAGGGTTAAACTAGAGGGGTTTGTTAGTCTTCTCAGCACAGCAAAGGGACACCCTCGGTCGAGGTTGTGCAAATCTGGCAGGAAGCTTCCTGCAGAGCCTCGGGCCTCGCCTGTGGGCTGTGCAGGCAGACAGAGCCCATCCCTTGGGGACCGGGGCCAGGCTGGGTCTCTGGACCCACCGCGCCCTTGTCGGGCCCTGCCCCATGGCTGGGACGGGCCAGGTCAGTCCCCAACAGGGAAGGGCTGAGGGCCTGGGTCCGATGGGGCTGCTGAGCAGTGCCCGAGGCACAACAAGGGCCTCGCTAAGCCCTGGCTCTGTGCTGCAGACAAACACACATTTACAGCCACAGCCGCTCCCTGAGCCACAGGAGGCACCCGGGGTTACAGCTCAGGCAGTGGCTTCTCTGCCACTGAGGACCTCCTTGCAGTGCCTCGTTCCCTAAACAGGATGGGGAGCCCAGCACACCATGAAAACTGATCTGTGCTCCTGTCCAGACTGGCACTGAGATATGGATTGATGTGCAGTCCTGGTCAATCACATTGTGAAGATCATGGTGCATGCTGGAGACAAGTTCTCAATGTCCTTATCCTGACAGAATAAGCAGTGATTATTAATCATGGCCAGGAGCAGTCCCAGGAGCTCCAGGCAGAGGCAAAGCAAGGTGGGCAGGAGCAAGAGTGGTGATAAGATTGACCTTGAAAGGCAGACAGCAGGGACCCTGCCCAGAGCCATCCCCTGCTCTCCAGGGCCTGGAGGGACAGCTGTCCAGCTGGGCCAAGCTGTGCCAGCAGCTCCAGCCGTGCTGGGGAGCTTTGGCAGCTCTGGGCCCTGCTGTGCAGGAGGGTCCGTGAGTGCCAGCAGGAGCTGGGGACCTCTTCTCTCCAGAGGAGTGGCTCTGCAGCTTCACAAGACAGGCCAAAGGCTTCAATCAAGGAGAACTACATGTGTCTTCCTGCATCTCCCAGTCAGTGTCTGTTGTCCCCACCAAAGCTGCATTATGAGGTTCTTGCTCTGCCAGCAGCAGCCAGGCATGGAGCACCATGTTATCTTTGTTTTTCATTTTTAGAAGTAAAAAGTTCTTAGGAACCTTTTTTTTTTTTTTTTTTTCGTTTGTAGAAAGTAATCCACAAATGTTTCTTCTCAATTTCCACAGTAGTTTAGGATTTTTCAAAAATGTTTTTGAATTTCTGACCTGTCACTTGAGACAGACACACGACACACACTTGTGCAGAGACTTAACAAAGCATGATCTTAAGTCATTAGTTACATCAAAACAGCTCATTATATTCATTGGGCAAAGCAATGGCTTAATATATTTTATTGGTACAAAGCAATTAACATCAACAATAAATTGGCAAGAGTTTTCAAAACATTACTAAGGCACATATGCTGCCTCCAAGGCACGTATTACATAACTGCAAATACCCCTTTATGTCCCTTTTTATTGGTTTCCATGCTAACAGCCTTGCTTTCCTCCTTGGTATGGATAAACTTGTATTTTCTCAATTTCTTCTTTTGCTAACTCAATTCTTTGGCCTGCAGACCAGTTGCTAAGCCCATCCACATTCACCTCTTAGTCTTCAGAGGGAAACTTTGAGCACAGTGAGAATCTCCCAGTGTGCAAGAGGGTCCCTGTGTGCCAGCTGCAGCTGGGGCCTCAGCCATCTCCTCTCTCAACAGGTTCCCCTCTGCAGCTTCACAGGAAAGGCCAAACACCTCCCTCAGGGACACCTGCACCACACATTTCACATCTCCATGCCCATACGTGATGTCCCTGTCACAGCTGCATTACCAGCTTGCTGCTGGGCAGATGCTGCCACCACCCAAAGCAAGGCCCTGTGTCCCTGAAGGGACCCGCCCTGCTCTGTGGCCTGGACTGAAGGTGGGTCCCTCCTGCCAGGGCAGGGCCAAGCACAGCTCTTCTGTTCCAATAAAGAGATGGAGCTCTCACCCCAGTGTCTGGCTGGTACCACCAGCAAAGCCCACACAGCACCAGCCCTGGCTGAGCTCCATGTCCAGGAGCAGGCAGGGCTGACCATGGTGTGGGCAGGCAGGAGCCAGGCAGGGGCTGCTGTGACCAGCAGTGGGGCACTGAGGGGCTGGGGGAGTCTGTGTTGAGCATCCCTGGGATGAGGGCACATTTCCTTCAGTGGCATCACCTGGGCCTGGACCTCCTCCAGTGCCATGCCCAGGAAAAGAGGCAACCATCAAGAGCATCTCCTGGGACACTGCCTGACCAGCAATGTCAGCAGGCAAAACCAAGGTTTTGTTTAGCAATGACCCTTTGATGAACTCAAAGATTTACATTAAGGCCAGAGCAGTAGGACAGATGGGAGTACCTCCCTCTGGGAAGGGGATCCTGTCACTTCACAGTCTCCATCCCCCGCTGGGAACCGCAGAACTCCAGCCAGCCCCGCTCCCCCCACGGCCTTGTCCTATTTTGGGGGGGAGGAGGATGAACCAAAGCCCTATTACCTCTTCAAAAGCCAGAAACCAGAGAAAAAGAGAAATTCCCGGGATTAAGTTTTAAAGGGTGATGTTCACAGGTTGATATCACTTTTCAATGGTCAAAACTACTGTCAGTTCTCGGAAATGACCAGTTATCGGCCAGGAGAAAAAACTCCCATCAGCCTCCAGCAACCTTAACTTCTTTAGCTGTTTATCTTTTTTACTTAAATGTCAATATATCACACACCACAGCAGTGACATCCCCAGTGCTCCCCTCTCTGTGACACCACAGCCATGACAGCCCCAGTGTTCCACTCTCTGTGACACCACAGCAGTGAAAGCCTTGTTACTATGGGGTTAAATGTTTCTGAAAATGTTTCTTAAAACCATGTAGAAGTAGGCCACAAGAATGTCTGGAACTGGGGATGGTCTAGCAAGCTGAAATGTTTACGGTAACGGGAACTGGTACTTGGGGATTCCAAGATACCCACCCAGAGATAAGATTCGTACATGTTCATACAAGGATGACCTAACTCTCATATGAAGCAATATTGATAAAGCTAATCAAGCAATATTAATGAAGCAATATTGATAAGGTTGTTACAGTGATTACTGCTCCAGCTGAAATTGTAGAAGTATGGGCACTTTGGACAAAGACGATGGAGCTAGATTTGGGTTGCTGATACCCCTAGTTCCCGCGTGCTTCAATAAAGCACCTGCATATAATCAATCTGTGATTATGTGTGTTCCTGAACGCTGACATCAGCGTCTCCCTGCACCCAGGGCAGCTCCCACCAGAGACCCTCCCCTGATTTAATTCCCAATCCAGGAGCTACAACAGCCATGGGTGAAGTTCTGGGGGCTGCAGGGAAATGTCACTGTAAGATCTTGCTGCACTTGGCTCTCAGCCCCTTCTCAAGAGCTTTGCCTTCAAGGGCAGGAACATCTTTTCCTTGCTGGCAACTGGAATTCCAGACTCTTGGAGTGTGTGCCATTCAGGACCACACAGACTGGGATCTATGGGCTGGGATTGCACAGACTGGGATTGCACAGACCGGGACCGTATGGATCAGCACCAGAGATTGGGATCACATGGACCGGGACCACATGGACCAGGACGGCTGCACCGGAACGATGCGAACTGAGGTGGTCCCGCCCTGCCCAGGGCTCCCTCCCAGTTCCCTCCCAGTTCTCTCCCAGTCCCTCCCGTGGGCAGGGCCAAAACTGCCCGGAGTGAACGCAGTGGTCCCAGAGCGATCCCAGAGCTGATTTCGGTCCCGGTGTCGATCTCTGTCCCAGAGCTGTGGTGGTCCCAGTGTCGGTCCCAGAGCGCTCCCAGTCCCAGTCTTTGTCTCCATCTCTGTCCCGGTCTCGGTCTCGGTTCCGGAGCGGTGCCAGTCTCAGTGCCGGTGCCAGTGCTGGTTTCAGTCCTGGTCTCAGTCTTAGCCTCGGAGCAGTTCCTGTCCCAGTGTCAGTGCTGGTCCTGGAGCGATCCGGGTGCTGATCCCAGTGCTGGTCCTGGAGTGATCCCAGTGCTGATCCCGGTTCTGGTCTCGGTCTCAGTCTCGGAGCAGTCCCAGGGCACTCGCGGAGCCGATTCCGGTCCCGGTGTCGATCTCAATCCCAGAGCGGTGCCGGTCCCGGTCTCAGTCCCGGTCCCGGAGCGGTGCCGGTCTCGGTGCCGGTGCCGGATTCAGTCCCAGTCTCAGGCCCGCTCTAGGTCTCAGTCTCGGTCTCAGTCTCGATCTCAGTCTCGCTCCCAGTCCCGGTGCCGGTCGAACCGAGCCCTTTTTGGGTGATTTTGGGTCCCTTTTGGGAGTTTCAGGCCAGGTTGAGGGATGTTGGGGCCCTTTGGGTGATTTCTGGCAAAACCAGCGATTTTCAGGGAGGATCTTGCACAATTTTGGAGATTCAAGGGTGATTTTAGGTCATTTGGAGTGGGTTTTACACCAGTTTGGGCATTTTTATGCCCTTTTGGTTGCACTTTGGACCCCTTGGGATGATTTTAACCCCATTTGACTGATGTAAGGCCAAACCATGAGGATTTAGTGCGGAGTTTAGGTCCCTTTGGATGGTTTGGCTTTTCACCTTTGTTTACCAAAATTTCAGCAGTTTTACCTGTTTATTTCATCAAAATCTTCATAAAAATTGCCCCGAATGTTCTCAAAATCTTACAAAATTACAGAAAAAATCCCACAAATTTCCACAAAAATCCCACAAACTCTCCTGAAATTCCCAAAGACTTCCAGAAAAATCTCACGGAATTCCCCAAACCTCCACAAAACCCTGAAAATTCCAGAAACAACGCACAAAATCTCCGCAAAGGCCTAAAAATTCAAGAAAAATCTCACCAAATTGAAGAAAAATCCCACACAATTCCCTAAATGTCCTGAAAACCCCACCAAACACCAGAAACATCCCAGCAAATCTCCACAACATATGACAAAACCAAGAAAAAACCCCCAAAATTCTTCAAGTTTCCACAAAATCCCACCAAATTCAAGAAAAATCCCACACAATTCCCTAAATTTTCTCAAAACCCCAGCAAATTCCAGTACCATCCCACAAAATCCCCCCAAATTTTAACAAAATCTAAGAAAATAGCTCAAAATTATTCATGTCGCCTCAAAATCTGACAATATCAAAAGCTACCACAAAATCTCATCAATATCCTACAAACTTCAAGGAAAATCCCACAAAATTGCAGAAAAATATCACACAATTCATTAACTGTTCTGAAAACCCCACTAAATTCCAGAAACATCCTAGAAAATCTAAACAAATTTCCACAAAATTTCAGAAAAATCCCACAAAATTCTTCAACTCTCCTCAAAATTCCACAAAATACCAAAAAATTCCAAAAAAGT
Organism: Periparus ater; assembly: GCA_032357785.1. Lineage (NCBI taxonomy): Eukaryota > Metazoa > Chordata > Aves > Passeriformes > Paridae > Periparus > Periparus ater. The sequence goes on from JANVCZ010000030.1 coordinate 13,765,186, forward strand.
ACAAAAAAATCCCACAGAATTCCAAAAACATCCCACAAAATCACCACAAATTTCCACAAAATTTCAGAAAAATCACACAAAATTCTTCAATTCTCCACAAAACAACACAAAATTCCAGAAAGATCCCACAAAATTGCAGAAATCTTCTCAAAAATCCAACAAATTACAGAAACATTCCTGAATAGTTAGAGAAATTTCCACAAAATCTAAAAAACATACCACATAATTCTTCATGTCTCTGCAAAATCCCTCAAAATTCCACAAAACTCCCAGAAAATCTCCCCAATATACTACAAAATTAAAGAAAAATCCCACAAAATTGCAGAAAAATCCCACAAAATTCTTCATGTCTCCTCAAAATCCCTCAAGATTCCCAAAAAAAATCTCACAAAATCCCCTAAAGCTTCCCAAAACCTTCCCAAATTCCAGGAACATCCCACCAAATCTCCACAAAATCCCAAAGAAGATAAGAAAAATCCTTCACAATTCTTCAAGTCCACACAAGAACCCACAAAATTCAAGAAAAATCAAAAAAAGTCCAAAAAAACCCCACAGAATTACAAAAACATCCCACAAAATCACCACAAATTTCCATAAAATTTCAGAAAAATCACACAAAATTCTTCAATTCTCCACAAAATCCCACCAAATTCAAGAAAGATCCCACAAAATTGCAGAAATTGTCTTAAAAGTCTAACAAATTCCAGAAACATCCCTGAATAGTTAAATTTCCACAAAATCTAAAAAAAATACCTCTTAATTCTTCATGTCACCTCAAAATCCCTCAAAATTCGACAAAAATCCAACAAAATCGCCCCAAAATCCTATAAAATCCAAGAAAAATCCCACCAAATTGCAGAAAAATCGCACACAATTCATTAAATGTTCTTAAAACCCCAGCAAATTCCAGGAACATCCCACCAAATATCCAAAAAATTCCACAAAATCTAAGAAAATAATAATTCTTCAAGTCTCCACAAAATCCCACCAAATTCAAAGAAAAATCCCACCAAATTGCAGAAAAATCCCATACAATTCCCTACATGTTCTCAAACCCCCACCAAATTCCAGAAACATCCCACCAAATCTCCACAAAATTCCAAAAGAAGCTAAGAAAAATCCCTCACAATTCTTCAAGTCTCCACAATATCCACCAAAATTCAAGAAAAATCCCACCAAATTGCAGAAATATTCTCAAAATCCCACCAAATTCAAGGAAAATACCACAAAATCCCAACTAATTAACAGAAAATCTAAAAAATACCGCAAAATACTTCATGTCTCCTCAAAATATTTTAAAATTCCACAAAACTCCCGCAAAATCTCTTCAATATCCTACAGGATCCAAGAAAAATCCCACCAAATGGCAGAAAAATCTCACAAAAGTCATTAAATGTTCTGAAAACCCCAGCAAATCCTAGGAACATCCCACCAAATCACCACAAAATTACAAAAAAAAACTAAGAAAAATCCCTCACAATTCTTCAAGTCTCCACAAAATCCCACCAAATTCAAGAAAAATCCCACCAAATTGCAGAAATCTTTTCAAAATCCCACCAAATTCAATGAAATTATCCCAAAATCCCCACTAATTAACAGAAAATATAAAAAATGCATCAAATTATTTCAAGTCTCCTCAAAATCTCACAAAATTCAAAAAAACTGCCAGAAAATTGCAGAAAAATCCCATACAATTCCCTAAATGTTCTCAAAACCCTACCAAATTCCACAAACATCCCACCAAATCTCCACAAAATACTACATAATCTAAGAAAAATCCCTCAAAATTCTTCAAGTCTCCACAAAATCCCTCAAGATTCCAGAAAAAAATCCCACAAAGTTCACTAAAACTTCCAAAAACCCTACCAAATTCCACAAACATCCCACCAAATCTCCACAAAATACTACATAATCTAAGAAAAATCCCTCAAAATTCTTCAAGTCTCCACAAAATCCCTCAAGATTCCAGAAAAAAATCCCACAAAGTTCACTAAAACTTCCAAAAACCCTACCAAATTCCACAAACATCCCACCAAATCTCCACAAAATTTCAAAAAAAACTAAGAAAAAACCCTCATAATTCATGAAGTCTCCACAAAATCCCACCAAATTAAAAAAAAATCCCACCAAATTGCAGAAAAATCCCATACAATTCCCTAAATGTTCTCAAAACCCTACCAAATTCCAGAAACACCCGCCAAATCCCAACGCTTTTCCACAAAATTTCAGAAAAATCCCTCACAATTCTTCAAGTCTCTTAAAAATCCCACAAAATACCAGAAAATTTCACAACTCTACTAAAAAAATCCCACCAAATTTCACAAACATCCCACCAAATCCCCACACTTTTCCACAAAATTTCAGAAAAATCCCACAAAATTCTTCAAGTCTCCACAAAATCCCTCAAGATTCCAGAAAAAAATCCCACAAAGTGCAATAAAACTTCCAAAAACCCTACCAAACTCCTCAAACATCCCAAAAAATCTCCACAAAATTCCAAAGAAGCTAAGAAAAATCCCTCACAATTCTTCAAGTCTCCACAAAATCCCTCAAGATTCCAGAAAAATGTCCCACAAAATTGCAGAAATCTTCTCAAAACCCCAACAAATTCCTGTCACATCCCACCAAATCCCCACACTTTACCACAAAATTTCAGAAAAATCCCACAAAATTCTTCAAGTCTCCTCAAAATCCCACCAAATTCAAAAAAAATCCCACCAAATTGCAGAAATCTTCTCAAAACCCTACCAAATTCCAGAAACATCCCACCAAATCCACACACTTTTACACAAAATTTCAGAAAAATCCCTCACAATTCTTCAAATCTTCACAAAATCCCTCAAGATTCCAGAAAAAAATCCCACAAAGTGCACTAAAACTTCCAAAAACCCTACCAAATTCCAAAAACATCCCACCAAATCTCCACAAAATTCCAAAAACCTAAGAAAAAACCCTCACAATTCTTCAAGTCCCCACAAAATCCCACCAAATTCAAAATGAAATCCCACTAAATTGCAGAAAAATCCCATACAATTCCCTAAATGTTCTCAAAACCCTACCAAATTCCTGAAACATTCCACAAAATCTCCACTAATTTCTAAAAAAACTAAGAAAATACCCCAAAATCCTTCATGTCTCCTCAAAAATCCCTCAAAATTCCAAAAAACACCAACAATATCTCCTCAATATCCTTCCAAATTCAAAAAAAATGCCAGAAAATTGCAGAAAAATCCCATACAATTCCCTTCATGTTCTCAAAACCCTACCAAATTCCACAAACATCCCACCAAATCTCCACAAAATACCACAAAATCTAAGAAAAATCCCTCACAATTCTTCAAGTCCCCACAAAATCCAACAAAATACCAGAAAATTCCACAACTCTACGAAAAAATCCCACCAAATTACACAAACATCCCACCAAATCCCCACACTTTTCCACAAAATTTCAGAAAAATCCCACAAAATTCTTCAAGTCTCCACAAAATCCCTCAAGATTCCAGAAAAAAATCCCACAAACTTCACTAAAACTTCCAAAAACCCTTCCAAATTCCACAAACATCCCACCAAATCTCCACAAAATTCCAAAAAACCTAAGAAAAAACCCTCACAATTCTTCAAGTCTCCACAAAATCCCACCAAATTAAAAAAAAAATCCCACCAAATTGCAGAAAAATCCCATACAATTCCCTAAATGTTCTCAAAACCCTACCAAATTCCTGAAACATTCCACAAAATCTCCACAAATTTCCACAAAATCTAACTAAATACCTCAAAATGCTTCATGTCACCTCAAAAATCCCTCAAAATTCCACACAACTCCCACTAAATCTCCTCAATATCCTACAAAATACAAGAAAAATACCACCAAAATGAAGAAGAATCTCTCACATGTCATTAAATGTTCTCAAAACCCCAGCAAATCCCAGAAACATCCCACAAAATCACCACTAATTTCCAAAAAAACTAAGAAAATACCTCAAAATCCTTCATGTCTCCGCAAAAATCCCTCAAAATTCCACAAAACACCAACAAAATCTCCTCAATATCCCACCAAATTCAAAAAAAATGCCAGAAAATTGCAGAAAAATCCCATACAATTCCCTAAATGTTCTCAAAACCCTACCAAATTCCACAAACATCCCACCATATCTCCACAAAATACCACAAAATCTAAGAAAAATCCCTCACAATTCTTCAAGTCTCTAAAAAATCCAACAAATTACCAGAAAATTCCACAACTCTACGAAAAAATCCCACCAAATTCCACAAACATCCCACCAAATCCCCACTCTTTTCCACAAAATTTCAGAAAAATCCCACAAAATTCTTCAAGTCTCCACAAAATCCCTCAAGATTCCAGAAAAAAATCTCACAAAATCCCATAAACCTCCCCAAAACCTTACCAAATTCCAGGAACATCCCACCAAATCTCCAAAAAATCCCAAAGAAGATAAGAAAAATCCTTCACAATTCTTCAAGTCCCCACAAGATCCCACAAAATTCAAGAAAATTCCAAAAAAGTACATAAAAATCCCACAGAATTACAAAAACATCCCACAAAATCACCACAAATTTCCATAAAATTTCAGAAAAATCACACAAAATACTTCAATTCTCCACAAAATCCCACCAAATTCAAGAAAAATCCCACAAAATTGCAGAAATCGTCTTAAAAGTCCAACAAATTCCAGAAACATCCCTGAATAGTTAAATTTCCACAAAATCTGAAAAAAATACCTCATAATTCTTCATGTCACCTCAAAATCCCTCAAAATTCGACAAAAATCCAAGAAAATCGCCCCAAAATCCTACAAAATCCAAGTAAAATCTCACCAAATTCCAGAAAAATCCCACACAATTCATTAAATGATCTTAAAACCCCAGCAAATTCCAGGAACATCCCACCAAATATCCAAAAAATTCCACAAAATCTAAAAAAAACCCTCACAATTCTTCAAGTCTCCACAAAATCCCACCAAATTCAAAAAAAATCCCACCAAATTGCAGAAAAATCCCATACAATTCCCTAAATGTTCTCAAAACCCTACCAAATTCCAGTACCATCCCACAAAATAAACACTAATTTCCACAAAATCTAAGAAAATACCTCAAAATTCCACATGACTCCTCAAATTCCCTCAAAATTCTAAAAAAATCTCACCAAATCTCCCCAATATCCTACAAAACACAAGAAAAATCCCACAAATTGAAGAAAAATCCCACACAAATCATTAAATGTTCTGAAAAGCACAGCAAATTCCAGTCACATCCCACCAAGACCCCACACTTTTCCACAAAATCCAAGAAAAATCCCACAAAACTCTTCAAATCTCCACAAAATCCCTCAAGATTCTAGAAAAAAATCTCACAAAGTTCACTAAAACTTCCAAAAACCACACCAAATTGCAGAAACATCCCACCAAATCTCCACAAAATTTCAAAAAACATTAAGAAAAAACCCTCATAATTCATGAAGTCTCCACAAAATCCCACCAAATTCAAAAAAAATCCCACCAAATTGCAGAAAAATCCCATACAATTCCCTACATGTTCTCAAAACCCTACCAAATTCCAGAAACACCCACCAAATCCCCACACTTTTCCACAAAATTTCAGAAAAATCCGTCACAATTCTTCAAGTCTCCACAAAATCCCTCAAGATTCCAGAAAAAAATCCCACAAAGTTCACTAAAACTTCCAAAAACCCTACCAAATTCCACATACATCCCACCATAGCTCCACAAAATACCACATATTCTAAGAAAAATCCCTCACAATTCTTCATGTCTTTACAAAATCCCACAAAACACCAGAAAATTCCACAACTCTACAAAAAAATTCCACCAAATTCCAGTCACATCCCACCAAATCCCCACACTTTTCCACAAAATTTCAGAAAAATCCCACAAAATTTTTCAAGTCTCCACAAAATCCCTCAAGATTCCAGAAAAAAATCTCACAAAATCCCATAAACCTCCCCAAAACCTTACCAAATTCCACAAACATCCCAAAAAATCTCCATAAAATTCCAAAGAAGCTATGAAAAATCCCTCACAATTCTTCAAGTCTCCACAAAATCCCTCAAGATTCCAGAAAAAAATCCCACACAATTGCAGAAATCTTCTCAAAACCCCACCAAATTCCAGTCACATCCCACCAAATCCCCACACTTTGCCACAAAATTTCAGAAAAATCCCACAAAATTCTTCAAGTCTCCACAAAATCCCTCAAGATTCCAGAAAAAAATCTCACAAAGTTCACTAAAACTTCCAAAAACCCTACCAAATTCCACAAACATCCCACCAAATCACCACAAAATTCCAAAAAAACCTAAGAAAAAACCCTCACAATTCTTCAAGTCTCCACAAAATCCCAACAACCTAAAAAAAAAATCCCACCAAATTGCAGAAAAATCCCATACAATTCCCTAAATGTTCTCAAAACCCTACCAAATTCCTGAAACATTCCACAAAATCTCCACAAATTTCCACAAAATCTAACTAAATACCTCAAAATGCTTCATGTCACCTCAAAAATCCCTCAAAATTCCACAAAACTCCCACAAAATCTGCTCAATATCCTACAAAATACAAGAAAAATACCACCAAATTGAAGAAGAATCTCACACATGTCATTAAATGTTCTGAAAATCCTACCAAATCCAAGAAACATCCCACAAAATCACCACTAATTTCCAAAAAAACTAAGAAAATACCTCAAAATCCTTCATGTCTCCGCAAAAATCCCTCAAAATTCCATAAAACACCAACAAAATCTCCTCAATATCCTTCCAAATTCAAAAAAAATGCCAGAAAATTGCAGAAAAATCCCACACAATTCCCTAAATGTTCTCAAAACCCTACCAAATTCCACAAACATCCCACCATATCTCCACAAAATACCACAAAATCTAAGAAAAATCCCTCACAATTCTTCATGTCTCCACAAAATCCCTCAAGGTTCCAGAAAAAAATCCCACAAACTTCACTAAAACTTCCAAAAACCCTACCAAATTCCAGAAACATCCCACCAAATCTCCACAAAATTCCAAAGAAGCTAAGAAAAATCCCTCACAATTCTTCAAGTCTCCACAAAATCCCTCAAGATTCCAGAAAAAAATCCCACAAAGTTCACTAAAACTTCCAAAAACCCTACCAAATTCCACAAACATCCCACCAAATCTCCACAAAATTCCAAAGAAGCTAACTGAAATCTCTCATAATTCTCAAAGTCTCCACAAAACACCACAAAATTCATGAAAAATCCCACAAAATTGCAGAAATATTCTAAAAAGCCCAACAAATTCCAGAAATATCCCATAAATTTCCACAAAATTTAAAGAATACCTCAAAATTCTACATGTCATCTCAAAAATCCCTCAAAATTCCACAAAACTCCCACAAAATCTCCTCAATATACAACAAAATCCAAGAAAAATCCCACCAAATTGCAGAAAAATCCCATGCAATTGTTTAAATGTTGTGAAAACCCCAGCAAATTCCAGAAACGACTCTTAAAATCTCCGTAAATTTCCACAAAATCTAAGGAAAACCCAAGCAAATCTAAGAAAAATCGCACAAAATTCCAGAAAAATCCCAGAAAAGTGCAAAAAATTTAAAAAAATCCCAAAAAATCTTCCCAAAATCCTACCTAATTCTAGAAATATCCCACAAAATCTCCACAAAATTCCAAAAAACCTAAGAAAAAACCCTCACAATTCTTCAAGTCTCCACAAAATCCCACCAAATTCAAGGAAAATCCCACCAAATTGCAGAAAAACCCCATAAAATTCCCTAAATGTTCTCAAAACTCTACCAAATTCCTGAAACATCCCACAAAATCTCCAACAATTTCCACAAAATCTAAAAAAATACCTCAAAATGCTTCATGTCACCTCAAAAATCCCTCAGAATTCGACAAAACTCCCACAAAATCTTTTCAATATCCTACAAAATTCAAGAAAAATCCCAACAAATTGTAGAAAAATCTCACACAATTCATTAAATGTTCTGAAAACACCAGCAAATTCCAGAATCATCCCACCAAGTCTCCACAAAATTCCACAAAATCTAAGAAAATACCTCATAATTTTTCAAGTCTCCACATAATCTCACAAAATACAAAAAAAATCCCACCAAATTGAAGAAAAATCCCACAAAATTCCCTAAATGTTCTCAAAACCCTACCGAATTCCAGAAACATCCTACCAAATCTCCACAAAATTCCACAAATTCTAAGAAAAATCCCTCAAAATTCCACAAAACTCAAAACAAAATCCCAGAAAATTTGAGAAAAATCTCACAAAATTGCAGAAATCTTCTCAAAAGCCCAACAAATTCCACAAACATCCCACCAAATCCCATAAATTTCCAAAAAATCTAAGAAAATTCCTCAAAATTCTACATGTCATCTCAAAAATCCCTCAAAATTCCAAAAAATTCCCACAAAATCTCCTCAATATCCAATAAAATTTAAGAAAATTCCCACCAAATTGAAGAAGAATCTCACACGTCATTAAATGTTCTGAAAACCCCAGCAAATCCCATAAAAATCCCAACAAATGCCACCAAATTTTCACAAAATTTAAAAAAATACCTCAATATACTAATGTCTCCTCAAATTCCCTGAAAATTCCACAAATCTCTCACAAAATCTCCCCAATATCCTGCAAAATTAAAAAAATCCCACCAAATAGCAGAAAAATACCATAAAATTCATTGAATGTTCTGAAAACCCCAGCAAATTCCAGAAACATCCCAAAAAATCCCCACAAAATCCAAGAAAAATCCCTCATAATTCTTCAAGTCTCCACAAAATCCCTCAAGATTCCAGAAAAAAATCCCACAAAGTTCACTAAAACTTCCAAAAACCCTACCAAATTCCACAAACATCCCACCAAATCTCCACAAAATTCCGAAGAAGCTAAGAAAAATCCCACAAAATTCTTCAAGTCTCCACAAAATTCTTCAAGTCTCCACAAAATCCCTCAAGATTCCAGAAAAAAATCCCACAAAGTTCACTAAAACTTCCAAAAACCCTACCAAATTCCACAAACATCCCACCATAGCTCCACAAAATACCACAAAATCTAAGAAAAATCCCTCACAATTCTTCAAGTTTCCACAAAACACGACAAAATTAATGAAAAATCCCACAAAATTGCAGAAATCTTTTCAAAATCCCACCAAATACAAGGAAAATACCACAAAATTCCACCAAATTTCCAGGAAGCTTAAAAAATACCTCAAAATTCTACACGTCATCTCAAAAATCCCCAAAATTCAAAAAAACTCCCACAAAATCTCCTCAATATCCAACAAAATTCAAGAAAAATCCCAACAAATTGCAGAAAAATCTCACACAATTCATTAAATGTTCTGAAAACCCCAGCTAATTCCAGAAATATCCAACCAAATCTCCACAAATTGCACAAAATCTAAGAAAATTCCCTCACAATTCTTCAAATACCCACCAAATTCAAACAAAATCCCACAAAATTGCAGAAATCTTCTCAAAACCCCACCAAATTCCAGAAAAATCCCACCAAATCGCCACAAATTCCCACAAAATTTCAGAAAAATCCCACAAAATTCTTCAAATATCCACTAAATCCCTCAATATTACAGAAAAAAATCCCACAAAGTTCACTAAAACTTCCAAAAACCCTACCAAATTCCACAAACATCCCACCAAATCTCCACAAAATTCCAAAGAAGCTAAGAAAAATCCCTCACAATTCTTCAACTCTCCACAAAACACCACAAAATTCAAGAAAAATCACACAAAATTGCAGAAATCTTGTCAAAACCATACCAAATTCCTGAAACATCCCATAAAATCTCCAACAATTTCCACAAAATCTAATAAAATACCTCAAAATTCTTCATGTCACCTCAAAAATTCCACAAAATTCAAGAAAAATGCCACCAAATCTCCTCAATATCCTACAAAACCCAAGAAAAATCCCAACAAATTGCAGAAAAATCTCACACAATTCATTAAATGTTCTGAAAACACCAGCAAATTCCAGAAACATCCCACAAAATCTCCACAAAATTCCAAAGAAGCTAAGAAATTCCTTCATAATTCTTCAACTCTCCACAAAACACCACAAAATTCATGAAAAATCCCACAAAATTGCAGAAATCTTCTAAAAAGCCCAACAAATTCCAGAAAAAAATCCCACGAAATCCTACCAAATTTCCACAAAATTTAAAAAATTCCTCAAAATTCTACATGTCATCTCAAAAATCCCTCAAAATTCCACAAAACACCAACAAAATCTCCTCAATATCCTACAAAATCCAAGAAAAATCCCACCAAATTGTGGAAAAATCCCATACAATTCCCTAAATGTTCTTAAAACCCTACCGAATTCCAGAAACATCCCACCAAATCTCCACAAAATACCACAAAATCTAAGAAAAATCCCTCACAATTCTTCAGGCCTTCTCAAAATCCCAAAAAACACCAGAAAATTCCACAACAGTACAAAAAAATCCAACCAAATTCCAGAAACATCCCACCAAATATCGTCACATTTCCACTAAATTCCAAAAAAATCCCACAAAATTCCAGAACAGTCCCACAAAATTATTTAATCTAAATTTGCCTTTGCAATTGTAGATCCCGGCTGCTCTTGCCCCTCTTCTGCTTGCCACTTGAATTTTAGCAGTACAACTGCAATTGCCTCTTTCAATCAGTGCTACCCACTGTGCTTTTGTCACAGGGAACTCAGGATTTTTGTTTCAGGCATCATGATCAGTAGAGATCAAAATGCTCCCAAGTCCCTCAGCACTAAGTCGAGGGGAATTAAAGCCACACAGGTCACATTTGCAGTGCTCAAACACAGCCCTGTTGCTGCTGCTGCTGCTGAAATAGAATCAACTGACAGAGGCCATCACAGAAATTGCCTCTGCAGTGGCAAATAAAATGAAAACATCCACCAGGAATAGGAAAAACCAGAACTTCCCAACTCGCTTCATTGTTCCTTCTGAGCAGCAGAAGAAAAAGGAACAGGGCACCTTTCAGGCAGTTCCACAAGCTCAGGGTTCTCATTTCCTGGGGAATCTGAGATGCAATTGGCCTTGTTAAAAGGATAAAAGCAAAGGGAATGAATTGGGAATTATTAGGAAAAAATGACCCTTCTTACACACAAAGTTCACCAAGTCATTCCCTGCATTTCTCCTTTTCACATTCTTTCTCTCATCCACTGAGAGCTCCAGCTTATCATGATCTGGTGCTTATCATCAACTGATTGTGCTCTTGATTTCTCCCAGTGCAAGAGATGTAGAATCATCTAAACTGAACACACAAACAAACTCCCTCTGTCAGCCCATCTTCATGCTCCAGATCACTTTCAAGATGTCCATGGGGAATTTGGAATGATGAGCTCTCCACTGCTGGCTGCAGGCTCTGGAGATTCTTTCTCCACATTCAGCCAGGCTTGTATTCCCCAACAATTCCTGGTAGCCCATCATGTTTTCTTTGGGTAGAAAAGGAACAATGAAAACCTCACCAATGGCACAACTCCCCTGTCCACAAGGAAAAGAAAGAACAAGTTGTCAAGTTCTTCAAATATTTGTCCTGCTTTGCTGCAAGAGTTGTGCTGCACTCACAGTGTGGGAAGCCAAGAGAAGCTGCAGCTGGGGGCACATCTTGTGACAGGAGCTGCGCCTTGTTCTCCAGGACAGGTTTTTGGAAAGAACAGACGGGACTGGGGAGAAGATTCTGGGAAAATTGAAACAGCTTTTTTAAGAAATGAAAATAAAATCCAAAGAAACAACCAATATGTTTTTCTCTATTTTTCTCTATTTATTCTTATGTTTCCCTTTTCCATCTTGCACTGTTTCTCCATCCCATTCATTCCAAATGGATCTCACCTCTAAGACCCATGACTTGACAGGATTTAGACACTGTAAAATACCATGAGCTGTACCCAGTTTGCCTTCCCCTGTTTTACTTGGAAAGCAATGCTGGAGACACAAGTGCAGTGCTTGGCTCAGGTACAAATTCTGCATTCAGGGAATGTGCTCAGACAGTGTCTGACCCTCAGCAGGGACAAGGCACAGCAGCAGCCAAGGGCATTGCTGTGCCCCTGTGCAGGAGTCCAGACTCTGGCTCTTGGCTCAACAGGGCAAAGTTCCCGTGTTTGGCCAGGCTCAGGGGCTGCCCGGGGAGCGCGGGGCTCGGGGCGGGGCCGAGCGGGCAACGGACAAACGGACACGGGGACAAACGGTCCCGGTGCTTCAGTTGCAGCGGCAGCGGCGGCAGCAGCGGCAGCGGCAGCAGCGGCAGGAAGCGATTTTATCAATTTTCTGTGCCTCCTCTCCCTCTCCCGCGGTCCCAAATCCTCGCCCGCTCTCCCTTTCCCAGTGTCCCCATCCTCTCCAAGTTTCCCTCTCCCCATACACACCCGGGCCATGCCCCCGGTCCGCCCCCGGCCACGGGCGGGGCTGCCCCGGCCCCGGCCCCGGCCCCGGCCCCGTCCACGGCCGTCCCTCCGCGGTCTCGCCTCCGCCCAGCTCTGGCTGTGCTGGCGCTGGCGCTCCTGGGCGGGCATCATTGCCTGGGGCTGGGGCGGCATCGCTGCCCTTTGGCTCCGCCTGGCCGGAGCCCGGCCCCGGCCCCGGCCCCGGCCCCGGCCTCCGCCCCGGCCCCGGCCCCGGCCCCGGCCTCCGCCCCGGCCCCGGGCCCGGCCTCAACCTCAGCCCCGGCCCCGGCCCCAGCCCCGGCCCCAGCTCCTCCCGGGGCCCGTGGAGGACACAGGCGGCGCGGCCGCTGCCGCCGCCTCCGCTGCGGCTTCCCCGGCCCGAGCTCCGCCGCTCAGCAGCGCGGCCGCCGGCCCCGAGCCGCCGCTGTCGCGTTCCAAAGAGCGAACGCCTGCGGATGCCCGGCCCGGGGAGGTCGGGGAGCGCTCGGGGGCCGTTCCTGGCCCCGGGCCGAGCACTGACGGCCGCGTCTCTTCCCCAGGGAAGGCGCAGGAGGCCCTGCAGCAGCGGTACCGAGTGGGTTCACTGCTGGGGCGCGGCGGTTTCGGAGGAGTTTTCGCAGCCACTCGGCTCTCGGACGGACTCCCGGTGAGCAGAGGGGCCGGCGGCGGGCGGAGGAGGAGGAGCGGGCGGAGGGGGCGGAGGAGGAGAAGGGGGTGGAGGAGTAGGATGGGGCTGGACACGGTGGGCGGTGAGCTGAATTCGCTGTTCCCTTTGGCTTCCAGGTGGCCATCAAAAAGGTGCCACGGAACCGCGTCCGGCACTGGGGCGAGCTGGTGAGTGAGCGGGGCCAGCGGCAGAAGCCGGGGCGTGCCGGGCGGGGATGAGCCGGGGCCCGGCAGGGTGGGAGCTGCCAGGACACCTGGAGGGAGAGCGGGCGTGGGGCCAGCGGAGGGCACAGAGCATCCCGGGCTGGCTGAGGGCTTCCCGAGCCCTGGCACGGCCTCAGCCCCACTGACGGCACCGTGCTCCTCCCGCAGCCCGACGGCACCAGCGCACCACTGGAGATAGTGCTGCTGGACAAGGTGTCCACAGGCTTCCCCGGGGTGGTGCAGCTGCTCGAGTGGCTTGAGCTCCCCAACGCCATCGTGATGGTGCTGGAGCGCCCGGAGCGGTGTCAGGACCTGCGGCACTTCATTCGGGCACGGAGGTTCCTGTCCGAGGAAGTGGCGCGGGAGCTGTTCCGGCAGGTCCTGGCGGCCGTGCGGCACTGCACCAGCTGCGGGGTCCTGCACAGAGATATAAAACCAGAGAACATCCTGGTAGACCTGGACACCGGCGAGGCAAAATTGATAGATTTCGGCTGTGGCACCTACCTTCAAGAGACAGCGTACACTCAATTTGCAGGTGAGCCCACGCAGGGGTAGGCTCCTGGTCCCAGCATCTCCTGGCCCAACATCTCCTGGCCCAACCTGTGTGTGGCAGCAGGGATTCTCCCAGGACTGGGGCTGGGGCAGCCAGCCTGACAAAACCCCCATGGTTGGGTGTAGCAGAGAGGGGGAGGCAGAACCTGTGCACCAGATGGTTTGGTGTGCAGGTGAGAATGGGCTTGGACTGCTCTGCTGAGCTGGTTTGCCTTGGTTTATAATGTTTTGTGGGCAATGCCAGCAGGGAGGATGTGGGTATGGTTTTTCCCCAGCACTGAGTGGGTATTTCCCTTTGTGTGTCATGGTCAGGCCTTGTCAGGGTTTCCGCTGCCCTTTTCCAACACCAGTGGCTTCTTCTCCAGCCCTGGGTTTGTACCCGAGTCCCAGGTGCTGGCGAGAGGGCAGCAGGTCACCCCATGGGCCACTGGGGTAGCCCTCACATGCCCAGGGATGCTGGGGTCAGGCTCTGGGAGCAGCAGCATCCCCCTGATGAGCTCCATCCATATTCCATAGGAACACCATCATACAGCCCCCCGGAATGGAACGACTTTGGGTGGTACCACGGCGAGGCAGCGACCGTCTGGTCCCTGGGCATCCTGCTGCACGAGATGGTCTGCGGGGAGCACCCTTTCAGGAGGGGCAGGAACATCCGCTGGGGCCAGCTCCCGCTGCCACAACGGCTCTCCCAAGGTGAATCCTCATCTCTGGGCACGGGGGGAACACCAGTGTTGGGAGACAGCAGCGGGCTCGTGAGCATCCCGCTCTGGCAGCTGCTGAGGAGGTGGCACATGTCCTGCTCTCCTGCTCTCCTCCAAAACAAAGAATTGATGGGAAAGTTTAGGCCCAGCTCTGAGCACATCCAGCGTGGCCTGGGCACGAGAATAGTGGGGCAAAGCAGACAGGAGCCTTCTCCAACTGACCAGTGGTTTGTGGTTTCTCTCCCCAGATTGCCAAGCTCTGATCAGGTGGTGTTTATCCCTGAACTCCTTGGACAGGCCCTCATTACAAGACCTGTTCTATGATCCCTGGGTGCAGGATATTCATCAGCCCTAGAAGAAGGGAGAGAGCCACAGGCACAGTGATGCAGGGACCTGGTAAGTTACAGTTCCACACATGCCCTGGCAATCAGCAGCAAAGAAACCCAGACTTTTTTGTCCTGCCTGTGTCACTGCACTGGGCTCATCAAATGGGAACACCCAGCCCTTGTGCTGGAGCTGAGCTGCTCTGCCCAGCACTGGTGGGCACCATCTGAGCTGGTTTTGCTTGTCCTGGTTCACTGACAGCCGGGCCCTGGGCAGAACCCTGACAGCCTGGTGTCACCCCAGGGAAGAAGGAGCCCCTGGAGAAGCTGGACCAGCTGGGGCTGCTGCTGCTGCTGCTGGAGACCTGGAGGACAACAGCAAGGATGACAACCTCTTCCTCCACCTGGCCAGCGGCAGCTGGCGATGATGGACTTTGATTCTGGCACCTTCTTCAAAGCCAGGCTCCACAGTGAATTTTCAGGTAAGTCCAGACCCAGGGGGATGCTCCCAGATTTGTGCATTGGCCGGGAACCAAAGGTTTCCCCTTTGCTGGGGCAGATGCAACTGATTCCTCAGTGGCTGCCCAGCTGGTTTTTGGCAGGGCTGGGGACATGGGCTGGGGTGGTTACGAAATGGGAGTGGGATCCTGGCCCTGCCAACAGCCCCCAGCACCCACCGTGCCCCGGGCTGGGGCTGGGGCAGCCAGCCCGACACAAACAAACCCCCATGGCAGGAGCACAGCTGGGACTCCAGAACCTGAGCACGGCTGCTTTGCTGTGCAGGCAAGGAAGGGCTTGGGCTGCTCCACTCCCCTGCTTTGCTTTGGGATCGCCGTGACTTTGGGGGACAGTGCAGGGGGAAAGGGAGAAAGCATGGGCTTCCCTCACCCATGGGTGGGTTTTTCCCCACAATATAGGTAGGTTGGGCCTTGCCCAAGCTCCTGACAGACATAAGATTTTTTACCATTTTTCTTGTTTCCCCTTTTTGTCTATAACCTATTTTCATTAATTTGTTGTTTGTTTTTCTAAAGGAAGCGTTCCAGGTGGGGTCCAGTCTGGATCAGGAAGTGCTTGGGACCAGCTGTGGCGTGGATGGGCCGTGCCCTTGGAGAAGACTGAGGACATGGTTTGGGACCAGCTTTTCTTCTGGCAGCGGATGGTGTGAGGTGGGTCCTCATCTCCTTGGCATGGGTGGGACAAGAGCTTTTGGGAGATGGCAGCGGGCACAGGAGCATCCCGCTCTGGGCAGCTGCTGAGGGGCTGGATGTGCCGTGGCTGGCTGCAGGCTGGGCACATGTCCTGCCCTCCTGCTTTGCTCCCAAAGGCAGCAGTGATGGGCAGCTTTGGGCCCAGCTCTGAGCACGGCCAGCATGGCCTGGGCACCGCGGCTGGCTGGGACAAGGGGACAGGAGCCTTCAGCTGATGGGCGCTTTCTGCTTTCTCTCCTTGCAGCCGGGCTCTGCGCATGCTGAGGCTGCTCTGGGCTCTGCCAGGGCTCTGCTGGGCTCAGCACCGGGCCGGGATCAGCCAAAGAAGAAACGGTGTGACCTGCAGCAGAGACTTGAGCATTTTAGCAATGCAGCTCAAGTCTGCAGAGTGTCCACCTTCAAGGGAAAAATGACACCCCCCAAAAATTAAACTTGTTCCATAACTTCTGAAATGAAATCCATCTGGGATGACCCCAAATGACATTTTTCATCTTGCTCAAGCTGTAGCTCAGCCCTTCTCTGAACAATTCTCTCCCCCACACCTGCCTTTTACTTCACAACTGCTCCCTCCTTTCCCCCAGTGAGTTCCCAGCCCATCACAGTCTCCATCACACTGCAGCCTTCCTTGATGCCCCTCACCACGAGGAAGGCCAAGCCCCAGTCTCTGGGACTCATCCTGTCAGTGTCGGAAGAACAGCAATGTCTGTCTGTGCCAGGGGCTCTTGGATGTCTCTGTATCCATGGACAGAAGGGTCTGTCTGTGCCAGGGGCTCTTGGATGTCTCTGTATCCATGGACAGAAGGTCTGTCCTTGCAAAGGTTTCCATAATATCTTGGTACCCATGAGTATGGAATGAACACAGAGAGTGAAAGTGTCAGTCACGTTGTTTGCACACTCCTTCCTTTCCATACAAGACACATCCATGCACACCCCCACGTACAGATATATTAAAAGGATAGGGATGGATAGAGATTTCCCACAGAGCTCTAACTTTGGCATAACTCACCTTGTAAGCCATGGCCAGGGGATTTTTTTCCCAGCTCTGTGTGAGTAGGTGTCCAAGAGCTGAAGGGAACAGCATTTAGAAGCAGTTTCAGGATTTCTAGGCAGGAAAGGGAGCTGACAACCATCCACATAACTCATCATATTCGTCAGGATGGGCTGCTGGTTCTTTAGGAATATGGCACAATGGAGACACAAGACTTGGGATAATCCCAGCTCTCTGTGGATCTATGCAAAGGTAGAGCAGCAGAAACACCTTGTGTCTTCTTTGGGGACACAAGGTCCAAGGAGCTGGGTTGGCAGAGAGTGACCTGGGCTGGTGGCAGGTGAAGTCCCATTTCCTGACATCCCGGAGTGGCACAGGACAAAGCTCCAAGCACCCACAGCCCCACTGAGGAAGTCCTTGGAGTGCTGCACATCCCATAGGAAAAGCTGCATTCACTCAGTCCATTGGGATTTATCACTTCCATTTGCAACACTTTAGGTCCAAGTTTCAAACTGCAAAATTTTTACACTCAAGACACAGTCATGAAGAACATGTATTTCAATTTCCTATTCCTTTAACTGCAGTGTAAAATACCTTAATATTGGAAAACATCCATCAAATCTGTAAAGGAAGGCAGCTAATGGATCCTTTCCACTAGCACGTGTACAAACTAACTAAAATCAAAGCTGAGTTCTCTTTTTCAAAAGATCAGTTACGTCTTTCTTACTCCAGAGTTATAGAAGATTTTTCACTACATATTTGGGAGTAATTTTTATCTTTCATATTTTTTTCTGGGTTTTTGTTTGTTTGTTTGTTTGTTTACAGAAAACATGTCCTAGAAAAGGCACGTCCTTTGCTCCTGGTTCCCGTGTGGAGCAGCTCCCTTCCCGCTGGCTGAGCTGCTCAGGCAGAGCCCGGCAGCTCCTGGCCCTGCAGGGCTGAGGCTTTTCCCCGTTGCTGGGCACAGACTGATGGAGCAGCACTGCTGAACACGGGCACACGCAGAGGGAGCAGAGCAGCTGCCTTTGCCCACCTGAAGCTCCAAGGCCAAACTCGGAGCAGGCACGGCTGGAAGAGACTCGCAGGCTCCCTGTTGGCTCTGCTGCCCCACTTGTGCCCGGCCCAGCTCTGCGTGAGGCAGAGGGAGAACAAGGGGCAGCTCCCTCCCAGCCCCAGCCCAGGGACCCCTCCAGCCCCGGGCCTTGGGGCACTGTCAGCACCCGCTGCTCCAGCCACCGCTTCTGCTGGCACTGACAGCAACAACCAAACTGGGGCTGGTCCCGAGGGAGCAGCAGCAGTGCCTGGATCTGATCCCTCAGCCTGGGGCAGCCCCCTGGGGGAACAGAGGGCGCAGCAAGAGGGACAAAACCAGGCAGGGGCAGAGACTGGAAAAAGCCAGAGCTGGGAGCAGGAACAGCTGCTTCATTGCACTCTTGGAGAAAGCTCTTGGCTGGGTCAAAGCACTGAAAGGTGTGAAAGGCAGAGAGGAGGCAACACCAAACAATGCTCCTGTTTTCACACCTTCCTGTAGTAAATGGAAATGATTAGTGCTAACTAAATTGCAACTATTTGGAAAGTTATTATTAGGAGCAATCAAGGGAATTGATGTTACAAGGCAGATGTACCCCCTGTACAAATGTTACATGTTAAAATTTACATACAGAATGTAGTTTTGAGATAAGAAATGTCCTAAGACAAAATCGACCTTGAGATGGATAAAGTTGGAATGACTTTAGGCACAGGGCCTGAAAATTATAAAATATAAGACTAATTAGTGGTGCACAATTCTTGCTTACGTAACACAACATTTAGGACGCACGCAAAACCTGTAAGGTTATCCAGAGGACAACGAGGATGAGTGTAAGCCTTCGTCCAAAAGACCACCAAAAAAAGACAGAACACCGCCTAGCAAACGTGAAGCATGCGCCATGAAGAACAGTGATGTAAAATTAAAGAATCAGAAGTAAGAGGAGACTTACTGTAAACATGAATGAATATGTATAAGTATACAGTATATAAGTTTAGTTTGAATTGCTTTATTTCATATTTAAGGGGGTTGAGAAGCCCTCTCCGTACTCCGGTCAGTTTTTCTTATGCTTTAATCATAATTACTGGCAAGCTATATTCATATATATATTTATACATATATATACATATGTGTATATATATATATGAATGAATATATTCACTAAATTATACACTTTTACTAAATTGTATTCCTTCTATATCAAATTGCTATTCAATCCACTAAATTGGATTCTTTTATTAAACTGGATTCTTGTATTCAATTCACTAAATTGTACCATTTATTCTCTTGTTATTAAACTGTTGTTAACTCAATAGTCCTGTCCTAGTTGTCCAAATTTCAATTTAATTTATGACACTGCCCTTGGGTGTGTTACAACCACAACGAGAGGGAGGAGGAGGTGATCCCACCCATGGCTGCTGCTGGGTCCAGACATTTGGTGAGATAAAGCTGAGCCAGAGCTTCAGCATCTCCACCAAAATCACAGAATCACAGAATGCCTTGGCTTGAAGGAGACCTTAAAGTTCATCTCATTCCACCCCCTGCCATGGGCAGGGACTGTCGTTCTAATTGGGAACGGCGGGAAGAACGACAGACTCTCATGGGAGTCAGAACAGGAGAAATCCCCAGTTTATTGTTCTCCGCTTGTCTTATAGACCAGATTGTGGAAAATACAGAAAGGAAACTCTTATTGGTTAGTAAAGTACCACATCACCACCATTGGTCAGTGGGGTCACCACCCCCCTGACCCTCTCCTGCAAGGAAAACAAGAGAATACACAAACAGCAACTGCAGGCTGTTTTCTGACTTTGAGGATTGTTTGGAATCCTCCCATGAAATTCCCAGGCTAGCTTCTCAGGCAGGACTGGCAGGCCATGGGCCTACAGCCTGCTCCAAAGGCTTGCTTCCACAAGGGACATCTTCCACTATCCCAGGCTGCCCCAAGCCCCTTCCAACCTGGCCTTGGACACTTCCAGGGATCCAGGGGCAGCCACAGCTTCTCTGGGCAAGCTCTGATCTCTGCCCAGGTGAGCAGGGACAGGAGCCGAGGGAACGGCTGGAGCTGGGCCAGGGCAGGGCTGGGCTGGAGATGAGCAAAAGCTTCTTCCCCCACAGGGGGCTGGGGCACTGCCCAGGCTCCCCAGGGAATGGGCACGGCCCCGAGGCTGCCGCAGCTCCAGGAGCCTTTGGCCAGCGCTGCCAGGGATGCACAGGCTGCGATTGTTGGGGTGTCTGTGCAGGGCCGGGGGCTGGACTCCATGATCCCAATGGGTCCCAGATCCCAGCTCAGCCCTTGTGCAACTCTCACCCTTTGGCTCAGCCTTTGTGTCCCCTGGAGGTGCTGGCAGAGCTGATGGGGTGGGGCAGGAGCGGGGCAGCCCCAGCGTTCCCCTGGCAGTGACACCACAGCCGGGGCAGCCCCAGCGTTCCCCTGGCAGTGACACCACAGCCAGGGCAGCCCCAGCGTTCCCCTGGCAGTGACACCACAGCCGGGGCAGCCCCAGCGTTCCCTCCCTGGAGATGCTCCAAGGGAAGCGTCCAGAGCCGCGTCCAGTCAGCGGAACTGAGCGGCCACTGAGCACCCCCGGCCTGGGCTGCTGTGGATTCCTCTGCACACAGCTCGGGGAAGGTGCCCTTGGGCACCCCCACAGTGCCACAGACAAGTGTCACACACAGTTACAGAGCTCTGCCCACAGCTGACGGGGGGAGATAATTTAAAAAAAACAAACAAGCACAGCCCTGGGAAGGTCTTTGTGCACCGAGGCTTTGATGCAGCCAAGGAAAGCTCCTGGCTCAGGGTCACCTTTCCTGCTCAGCCGGAGCCCTGAGTGCCCCAGCAGCAGCAGCAGCAGCAGCAGAGAACGGCAGCGTTGCCACGGGCTGGCTCAGGAAGGGGAGATTTCCCCCTCGAGAGAGGCTCCTCTGCCAGGTTTTGCATTCAGGCAGCTGCAGATCCCTCAGCTCTGGTTGCACAGCAGCTGGAAATGCAAGTGCAGGAGCTTTGTTCATGGCCAGCCACAGCGGGTGACAGCAAGGACAGGGCCCTGGCAGTGTGACATTTGCAGGGAGAGGCTGCAGCAAGCGCTGGGGGCTGGAAGTGTGTGCAGAAAACAGCCCGGGGGTCTCTGGCCCGAGGCAAAAGGAACAAAGTTTCAGTTCTGGCCTCCCCAGGGAGCACCAAAATCGTTCCTTTGCACGGCGAGGTTCCACTGGTGGGTGTTGCAGGGCCCCCAGAGGAGAGCCCAGGGTGTTCAAAGTGCCTCGGCTGGAGCAGTTTCTGTCCCGCTCCGGGGGCATTCCCGCGGGCTTGGGATCCCTGGGAAGGCGCAGGAGGAGAGGCTGGAAGCGGTCGGTTTGTGGGTTTGGGGTTTGGATTTTTTTTTTGGGGGGGGGGGGGGGGGTGATGGCCGATTGGTATTTTGGTGTCTTTGGGGGACTGGGGGAATGTTTTTTTGTGAGCTGTGCCCAGCGGTTTGCAGCCCCGCGGGTGCGGGGAGCGCTGGCGCAGCCCCGGCCCGGGCGGGGCGGCCCCGGGCGGGCTGTGGGAGCCGGGAGCGGCCGGGCGGGCCCGGAGCCGCCGCCTCGGGCCGGGAGCCCCCCGGGCAGAGCTGTGTGCTCGGGGCCGAGGCCCGGGCAGCGCTGGGCGGCCCGTGCGCCCCCAGCACAGGCGGGTCCGTGAGGCCGGGCCGGCGCCGTGTCCGCAGCGGGCTCCGAGGGGAGCGGCCCGGGCCGGCCGTGGCCGTGCGGGGCCTGGCGGGGCTCGGGGGGCCAGGCCGGGCCGGGCAGAGGCTGAGGGAGAGCGGGACAAGCGCTGGCACAGCGGCCCCGGGCTCGCCGTGCCCCCCTGGCCACGCAGCCGGGCTCGGGGGCCGCCTGGCCCAGAGGCAGCCCCGGCTGCGGGGGTCCCCGGGGGTCTCTGGGGAGGGGGCGGCAATGGGGGCTGCCGGAGCTCTGTGCCCGGGGCTGGGCGCGGCTGCCGAGGGAGCGGAGCATGCAGGCTCCCCCCGTGCTGGGGCTTGCTCTGCCCGCCTCAGGGGCTGCATTGTCAGCCCAGAGCCGCGTGGGGATCGCCCGGACCAGCAGGGCTGGCAGGGAAAGCGGCAATGGGGGCAGCAGAAACGGGCAATGCCAGAGCTGGGGGTGCTCCCGAAACCTGCAGATGTTGGGAGCATGAACAAGGGGGCCCATGGATACCCCAGGAACCTGAAGCAGGGAGCCCAGACAGTGCTGACCACCCAGGACTCCTGGGATGCCAAAGTGGTGAGGCCAGAGAAGGGGAACCTCCTGGCTTGCCAGGAGCCCCAGCAGACAGAGAGGGGGAACACCAATACAAACTTGACCCGCAGCAATCCAGACAGGGGAGCCTCCAGGACCTCACAGTGAAGAGAGCAGAGTAGGGAAATTCATGCTTGGGTGTTTTTGGTGAATCATGGCCATATGTGTATTTTTGGAGACTGAATCTTGCTGTTTTGTTGGTTTATATGGGCACCAGACGCCCGGTGACTTCTTGAGATAGCTTTTGAGAGAAAGAAATATCTAACCCAAAGTGCTCATCCATTGCATTTTCTGAAACCAGGATTTCTTATTGCTAAATTTTGGCTGGATGGAGAAGGAGGCTGTGAGGAAGAGGAAGAAGCCCCAGGACACCCAGGCAGGTGAGGAGCAAGTCAGTGCCCCTTTCCCCCTCTCTCCTGCTCCATCTCCAAGCCCAGCCTGGCCCCCGGCTGCAGGACAACCCCGCTGCCGACGCCGTCCTGCCGGGGACGCACTGGGGGGATCTCCTTCCCCTTCCCTCTGGCACGGAGGCAAATCCCATCTTCTCCTTGTCCTTCCTCCCCCAGACAAGGAGCTGAGGATGGAGACCAGGGAAGACAAACCCCTGGGGCAGAACCTTGTGGAAG
This sequence comes from Periparus ater, assembly GCA_032357785.1. Taxonomy (NCBI): domain Eukaryota; kingdom Metazoa; phylum Chordata; class Aves; order Passeriformes; family Paridae; genus Periparus; species Periparus ater. The sequence continues at coordinate 13,788,192 of JANVCZ010000030.1, forward strand.
TGGCCGTTGTGAGCGGCTCCATAGCACAGGAGTCAAGGAGGAAGGAAAAGCTTCAGAGATCCCACAGGAGGAGTGGTTCCTCACCCATCCCAGGGTGCTCTGAGGAGGAAAGACCCACCCTGTGCCGGGAATGCGGCCGGAGATCCAGCCAGGGCTCTGAGCTGGTGGTCCATGAGCAGCCTCAGGATGGGGAGAAGCCCTACAAGTGCTTGGAGTGTGGGAAGAGCTTCAGATGGAGCAACCGCCTGATCTGCCACCAGATGATCCACACTGGGGAATGGGCCTATCAGTGTAGGCAATGTGGGAAGGGCTTCAGCTGGAGCTCTCAACTCATCGTCCACCAGCGCATCCACACTGGGGAGAGGCCCTATGAGTGTGGTGAGTGTGGGAAGAGGTTTTACAGCAGCTCCAATCTCCTCCTGCACCAGCGGATTCACACGGATGAGAGGCCCTTCCGCTGCCCTGACTGTGGGGAGGGCTTCAAGCGAAACTTCACCCTCATCACCCACCGGCGCATCCACACTGGGGAGAGGCCCTACGAGTGTGGGGAATGTGGGAAGAGCTTCAGCCAGAGCTCCAGCCTCAATACCCACAAACGCATCCACACTGGGGAAAGGCCCTACAAGTGTCCCAAATGTGGGAAGAGCTTCTCAGATAAATCTAACTTGACCAGACACCAACGGAGTCACTAGTACGGGAAGCCCTGCGAGTGCCCCAAGTTTAGGAAGAGCTTTGTGCACTTCACCAGCTTCATCCCCCCTTGGAGGACCGACATTGGGAAAAGACCTGGTGATCCATGTTCCCTGTGATCCATGCTGGGAAGACACCTGTCCCTTTTCCTGCCCATGGCAATGACATGATGTGGGATCAAAGGACGTGAGAGTCTGGCCATGGCCCTGTCATTATATTCAATCCCATCTCAAGTCGTTGCCAGGGGCAGGAAAAGGACTCCCTCTCTCTCACCAGAGGAGAAGAATGTCCGTTCTTGGCAGGAGGAAATACATGGCCAGGAAGAGCCAGTCGGTTGTTTTTTAGTTTTCCCTGTAAATAATTTGTCTTATCCCTTCTGTTACCAAAATGATTTGTGTTGATGTTAATTCCTCATCTCATTGCTGTTCTCAATAAATCGTTCTTATCCCAGCATGGGATCTTTGCCTTTTCTGCTTTCCATGGGAGGTGGGAAGGAAGCGAGCGGCAGCACGGTTTTAGCAGGAGCAGGAAATTGGGGAATGCCATTCCTGAAGCCCAGCCCATGGAAACCGAGCATCCCAGCTGGTGCCAGGCCAGGTTGCCATGGCAGCAGCCTTGGGAGCGGGTCCCTGGCTGGGGGCTGCGGGAACCTCTTCCCTCTGGTGCCCAGGGACAGGAGTGGAGGGAGCGGCTGGAGCTGAGGCGGGCAGGTTTAGGCTGGATGTGAGGAAAAGTTTTTTGCCCCGAGGCTGCTGGGGCACTGAACAGGCTCCCCAGGGAAGGCTCCCAGCTCCAGGGCTGGCTGAGCTCCAGCAGCGTTTGGCCAGCGCTGCCAGGCCCAGGCTGGGATTGTTGGGGTGTCCTGTGCAGGGCCAGCAGTTGGACTGGAGGATCCCCATGGGTCCCTCCCAACTCAGCCAATTCTGTGGCTCTGGGATCCCATGAGCCTGGGGATGGGACTGCAAATGGTTGCCATGGCAACGGGCTCTGGCTCCAGGCCTGAGCTGGTGTCCATGGCAACCAGCCCTGGCATGGGGCCACAGCAACAGGGGGCTGTGATGGTTGCCATGGAAATTGGCCATCGCAACAGGTGGTTGGTGATGGTTGCCATGGAAACTGAGCATAGCAATAAAGGGCCAGTGATGGTTGCCATGGAATCAGAGTATAGCATCAGGCGGTTCCTGGTGATGGTTGATCAGATTTGTTACAGGCCCTCAGAGGAGCTCCATGGGGACATTCTAAGGGTCTCCAGGCTGTTCAGGAGCCGGAATGTCACAGGCACAGACGGGGGCTGCACAGAGACCTCCCATGGTTTTCTGGGGATGCTGAAGAGCCGTGTGCTCAGACACAGTCCCAGCAATTCCATGGTGACATCCCAGGGGACCTTGGGCTGTAAAGGCACCGCTCTGTCACAGGCACTCCCGGGGGCTCCACGGTGACATCCCAGGAGTCCCCAGGCTGCCAAAGAGCTGGGATGTCACAGACACTGCCAGGGCTTCCTGTCATGGGTAGAGTGGGAGCTTCAGGCAAAAGCTTTATTTCTTTATTGGAGAAACACCTGCTGAGTCATTATATGGAGAAATGACACCCAACAGCCACCAGGGATCCTCAGACACCTCCAGGCTGCCTAGAATTTTAAATTCCTTCTAAGAGAGGAGACTGGGAACAGCTGGATTAAAAGCCAGCCCCAGAGTTTGTCAAAGGTTTATGTGCAAAGACTGGACAGGTGGAACTGAACCGTAATGCAATTTGTCCCACAGGATTAACAACGGAATATCAGATATATTTATACAAATACAAGTGTGACTGATTCTGAACATGATTAGACAGATTCAGTTACACCACAGAGTAAATAAAGAAAAAGTGTTATTTATTCCACAGTAATGGAGCTATAACAATTATTAGACTATAGTGTTTTAGGGAGCAATTTTGAAGTAAACAGGGCCTTGCTGGAGTTGTTTGAGCCCATTCCAGGCACAGCCTCCTGCTCCAGCAGGAACTGCCTTTCCTGTGCCATGGCCAGGGCAGATCCCGCTGCAGGAAAAGCCCCAGGCCAGTCCCAACCCAGGGAAGGGCTCGGGCACAAGTGCAGAGTGCCGTGCTGGGAGCTGTGCCAGGGACAGCCTGAGGCACCAAAGGCACCTTGGCAGCAGCAGCTGCTCCCAGGCCATGGCCAGAAGGCTCCCTTGGCACCCCGGCCTGGTGGCCAGCACTGCAGAGCTGCTGCTTCAGGGCTCATTTCTGGCTGGGCTCTGAAAAGCCACTGCTGCTCCAGGAGCCTGACTGGGAAGCAATTGGCCCCAGCACCCTGGGGACAAGATAACAATGAGCAAACTCTTCATGCCAGCAGAGACAAGGCAGGGGCAGAGGAAAGGGGAGAGCCAGGCCCAGAGGACATGGCTGCAATGGTGATGGCTGTGAGGTCAGTGCCACTGCAGCAGCCTGGCTGGCCCTCAGCAGACATTCTGGCCAGGAGTGTTGTGAGGGCACCCAGCACATGAGAGAACCCACACAACAGGAATTCCATCCTTGGGGAGGGGAGGGGTTTTCACTGTGTCAGGTTGCACAGAGATTCTGCTCTGGGAGCAGTCCTGGGATGGGGCATCCATTTCTCTGGAAAAGTAGTTGCAGTTTTGCGCCACTCTGATTGTAAATATTTCCTCCTTCTAACAAATCTAAATCCATTCTTGTTCAGCTTAATAATATTGATCCCTGTCACTGATTTGTAAGATTTGTAAGATTTGTAATTTGCAAGATTTGTAGAGAAAATAACTTTGACCAGTGTTTCCATTTTTACAGACCATGGAGAAGACTAAAAAATCTCCCAGGATGGGATTTGGAGGCCTCAGCACATAAGCAGCAGGTAGAGGCTGAGGGCTCTGGGCTGTGCAGCTGCAAGGCCCTGCCAGAGGCAACTTGTGCAGCCCTTTGGCCATGGCTGCTGGCCCTGGGCCTGAGGCCAGCAGGGGACAAGTGACCCTGGCAGCCCTGGGGCCTCATTGCCTCCTTGTCCCTGCTCAGCAGCCTGGCAGGGGCCGCCCCATGGTGCTGCCCTTGGCATTGCACATCCCCACATGCCAGTGGCCCGGGAAGAGCCCTGAGCAGTGAGGGAGGGACAGCATCTGCCTTGCCAGGGGCTGGGGCTCAGCCCTTGGCCCTTGGCATTCCTGAAACACATCCAGCTCTGCTCAGCACCACAGACACCTTTCCCTTGCTTGTCCCCAGCTGTCATCAGGGCCTCCAGTCTTCTGCTCTGCCTGGAACCTGGGGACGCTTTCTCACTCGTGTCTCTCATTTCAACTACAAGAAACTTCAGTGTTTCCATCTGACTTGGAGCTCTTGAGAAGTTTCTGGAGCACACTCTGAGGGACTGAGTGTGATGCCAAGAGCCCCAAAGGACTGAGAGGGTGATGAAAGTGCTGGTGCTGTGTCTGTGCTGCTGAGCTGGGCCGGGCTCCTGGCCCAGAGGCAGCTCCTGGCAAGGGCAGCGCTGCAGAGAGACAGCTCTGGCCAGGAGCAGCTCCTGAGCACAGCCCAGCAGGGCTGGGGCCCTGCCAGGGCAGCTCAGGGACACAGAGAGCAGGCCCAGACAGAGCTGCCAGGGGCTCAGCACTGGCAGGGGCTGTGGGATGTCCCAGAGGGGGCTGTGTCACAGCGGCACCTCTGTGGCTGTGTCCTGGAGCCCCAGAGCAGCTGTGATGTCAGAAAGGGGCTGTGTGACAGCTCCGAGTGGGTTATGTGAGGTCACAGATGGGGCTGTGACATCACAGGGTTTGTTGTGTAAGGTCACTGAGCAGCTACGGCATCATAGAGGGGATTCTGTGACATCACAGACCAGGCTGTGACATCACAGTGTGGCTGTGTGACATCATAGAATGAGTTGTGATGTCACAGGATGTTTTGTGACATCACAGAGTGAGTTGTGTGATATCACTGAGCAGCATGTGACATCACAGAGAGGACTATGACATCAGAGGTTAGATAGATGACATCACAGAGAGGGTTGTGACATCACAGACCAGGCTGTGAAGACACATGGCGGTGATAAAAAATCCTAGAGTGGGCAGTGACATCACAGAACAGCCATGTGACATCTCAGGAAAGGTTGTATGACATCACAGTGCCAACTGTGAGATCATAGAGTGAACTCTGACATCAAATGAGGCTGTGTGACATCACAAGAGGATATGTGACATCGCGAGGTAGTTTTGTGACATCTGAGAGGGGCTGTTACATCACAAAACAGGCTGGGATATCGCAGAATGGTGTTGTGACATTTGGGGGAAGGTTGTGTGACATCACTGAGTGGGCTGTGACGTCTCAGGTGGCTGTGTGACATCACAGGGGGTACTGTGAGATCACTGGGGAGGTCACTCTGCCCTGACCCCCCCTCACAGTTCCCCCCAGAGAAGTCCAACGCTGCCCTTGCAGCAGCCTGTCTGCACAGAAACACTTCCAGGGCTCTCTGCATTTCCCTTCCCTCACTTTTGCCTCACTCACACACCTCCCAACAACCCACTTGGTGCTTTCAGCTGCAAGGAGTTCAAAGCTTGTCTGTCCTTCAGCAGCTGCTCTAATTCTGCCTTCAGCCAACTCTGGGCTTGTGTTTATTGTAGAACTCCCTGTGTGTCTGAAACATTCCTTGTGTGGTTCTGCCGTGGGGAAGGGGAACCTCCTTGGTGGCACCTTGGGCTTGGCACACACTTGAGGAGGGTGTCTGTTTGCCATGGGGAAACTCAGCAGTTTTAGATTGCTAAAATCAAAGAAGGAAAACCCCTCTTTGCCTGAGTGCAGCCAGTTCTGTGAGCAAAGCAGGTCCCAGGGGAGTGAGGAGAGACAGGGGCTGGGGAATGTGGAGCAAGGTTGTCCCCACTGGGTCAGACCTCAAGGCACAGCTTCTCTGACCTGGCCAGACCTCCTTAGGAGAGACCCTGGGTCAATATCCATCACTGAATGCTGCAATCCCCTCTGCTCTAAAGAGAACAGGAATAAAATACACCATTTAAAATAGGAATACATATTTCTCGGAAGCTCTTTGAACTATTTCTCCATAACTATTGTAGGAAACTTTCCTAAGAACTGCACCAGACCAGAGGGAAATCAAGGCACAGCCACGGATTGTTAGGACTTGCCTGATCCTGATGAGCCCAGTGGTGCATTTGGAGCTGAGCCCTTGAACCTCAGGGCCTGAGGGGAGATTGCACAAACCTTTCCTGGAGTCAAAGTCAGATGAAAAAACCTAATGTTTCTCCAAGCATTAATGGGTGACACTGAGGTCCATCCCCAACACAGGCTCCTCATGGACTCCTTGGAGGAGAGAACTGGAGGCCAGGATTGTACAAAAACCTCACAGAGACTCAGAGTGGAAAGGAAATTCCAAAGTAGCTGAAAAAGCCCTGAGTATCTCAAAGTATTGATGAGCCCCACTGAGTGTCAATGCAAAGCTCCCAAGGGACTCGTTAAAGCAGATAATTGGGGCCATGATTGCACAAACTTCTAAGAGACTCAGTGTGGGAAGGAAATAGGAAAGTGCCTTAAGAACCTGAAGTACCTTGAAGCATTAATGAGCCCCACTGAGTGTTGTTACTGACAAAGCCTCTCAAGGGACTAATTACAGCAGATAATTGGAGGCCAGCATTGCACAAAGCTCTCAGAGACTCCAAAGCAAAACCCAAAGTCCTTTGAAAAAGCTGCAGTCCCTGGGAGCATGAAGGAGCCCCCCAGGGCCATTCCTGAGCAAGGCTCCCCAGGGACTCCTTCCAGCAGATCCCTGAGGCCACTGGCATGTGGGCTAGGGGGGATGCTGAGGGCAGGCCAAGGGGGTGACAGTGGCCAGCCTTGCTGGGGGCTGTGCCAGGAGGCCCCAGGGCCTCAGGACAAGGTGTCTCCTCACAGCCCTTGCTGGCACAGCATTGGCTGCTGTGGCCCAGGGCACCAAGACTTGGCTTCTCTTTGTCCCCAGCTGTCATCAGTGCCTCCAGTTCTCTGCTCTGCCTGGGCCTGGGGACACTTTCTCAGTCACCTCCCTCAGTGGGACTCATTAAAAGGAAAAGAAACTTTGGAGTTGGATTCTGACTTGGAACCTCTTGAGAGCTTTCTTCCCCTCCCTCTCAGGGACTGATGTTCAGGGCCTCAGCACAAAGCCCCAAGAGGCTCATTAAAGTCCTGCTGCTGTGTCTGTGCTGCTGAGCTGGGCCACGCTCCTGGCACAGGGGCAGCTCCTGGAAACCAAGAAGAGCTTCAAAAGCACATTTCTCTTGCTGAGCAGCTCTTCTGCCAGCCCAGCAGGGCTGGGGCACTGCCTGCAGCCACCCTGGGCACAGCCCAGAGGCACAGAGAGCTTCAATCAGTCAGGGCTGGGAAGGTGCTGAGAAGTGCCTGGGGCAGAATCACTGCCAGCCCTTGACACAGGAAGCCTCTGGCTGCAGGACAATGCAGCTGCAGCTCCTGGAGGCATCTCCTAAAGCTGGAACATGCCAGTGCCTACAGACTCTGTGAGTACATTCTCTGCCTGTCCCTTGTGTAGAGCAGCCAGGGGTGCCCAGGGCTGTCCTGCAGAGCAGGGTCCTGCAGCCCAGGGCGCTGTGCTGGGGCAGGGACTCTGCTGCCTGCCAGGGACAGCTCTCAGCCGGCCCGGGGAGCTGCTCCCAGCGCTGAGGAGAAGCTGTGGGGGGAAGGAGCCACCCTGAGCAGGGCAGGTGCTGCTGCTGAGAGGGGCTGTGTGGGGCAGGGCTGCTCCCAGCTCCAGACCTGCCTGGACACAGCTCCAGAGGACACTTCCCAAAAGAAGGTGAGACTGGAATTACTGTAAAGATCAGGAGCTTTCCTGAGACTGTTTTCAATTTCTTGCTTTGGGCAGGGTGAGAAAGTTGAGATGATGACAAAAATATTTTTGCTTTTTATACATTTTTAATACATTAGTTCTGTAAACAACTATTATATAGTTATAAAAATATAATCCTTAAGTAACTCTATTAAACTACTAGTATATACTTATATAACTCTTATTCTTAATTAACTCTAGTATGTTTCCTAACCTTTCTCTTAGATTTTAGAACAATAAACTGACCTTCTAAATACATTTCTGAAATACTAAATAGTCTTATCATCAGGGAGAGGAGCTACAAGATGAACATTTTGTTTTTTAACGAGAATATGAACAGTCATAACAGAAAGTAAGGCAAAGAAACCCTTGGACCTACTCTAATGGATTGTCTCAGGGGTGTGTAACTGGGGCAGCTGAATCTCTAATTGAATGTTTCTGTTAAATATCCTAATTAATCAACATTAATAAATTGTTGAAATAAGGGGCCGGGTGTGCCACATCTCCACTGGGACACCTGGAAGCTTCCAATTAAGGTCTGGTTTTTACCTTACTGTTCTAACACTGTTTCAATGAGTTCTTTTTTTGTTTTGATTATAGACAGCAGGGGCATGAGAGAAGCAGAAGAGGAATTGTAATCCCAGTATCACAGGACATTCTGAGTTGAAAAGGACACACAAGGATTATCAAAGTGATGTTGCAACATTTACAGAGATGTCAGAATTGTAAGTTTGGGTGCTCAGTCTCTCTGCTGGGCGCCTCCTAAACACCCTAAATGCACTGCTCTGCTATTGTCATTGGTATCTGGGGCTCTCAGGGAGCCTCTGGCATCTGCAGCAGCTGAGTCAGGCCCTGCCCTTGAGATTGCTGCCAGGCAGGTGTGTCCATGGGAATGGGGTGTCCCAGCTTCCCTGTGACCTGTGGGGCTGTGGGCAAAGCAGTCCATGGGAAAGGGGAATGAGCTGAGCCCCCTCCTTGAGATCCCATCATGGGCACACCTGGGGATCTCCTTGCTGTGTCCTTCCAAGCTCTGAGCTGCCCTCCTGCCTGCAAATCTGTGCCAGAGCCTCTCGGAGTTCCCTCAATGTCCCACGGGGAAGGGCAGAGATGCCACAGCTGAGGAAATGCTGTTGGCTCTGCCAAGGGAGCCGTGAGTGTCTTTGGCAGAGGGGGGTGCTGAGCCCTTGTCCAGAGACCTTTAGAGAGGGTGAGACATTCAGGGATCCCTCTGTTCTGGGCAGAGTCTGGTTTATGCCAGGGTGACACAGGAGTGTGATTGTGCTCTGATTCCAGCCAAAGGTGCAAACCCAGGGCAGTTGGGAACAAACCCATCCAGCCCCTCACCTTCCCTAAGCCACAGGGAATCCTTTGCCTCTCACATCTCTCGGTGGCAAACTCTGAGTGCAGCAGAAATGCTGGGGATTTCTGACCTCAGAGAACCAGGAATGATTTGTGGGTAAGAAGACAATTCATAAAAGCAACTCCTGCCATAATTTAAAAGTGTGTGTGCAGATGGCAACAAATCTTTCTGCATTAGGAGTGGATCCCCTGACAAATCCTGAATTTCCAGCCATATCCCTCTCCTGCATGGCCACAAACCCAGGGCAGCAGGGCAGGGATGGCTCCTGGAGAGCCCCCAGGCACAGGCCTGGCTGCTCCTGGAACACTCAGACAGCACAGCTGGAGCTCAGTCAGGGACCTGGGTGAGCAGGAACAAGGGTGGGTGAGTCCCAGCAGGACAGTCTACAGGGAATGGCCCAAGTTTGACTCAAAGCAGCCTCTCCTGACTTGTCACTGTCCTTTATCCATGAACAGGTTCCCATGTGCAGCCACAGCAAATGTCCAACAGCAGCTCCATCAGCCACTTCCTCCTGCTGGCATTGGCAGACACGCGGCAGCTGCAGCTCCTGCACTTCTGCCTCTTCCTGGGCATCTCCCTGGCTGCCCTCCTGGGCAACGGCCTCATCATCAGCGCCGTAGCCTGCAGCCACCACCTGCACAGCCCCATGTTCTTCTTCCTGCTCAACCTGGCCCTCAGCGACCTGGGCTCCATCTGCACCACTGTGCCCAAAGCCATGCACAATTCCCTCTGGGACACCAGAGACATCTCCTACACAGGATGTGCTGCACAGCTCTTTTTCTTTCTCTTCTTCCTTGGAGCAGACTTTTCCCTGCTGACCATCATGTGCTACAACCGCTACGTGTCCATCTGCAAACCCCTGCACTACGGGACCCTCCTGGGCAGCAGAGCTTGTGCCCACATGGCAGCAGCTGCCTGGGCCAGTGGCTTTCTCAATGCTCTGCTGCACACAGCCAATACATTTTCCCTGCCCCTGTGCCATGGCAATGCACTGGACCAGTTCTTCTGTGAAATCCCACAGTTCTTCAAACTCTCCTGCTCACACTCAAACCTCAGGGAAATGGGGCTCATTGCAGTTACTATCTGTTTAGCACTTGGCTGTTTTGTGTTCATTGTTTTCTCCTATGTGCAGATTTTCAGGGCTGTGCTGAGGATCCCCTCTGAGCAGGGATGGCACAAAGCCTTTTCTACCTGCCTCCCTCACCTGGCTGTGGTCTCCCTGTTCATCACTACCGCCTCATTTGCTCACCTGAAGCCCCCCTCCATCTCCTCCCCATCCCTGGATCTGGCCCTGTCAGTTCTGTACTCTGTGGTGCCTCCAGCCCTGAACCCCCTCATCTACAGCCTGAGGAACCAGGAGCTCAAGGCTGCAGTGTGGACACTGATGACTGGATGGTTTCAGAAACATTAAACTGCTTGCCAGTGTCTGCAAATCACTTGTAATAAAAACCATCTTAGATACTTTTTGTTGGTTTCATTGTGGAAGTTCTTTTCTTTTGTTTTACTTTCTTAATATTTTCCACATTAAAATCTCATTGTTTGTGCTATTTCTCATTTTGTTTCTCCCCAGCATCACTGTTGCCTCAGACTGTGCCAATGTGCATCTGTGCTCTTGGTGTCTTTAAAGGAACTAAAGGATCTCCCAGCAAAGTTTTCTCCAGAGATCCCCCTTTTGTTCCCTTCTCTGCAGCTGCAGCAGCAGTGTCTGTGTGCAGAGCTGGGGGCAGATCAGTGCTGGCACAGCAGCTGTGCCCAGGAGCAGCAGCACTTGGTGTTGCCAGTGCTGCTCCCGTGCCACTGCCCCGCTGCCCTCCTGGCCCTGGTGTTGCTGCAGGGCCTGAGAGCTCTCGGGGCCGGGCACAGCCCTGGGGGTGGCAGTGCCGGGGCTGCAGCAGGGACAGGCCATGGGCACTGCTGGGGCAGCGCTGACGCCTCAGGGCAGGGCCTGGGGGCTCCAGGCTCCTTGCCCAGGCTCTCTCAAGAACACGGCCAGGCCAAAGCTCAGCACAGAAAACCCCCGTGAGCAGCCCCAGGGTGGCCGTGGGCAGGCTGGGGGCAAACAGCATGGCTGGGGCTCTGCAAGGTCCCTGGGGGAGACGGGAAGGAGCAGCAGAGCAGGGGCTGATCCATCCCCACTGCGCTGGACACCCCAGGGCAGCGTCCCAGAGCGTCCTCATGGAGCTGCCAACAACATCCCCCCTGTGCAGCCCTGGCCTCTCCCCCAGCTCAGAGAGGTGCCGCATCCTTGCAGGCACATGTCATGAATAAAATCTATCAAGAAATCCACCCAGGATAAAATACTGTGTTTAGTTATGTACAGTTAGTGTTCTTATGCCATTTGTAAACCCTGTACCCCTTGTTTACTCCGATGGTTATTAGTAATGTTAATTACTTACCAGTTTCTGAAGTGTATTAAAGGTTCTTATGAGACATTCCTGTACCCTTTCCCCTTACTTCCCTGCTACTTTGTAACAGAGCTGCTCCCATGGGGGCTAAATCAAACTAACAAAAGCAACCCATTAGAAAGCTATGCCACAGAAAGAGGCAACTCCCAGGGTCCCTGTGCCACACTAGAAAAAAGAAACTGCCAGGAAGCTGTGCAACCGAGTAATATGCAAACTAAGGCATGCAGGACACCAAAACAATGAGCTAACAGAGGAATAAAAGGACAAGGAAACATATTCGAGCAAGCTGTGATGCAAGATCATCTCCCTGCATCACCTAAACCTGCTTAGAAACCATCTTCCTGCATCACCATGACCTAAGAGGACTGGAAAGGACTGACAGCCCTAGACAGCAAACCAGAACAACAGGTCCCTGTCTACTCTCATGAGGATGGAAACCCCAGCTCTGCAGTGTGTGCTGCAAAGCTGAATTGTGTCTCCTCTTTGGAGCTGACAGTGTGGGAACAGCTGTGATGCAAGCAATCCCTTGGGGCCCCCCCACCCCAAGAGATGAATCCTAATAAAGGCATCAAGCAGGGGTCTTGTCTCCTGGTCAATTTCTTTCAATTACCATGTACTACACGGGCTGTGGCTGAGGGGGCCTGGACCCACCCGGAGCTCCTCCCGGAGCCCAGCAGACTCCAGCTCAGTGGGGTCCGGCAGTGGGACATGGCTTAGGCTCGGCAAGGTGTGAGCAGCTGTGGTCCAGCCCAGCCTCAACCGGGGTCCCACAGCCTCCTGTCCCCACCCGGTCACTGCCGGGGCCAGCCCAGCCCCACCAGGCCGAGCCGGTGCGATTCAGCCCTTCTGGGACACAGGGCCAGAAAGACTTCAGCCCTGAAGCAGCAGGCTTGGAGTTCAAGCCTTGGAAAGCACTTGCCAAAGGCTTGATGGCAATTCATACGTTCATCAAGTCACCCCACTGAAAGATATGTTTCTAGAATCTTCCTGTATCTCTCCCCCGACTGGTTGCAATTCATCGCAGTATTTTGCATCTTTCTAACCCCAGTCTGTGTCTGGACCCATGCCCTCAGACTGCACCCTCACACCTCCCCTAGATATTGTTGTGTCTGCCCCTTGTCCTGGTCTTTGCACTTTGCTCCTGTGCTGCGCAGGCTTTATGGGCCTCATCCCTACTTGATTTTCCTATTCCAGTTGGTTTTGGGGACTCCAGCGAACCCACTCCTTTAATTTCCTCCTCGGTTGCCTGGGTGTCAGGGGACCCTGAAGTTTTAAGGATTGTTGTGGCCACTGTCAGCACGACTGCAAGGGCCGCAGTGCAGCGGGGCCCGGCCCGACCGGCAGCCGGGTACCTCCTCAAAGGTGGAAGCAAGAGAGAGATTTCCCTGGCTTGCCTGTCTGCAAAATGTCAGTCTCACAGAGGTGGACCCAGCTTTTTAAATGCTTTAATAGCTAGTCAGTTCCCACAGCTAGCCAGCTCTTGGATTTTGCTTGTCACAGAGGGAGCTCTCGCTTAGCAGCTCCTCTCAGTAAAATCATTTCCATGGGGGGGGGATTCTTCCCTGCTCAACAAATAGAAACTCATGTAAAAGCAGCACAAACTGTTCTTCCTGTCCTCCTATCTTTGCCAGAGAGTGCCTTTCAAAGGGATAATAATTGGGAGCGAGGGGGTTTACATTTCCATTGCAAAGGAGCCTCCTGCCTCCCTTAGCAGGCCCCTGTCTTTCAAACAAAGACACACATGGTCTCCTTTTGCACCTTCACTTGGCCCCAGCCACTCCTGATCATTTGAAGGAGCGGCTCAGAAGAAGGGGCTGCAATCCCCCAAGGCCTGGGCTGCTCCAGGCCGCTCCTGGTGCCTTGGGCTGTTGAAGGGGCGCCGGGGTGGCCTTTGTGACACAGGCACGGGGTGCCGGGGTGGCCTTTGTGACACACACACGGGGTGCCGGGGTGACCTTTGTGACACAGGCACGGGGTGCTGGGGTGGCGTTTGTGACACAGGCACGGTGCATCAGGGCCCGTGGTGACGCGGGACCTTGCGGTGCCCAAAGTCCATTGTGACATGGCAGAGCCCCGCCCCGGCTGGGGGGTATATAAAGGGCTTGTGGGGCCTGGGTCAGTCCCAGGACAGTGGCTGTGTCCAGGTACCTGTGTGTGCCAGAGGACTGCAGGCACGGAGGAGGAGAAGGCGAAGCCCAAGTCCCAGCCCCCCAGGCCCTGGCCCGGCTCACAGAGAGCCCAGGCCTTGAGGGAGCAGCAGGAGGAGGCTGAGAGGGCAAGCAGAGGGAGGAGAGGAGCCGTGGAGTCCTGCGCTGAGGAAGAGCCAGAGCTCTGCCGAGGACAAATGAACAAGTTCCAGCAAGGGACTCCAGGGGAAGCCTGCACTGAGCCACAGCTGTCCCCAGGAGAAGCCCAGAGCTGCCAGGAGCTCTCTGAGTGGGATAAAGGCCTTGAGCAAGAGCTGGTCCAAGTATGGGGGAGCTACTGGCATTTCCGGGACTGGGATGAGGGCAGGGAGCAAGAGCCCTCCCCAGTTGTCTCCGAGTGGGACGAGTGCAGGGAGCAGGAGCCGTGGCAGGCGGACAGCGATCACTGTCAGGAAATCTCAGATTGGGAAGAATCTCCTGAGCAGCGGCTGTCCCCAGGAGAAGGCACGAGCCGCCGGGCACTCTTGGACTGGGAAGCTTGCTGCAAGCAACAGCTGTCCCAGGATGGCCAGGAAGTGACTGGAGGCAAAGCAAAGAGAAAATCCTCCAGGTCCAGCTGGGATGATGACAGTGATGGAGAGCTGGCTCAGGACAGCAGGGAATACTGTGACATCCTGTGCAGCCAGCTCAAGCCCTGGCAGCGGGAGGATGATGACTGGGATGAGGTGAGTGTCCTGGAGCTGCACGAGGAAGGAGAAGAGGCCAGGCAGCAGAGACTGGCAGATTTAGCCCAAGAGGGAATCCTGCTGCCTGTCCCTCAAGAAGCTTGGGTGGAGTGCCAGGAGCCCGAGCTGTGCCCACGAAAGCAACTCTGTGCCGGGCCTGGCCCTCTGGCAGCCCAAGCCACGGTGGAAGATGTCTCTTCTCCTGGGCAGCCGCTTCCCCACAGGAAAGGCCGCTCGCTCTTGAGGCGGGCGCTGCGGGGGCTGTGGGGGCTGTGGGCGCTGCAGGGGCTCCCCGAGGGCACACGGCAGCCCAAAGCAGCACCCAAAGAGGGACCCTCACTGCCAGGGCTCAGCACCACATCCTGGCCCATCGTCCGGCCGGGAAGGCACCTGGAAAGTCATCGGCTCCCGGCGGCAGCCTGGCACCGCCAGTGGCACCCCTGCACCGGGTCCCCGAGGGCCACAGCCACACGGCTCTTGGCCCTTTGCAGGGACACTGGCTCCAGCTCCTCCCTGCTGGACTCCAAGGCCATTTCCTCTCCTCCACAAAGGACTCCATGCTGATCCTGTGGCACTTTGGCCATGAGGAATGGACACAGACAGAAGGTGTTGCTCCCAGGACACGACGACGGCCTGCTGGACTGCAACACACACAATTCTAACAAAAGAAAAGAAAGTTGTGTTTAGGAAGTAGTAGTAGGAAAGAAACCCCCTCCCCCCCCCCACTAAAACCTGCATAAGACCCTCCAGAAACTAAAAAATGATAAAGAATAGGAATATTAAGAAGAAGAGGTAGAAGCTGAAGTAGATGAAGATGTAGTAGTACTTAAAACATGGAAAATTAAGAATAAGAATAAAATGTTGGAGTCTGGAATACAGAGTGTGTGGCCTTGTTTCTGATACTTAGTTATAAGATCCAGGTATAAGTTCCCCCAGGCAGGGCAGGTCCCTGGGTGCTGCCCCTGGCCCAGATAGTTTTCAGATGGGAAAAACTATCCAAAGTAAGGTTTTAGAAGACAAAATGTCTTCCCTGCTGACAGCACCGTAAGGAATAGCTGCAGGGCAGAGTTTTAAAAGCAGAGGTTGTCTTGACCTCTCTACAGCCTTGCATGGTGCTCAGCATGATAGATCAGGGGAAAAAATATTCTAGTGGTGTGGCAACGGCCTCAGGGAGACAAAGAGTTAACATTGTCCCACCCCAAACCCCTTGAGAAGGGCGGCCCAGGTGTTCTGATTGGGTTTGAGTCCCTGAGGGGTTCTCCCTTGGTGTGCTTCTACTGGTCCCTGACCCTGAACTCCACCCTCAAAGGTGGAAACCCTTGGGGGTTCTGTCCCTCAAAAACCCCTGCTGTGCCTCTGTTCGGGGCTCTCTGTTCTGGACCTGACTTTGTTCTCATGCTGAATAAATTGTTTTGTGAACGGGAGCCTGTCTTGGTTGGTGTTTGATGCTGGTCCCCAGAATCCTTCTGCTTCCCTGGACGAGATCCTGGAGTTGCAGACTGCAACAGCAGGGTATTGTATGAAATACACAAATTGACACATTGGGGGACGCAGGGTCTATGTGACCACTTCTTGAGGGAGAACATCTGCATAGGGGTTTATGATATAGCAAAGGCCATCACTCAGGGCTGTGTAACGTGTCAAAGGGGAAACCAACGAGTGATGACAAAACCCGTACCGGGGGGAGGGAACTAGCGGAGAGACCCTTCCAAAATGTGCAAATTGATTTCACAGAAACGCCTCTAGCACAGGGATACAAACACCTGCTGGTGATCGTAGATCACCTGACCCATTGGCCAGAGGCTTTTCCCACTCAGAATGAAACAGCAAGAGTAGTAGTCAAAATACTTTTGGAATATA
Organism: Periparus ater; assembly: GCA_032357785.1. Classification (NCBI taxonomy): domain Eukaryota; kingdom Metazoa; phylum Chordata; class Aves; order Passeriformes; family Paridae; genus Periparus; species Periparus ater. Next base: position 13,804,202 of record JANVCZ010000030.1, read on the forward strand.
TTGTCCCCAGGTATGGGTTAATCAATAACATAGACTCGGACCAAGGCCCCCATTTCACTGCCCGTGTCCTCTAGGAAACCACTGAAGCCCTGGGGATAAAGTGGAGGTTACACACCCCATGACATCCCCAGAGCTCCGGTCGGGTAGAACAGATGAGTAAAACCATTAAAACAACCTTAACCAAGCTGACTCTGGAGACTAAATTAGATTGGATAAAATGTCTCCCTTTGGCTTTGTTGCAAATAAGAACCCGACCTCGAGCAGACTTAGGGATATCCCCCTATGAAATGCTATTTGGACTCCCCTTCCTAATTACTCCTTACAGCACTGCCCAGTATACTGAAGGGGAAGAAACCTCAAGGAGGTATTTGGAAACTGTTGTTAAAACTTTAGAAAACCTCAGGAAAAAAGGGTATATCCCCCAGACTCCTCCCTTAGAGGTAGACACACACCACATTAACCCTGGGGATTGGGTATTGGTAAAATCTTGGGCTAACTCTCCTCCCACTCCAAAGTTTGAAGGATCCTACCAATTTCAACTCACCACACATACGGCTGTGAGAACCCGGGAAAAAGGGTGGACACACGTGACTTGAGTTAAAGGACTGGTGGCACCACCAGATGGGGAAGTAAACTCTGAAAAAGTTCCCGCTAACTGGACTGTTGTCCCCAACACCAAGGACTTGAAAATCACCTTAAGAAGGAAACCCAGAGACTAAAGTCCCCAATCAGGAACTGGAATTATAACAGTTGTCCTTAAGTGATCTCTTGGCTGCAACATTTGTGGTTAAGTGTTTCTTTAAAGTTTGTGAACTAATGTTAAAGTGTTTTCCAGTTGTGGTTAACTTGTAACTATTATTATTATTATTATTATTATTATTATTATTATTATTATTATTATTATTATTATTATTATTATTATTATTTGAAAAAGTAAAAGAACCACGCCCCCTCCCCCCCCCTCCCCCCCAAATAAGGCTCCAATTTCCTAGCCAAGACTATATCCCTCCCTGGGCAGCTTTCCCCAGAACAAAAACCACAACAGTAAAAAGGAGAAGGACAAAAAAAATATAATAAAGCTGTAAGCCTTGGACCCAGACCCCCAAAAGAGTGTGAGGAAAACCCCAAGAGGCAAGACCAGGGGAGATCAAACATGGTTCCTACTGGACTCTTGGGAGTCACGGACCGGAGGGAGCCTAAAAGGATCATCACAAGGCTCATGGTAGGTCCAGTGGTAGCAATGCACCTCACCAATGCCATGGGGACAGACTCTTGCATGAAATGTTATTATCCCTCGTATGATGGGAAAAATCTAGGGTCCCTGGTAAGGGTCCACACAAATTTGAGTCCTTCTTGCTACAACAAATCACAATTAGAAGAATGCCAAGAAAATGGAAAAACATATTGGATTACCAGAAATACGGCCACTTTTAGAGAACATCTTTTGGGAGACTGCCCCATGAGGGATACTTGGCTGTGCTTTGAAAAGAACGAACCAGTAAAAGGTGAACCTGATGGTAAAGGAGAAAAGAGTGGACATGAGGGTGGGAAATGAAGAACGGGAAAATTTGAGTGGGAAGAACTTGTTCATTGATTCAGTTGAAAAGATCAGCAAGGAATTAAATATAACTGATTGTTGGGTATGTGGGAGTACTAAAATGTCTGATATTTGGCCCTGGGAGAGAATTAGTTTAAAACCTTGAGAAATTTTAAGAATAAAATGAACTGGGGAAGGCCAAAGAACACCAGGGTATAGGAGAAGGGAAAAACGGGAGTCAAAGGCTAAGGTAATTGGGGAAGACTGTATTCTATGAACTGGAAAAAGATACAGAACCCCGGTGGGGCAGATGGCATGCAAAAGATATCTTATAATGAAGAATCTAGGAACTAAATGGGTTCCCCCAAGAGCCCAACCGATATTGGTCCTTAGAGAAGAGGGGAAAAGGGTGCACTCATCACAAAGGGTATAATCTTTACGAATGTGCAGAAAAAGGGATCAATCCCTTCTGGGGAATTAGAATCCTATCAAAGCATTGGGAGTGCCCCTATGAAGACAGGGAGGGTTTTTGGGAAGCCCCAGACGATTTCTTTTGGATCTGCAGGGATGCAGCTTATACACATCTACCAGGAGACTGGTCAGGTAGCTGCACGATTGGGGTGATAAAGCCAGCTTTCTTCCTGCTCCCAAAAGAAGCTGGCTCAGAGCTTGGAGTACCAGTATATGACAACATAAAGAGGCCCCTAAAAAGGAAGAAGAGGAGTGTAATAAGCACAGGAGGGACCCAGAATTGGAAAGGAACGGTCTGGACCCTGGAGGAAATAATAAGAACTTATGGGCCAGCGACCTGGGCCCAGGATGGGTCCTGGGGATATAGGACCCCAATATACATTTTAAACAGAATAATCAGGCTCCAAGCTGTAATTGAAATAACATTGAACAAAACAGCCCTGGCCCTTGATCACATAAGTGACCAGCTCTCCCAGACCCGAACACTGGTGTACCAGCTCCGACTGGCAGTAGATTACCTTCTCGCTGATGAGGGGGGAATCTGTGGGAAGTTCAACACCTCTGAATGCTGCCTAGAAATAGATGATAAAAGTGAAGTAATCTGGAACATTTCTAAAGAGATCAGAAAAATCTCCTACGTAGGGAACCAAGAATGGATGTCAATCCTGAATGCTGATTGGTGGGATAATTTTTGGGCTGGTGGGAAAAGGTGGCATTCATTGGTATAGCGGGACTAGCAGGACTGTCATTTCTTCCCTGTGTCATACCATGTTTGATCAGAACGATTACCTCAGTAATACAGTCTAGCAGCACGATCTCCAACTCATTAGAAATAACCCAAGAGAAGGGAAAAACTAAGATCCTAATGTTAGAGAGTTCAGAGCGGAAAGAAGCAAAAACGGCATATGACCAATACCAAAGACTAAAGAAGTTTCACTACCAGGAGCCTGAAACAACAAATTGACGCAGGCTGATGCCTGGTGAAATTAAAAGAGAGGGGATATTGTTATAAATAAAAATCCCAGTGTTCAAATGATATGTTCCTGTTTCAGTCCCAGTTTAGGTCCCTGGATAAGGGGATTGGTGTTGTAAGTCCCAAAGGGTTCACTGTTAAGAAGTTCATATTTGTTTTATTTCTTTTTGGTGTTGCAAGCCCTAAAAGGGCCCACTGTCAAGAAGTTTGTACTTGTTTTATCTTTGCATTTGTATCCCCATCCCTTACCCCCACCCAACCCGTCAGGTAATTTAGCCGCTGCTACCCAGGATGAACTTCCCCATTTCCCATAAAGACTTGCACACAGGTGCATATTAAAATCATATTACCACCTGGGAGCGAAGACAGCCCTGGACAACGAGCCACTCTCGAGGAACATCTGGAGGACCACACTGTGGAGGCAGCGGGGACCTGGGGAGACTGGGTGTGCCAATCCCAGTCCAGCAAGCTGGTTGCCATGACCTGGGCAGGACTTGAGAGGGAAGACACCCCTGGATTTTCGAGCCTAAGACAGAGCCTCCAGGCGATCCCAGTGAGGATAGAGGCTCCAATCCGGCCGACAGTGGATGAGGACAGGCCTGCGTGATCCTCCTCCTCGATGTCGACCACAGGGAGCAGCGGCGGCGGCACACACCCCGAGCCCCCACCTCGAGGCCCAGTTCTATCTAATAAAGGCTTGTTAATGGGAGCAGAAGGTCTCCTGGCCCTTTTATTTACTACATTAAAGATTGTTATTTTCTTCTTTTTTATTTTCTTTAGTACGTAAATATAGGATATGTTACAATGGACAGACTCCCAGGAGCTTTCTTTTGCCTCCCATGGTGCACAGGGCATGAGGGAAGAGAGGGAAAAGGGTGGTTGTGCTCAGAAGCTTCCCAGGCATGCAGTGGTGCGGGGAGGATGGCCAGAAGCCCCTTGGCCTTTGGTGGTTGTGCTGAAGCCACAACCTCTGCCACAGCCAGGAAGCACCATCTGTGTCCTCCTGCCCGTGTGTTGCTGCCTGGGTTGCTGGGACAGATCCTAAGGGTCCAGGCTTGTGGGAAGCCCTGAGGAGCTGGATGTCAGAGGCCATAAGCTGCCCCCAGGCACCCGCCTTGTTCCTGAAACTCGTCTTCTCTGGTGCTTTCCAGGAATTTCCCTCAGCAGACGGTTAGAAGGAGGCCCTCTGTAATCAGGCATGTAACCCTGGTCCTGGCATTAGAGAGCTGTGGGGCTGGGCGTGTGCCCTCCCTGTCCTCGGGATTGGAGCCCATCAGCCCTAGGCTGTGAGCTCAACTGCCTGGGTGTTGAGTTTTGTTCTTCTTGCAGTGCGGGACACCAAGCTCTGTGGCTTTAGGCACGAGTGAGAAGAGCAGCAACTCTGAGCCCAAGAGGAGCCACAGTAAGGCTCTCTGGGCAAAGCATATTCCTGGCATTCCCAGGGCAGGGATACATGAGAGTGCGGTGGGCAACTTCAGGGTGCCATGGCTGGTTTGTGCTGGGCGACCTCCCTGTGTGCAGGGCTGGGTCTCTGCTTTGCTGTTGCTGGCCTTTTGCCATTGTGCTCCTTTGGCTGTCTGGAGAGAGGGGCAGCCCTATAAGGAGGGTGAAAGCCCCTGTCTCCAAAACCTCAGGGTGGAAATGCAGCTCTCCTGGCCCTCATGCAGCTCTCCTGGCCCTCAGCCCACACTGTAAGCAGGGCAGAGCTTTTTCCCCTGCCCCTGTGGCTTTCTGCCTGCTGCTGGCCCCTGGGGCTGTACTCAGGGTGAGTGAGTTACTGAGGGGATGGCTGGTGCCCCTGGATTTGCTGACGGGACCTGTGGGTTACTGAGGGAAAGGTGGGTGCTGCAAGTGATGCTGAGGGGACATGGGAGCCACTGAGCTGATACCAGGTTCTCAGAAGAGATATCCAGTTGAAAGGAATGAGAGAGATTTCTCTTTACAAACAAACTGTGGGTAAAGCGAGGAACTGAGAGATGGAAGAAGCAATGCGTAGAACCATCAGATCCATAGGATAAGAAAAAGGTGGGGGGGTATGCATTAGAAGGGGGCCTGTATTAGGTGATTTGGGAAGCTTATAGCTCTCAAATACCTCCACCCATGGGTAAAGAGAGTGGGAAATGCGACCAGGAAATTAGGAAAAAAAGGAGTCTGCATCCACTAAAAATTTGAGAGACCCCAGGGGAATGCCCCATGGCCTTTCCCTTTATTCAAATAAAGTAACAAGACTCCTGTGTCTTCTTTTTGGATATAAACCTCAGGTGTTTGTGGGTTAATTTTCCTGACATAAGTGCCTCATGCATCACTGAGGGAAGGCGGATGCCCTGTGTGTTGCTGAGGTGTCATGAAGGTCTCTGAAAGGCATGCAGGTGTCCTGCATGCCACTCTGGGGCCATGAGGGTCACTGAGGGTGGCAGGTGCTCAGGATTGCACTGAGGTGACATGGGGGTCACTGTGCAGAGGGGGTCTGTCGAGTCTCTCAGGGTACATTGGAGTCACTGAGGGAACGTGGGCATCACTTGAGGGGCACTGAGGTCCCTCAGCCACGGGGCGGGAACTCTTCAGCCCCCGCAGGCACAGGTCTCTGCTTATTTCTTTATTTTACTGTAATAAAAGTGCTTTATCTCACCCTGCTGGCCGTTCTCCGTCTTATCCTCTTCCCTGTCCCAGTGGGAAAGAGAGTGACAGAGCGACAGAGTGGGCACCTGGCACCCGGCCAGGGTCGACCCACTACAGTCATTTTGGCACCTGAATGTGTGGCGATACAAAGTTGATGAAATGGACTATAGCAGGAACCTGGAGGGGCCGGGCTGGAACAGCAGAGGAGTGCAGGCCTGGGGTGGCAAACAGTTTAGCAATGAGCTCGAAGCTGTGGCAGGAGCAGCATGGGGCTGGGCAGACCCAGAGATGTGGAGCTAAAAGTGGAATAAAAATCCAGATCAGCAGCAGAAACAGCAGGGGCTGGGCAGGCCTGGAAGGAGAAAGAAGGTGGAGGGGGGGATTGTTTTGGGTGTCCCCTGGCTGTCACCTCTGTAATGCCCTGGCAACAGCAGCAGCTGCTGGGCTCCCACAAGCAGCCATGAGACGCTCCCTTTCAAAGGTGGTTGGGGTCCTGGTTTTCCCCTGAGGCACCCAAGCAGATGGTGAGGATCCCTCCCAGAGTGATCGGGTATTGAAAGGACCCAGCTACATGGCTACACTTGTGAGCAGAGGCTCACCCACAGTAAACAGACACAGTGATGGAAAAGTTGCGCAATAGCAGTGGTTCCTCAGGGCAGCAGCAGTCCAATGCCAAAACCTCAACCATTTGCCCTTTGAGCCGTGTCCCCCAGCTAAGAGACAGCCACAACCCCACCACCTGTCCCTCCTCCCCCAGACATGACTCCCAAATGCTCCTTTCCCTTGGCTGACTCCTTAGTGTGGGATGTAAGAGGTCTCAGCCATGTCTTGTTTCTTCATGACCTGTATTTTGCCCCTGGACAACCACTCCCTTCACAGAGTCTTTCTTCTAGATGGGAAAAAATTCCCTAAAGAATCCAAAGCAAAAGAAGCGCCTCTACTTTGCAGTGTTGAGATAAAATTAAGTGCTAAAAAATAGCTAAAATATAGAATAAGAAAAAAATTTCTTAGCTTATAATGGCCCAGCTCCTTATCAAATTCAGGGGTCACTAACTTTCTAGCTAAATATGATGTAACTCATTTTTAACATGTAAACAAGACAGGCAGTCCTGTCCTGCTGGGTCCCAGCAGTGCCTCGCAGCTGTCCTGCATCCACGTCAGGATGCTGGCCAACACAGGGCTGTCCTGGAAACTAAGGCAGCTGACTTGAACTTTGTGCAGGTACCCAAAGGTCAAACCCAGCGGTGCTCCCTCAGGATTTAGCAGTCCTGAGTGATCTCCCCTGAGGTCGTCCACTCCTTGTGGCACCAGTTGCTTTCCTGTGGAATGTTCTAGCTGCCCCAAGAGTAAAGAGGGAGCTGGAGAAAGAGCTTGCCAGGCTGCTCTCGATCCTTTCCCAGCAACCCTGCTTAAGGGGAGAAGTCCAAGCTGGCTCAAATGTGTAAATGTAACAGCCATGCACAGGAAGGGTCAGTGGGAAGGATGATCCAGGAACCAGTGGCCTGGCAGCCTGAGCTGGCTACTGTGGAAGGGTTTGGAGCAGATCCTGCTGAGTGCCATCCCATGGCATGTGCAGGGAACCAGGGGGTCTGCTGGAGGGTGGGAAAGCTGTGTGGAGGGATGGGAACAGCTGGGGGTCCTGGTAGGGTGTTGAGGAGTTCTGTGAGTGTGTTTTGGGGCTGTTTGTGTTGGTGGGCGTGTTGGGGAAGGAGTTGTGTGGAAGTGAGAGGTCTAGGCTGGAATTTGAGTCAGTTTGACGGCAGCATCCATGGTTTGGTACTGCTTTGGTTATGGAGGACATAAGGAATATCTGTGACTTTTCCTGTTAGTGGTCCTGGTTCTTGTGCAAAAATGAAGAAGGGAGAGCTTTACTTTACTGGCCACTTAGGTATCTGTACAAGGGGGAGAATTAGCGTTTTTACAATCTACTCAATTGTTTGGACTACTTTTGTAATACTGAGTGGACTTTGATTCCTTGAGAGCTTTAATCCTTCAGAGAATTAGGATATTATCATCCCTCCATAGAAAACCAAAGGTTTGCAGACCAAAGAATGGTAGTTTTTTAGCCTCTCTGGAGTGTTATATTTTGTAAAGTGACTCTCAGTGGATGACTTCAAGGCAAAGGACTTGCTGCTTTGAGATGGGAAGCAAACTTGCAAATCTTTCACATTCTCCAGCCATTCCAATTAATTGGTGAAGTCTGCAACATTTTGGAAGTACTTGAATTGAGCAATGGGGAACCTCTCATGAATTGAGGATTCTTAAATGCCAGATCCTTCTGTGCCTTCCCCACAAAGATGTTTTACAGCTGCAGGAAATGACATCAATGGGAAAGTAATTCCCACATGTAATTAATCTGACCAAGACTGAGCGTTGCCAGCAGTTGCTCCAGGAGCTCCTGCCAACAGCCCCTGCAGGAAGGAGCCCAGCCCCCAATGCACGTGGGCTTTGGCTGCCCTCTGGCACAGAAGCCCCCCAGGGGCACAGGTCTCTGGGGCAGGAGAAGGGCACCAGCACTGCCAGGGCTCGGGTGGGATGGCAGGTCTGTGTCGGTGGGGACGCTGCCACACCTGCTGATTTCAGTGCTGCCAGGACCCTGTGCAGATTCTGTGCAAGGCCCCGTGCCCTTCCTGCTGCGGCTGCGTCGGCAGCCCTGGGGGCTCCTTCTGCTGCCCTGAGCCTGCAGAGCAGGGCAGCGTTTGCTGATGGTTTGAGGCGTTCCTAAATATCCTGTCATGTTTAGACACTTTGGGCAAGGTATTCCTTCCAACCTGGGCCACTTAGGGGGGGATGGGGGCAGAACCAGGGCAGGTGACAGTGTGTGCAAGGGCCCTTTGTGACACATGGTCACCATGGGATGGAAATGGACAGGGTGTCAGAGGGCCCTTTGTGACACATGGTGACATAGGGGCTGGCGGTGACAGGACCACACCACAGTGCCCAGTGCACGCGACGGGACAGGACGCGCCAGAGCGGTGCTGTGAGGAGCCCCCGCACAGCGCACTCGATTGTGTCTGACCCGGAGCTTTTCCAAGGCTTTACTCGTGCAGGTGACCTCGTGGCAAGACTGCGGGCCTTGGTGGCCTGTGGCTTTCCCGAGGCTTTTCTTTGCAGGTGCCTGCGGGGCAAGACTGCGGGCCTTGGTGGCCCGTGGCTTTCCCGAGGCTTTTCTTTTGCAGGTGCCTGTGGGGCAAGACTGCGGGACTTGGTGGCCCGTGGCCTTGCCAAGACTTTTCTTTTGCAGGTGCCTTCAAGACCAGACCCCAGTACTTGGTGACCTGGAGCTTTTCTGAGGCATCTCCCATCCTTCTGGACTCTGCGCTCAAGGTGAGACTGTGGGACCTGGTGACCACAGTCATTTACGAGGAGTCTCCTGTCATTGTGGCAGGAGCCCTCGAGACCCGACTGCAGGACTTGCTGTCCTGTAGCCTTCCTGAGGCTTCTCTCTCGCAGGTGCCTTCAAGGCACAACTGCAGGACTTGTTGACTCAGAGATTTCCCAAGGCATCTCTCTTTAAGGTTCCTTCAAGGACAGATTGTGTGTAATGGCGGGTAGATTCCTCAACCTCTTCAAAGTGTTCAGGGGGAAAAGAAAGACAGACCCTGGAGCTGCCCCAGCAGAACAGCATGAAGAGCCGGAGCAGTTCCAACCACTGCAGGATGGTGAGTGGCAGAGCTGGGCCACAGGGCTGATGGCTGCAGCCAGCTAGGCCCCATCCCATCCCATCCCATCCCATCCCATCCCATCCCATCCCATCCCATCCCATCCCATCCCATCCCATCCCATCCCATCCCATCCCATCCCATCCCATCCCATCCCATCCCATCCGCTGTGGACATGCCCATGGACAGGACGGAAGAGGGGCTGGGGCTGACCCCTGGCAGTGGCCGTGCTCCATCCCCTGAGCCACCCCAGGGCTGTCCCTGCCTGGGGAGTGCAGGGCTGGGCTGTGTTCTCCGGCCTCTCCTGCAGCCCCTCAGCACTGGCTGATCTTTGACAGATGCAGCCGTGGACAGGAAACAAGAGCAGGACTCTGCCCGTGGCCGCTTCCGAAGAGCAGCGCAGGTACCTGCAGCCATCCCCACCTGGGCTGGGCCTGCTGGCACTGCTCAGCCCAGCACCGCACTTGGAGCACTCCATGGAACATGCCTCTCTTCCCTGTCCTTCGTTCATTCTGCACAGAGGTTCCGAAAATTCCTGCGCATTGGGCATAGAAGGAACACCACTGCAGCAACTGAGGGCACAGCTGAACCTGACTGCCGGCTGACCGAGCTCCAGGCAGAGCCTGATGTCAGCCCAGATTCAGCTGAGCCCTCACAAGAGTCTGATGCTGCAGTGAAGGATGACAGGGCAGAGTCTGACATGGCAGGGACTGAGGGTGTGACCATTCCAAATGATGACACCGGAGAGACTGAGGGCATCGCAAAGGCCAACAGGACACCCACTCCCACTATAAGCCAAGAGCTCATATGGGATTATTTCAAGGACCCTCGTAATTCTTCTGACATTGTTGAGAAGAGAGCTGCTTCTTCTGCGCAGCAGGTACCCAGCCAGGGGCCAGAACTGGAGGTCTCCCATGATCCTGTGCCCCCTCCAGCCACATCCACAGGGGTCCCTCAGCCTTTGAGGCCAGCACAGTGTGGCAGGAAGAGAAGCACTTCTTGGGGAAAGCTGGGGAAGTTGCTGCCTTGGACAGCACTCCAAGTCTTCCCCATGCCTCCTCCAGGTACCATCTACTGTGAGGAACATTTACCAGAGTCTGGTGTCCCATGTCACCGTGGATGTGAGGCAGCAAATTGACATTATAAGGCTGGCTGAAGAACACCCTGCTGATGTGGTGCTGACCCTCCTGCGCTGTGCCCCATCGTGTGACAGGTATGGGGCCCACGTGCCTTGAGAGCTCAGGGCTCACCAGCCTTTAGGGCCCATTGCCCTGCACAGCCTGTTCAATGGGCTCTGCCCAACAGGCAGAGAGCTCCAGGAGCCTTGGGCCCCTCTGTTTCCTGATGCTGCTGCCAATGCTCCCTCCCTGCCCTTCAGGGCACTGGGGCTCTGTCCCCTGGGTCCCCACAGCTACACAGGGCATGGCTCTGTGACTGAGACACCCCTGACACAGAGCTCTGATCCCACAGAGCTGCTGCTATGATGTGGCAAACCATAGGCTCATCGGGACCAACAGTAGAGAAAGTGCTGCCAACACTGCTCTGTGTGATGGAGAACTGGCCCCTTTGCAGCACCTGCACCTCTGATGGAGACAACAAGGACGTTTTTCCCTTGAGTGTGAGTTTCTGGACATGGCCTTTGCTCACCTGGAGCTTGCTTCCCCAGGAGCTCTCCATCTTCTCCCTGCCTAAGGCGCTGGGCTGAAACCTGGGCTAGGGACAGGCTCAGGGGGCACCTGGCCCGCTGCTCCCCCTGTGTCTCTCCTCAGGCCCTGCCCCAGGGACACCTCGACACTGAGCTCTGTCTTTGGGTGCTTCTTTTGCAGGCAACTCTGGCGCTCTGGGTGATTGTCCAGATGCCACAGTGCCGCGAGGCGATGATGCTTTATTCCGCCCGCCTGTTTGTGGCTCTGCTGTTCCATGTTGTCATCACCACCCAGCTGATGCCACCAGTGGAAGTTGACAGCATCTGGAGAGCATGCCGGGAGCAACACCGCCTTCCCAGCAACCCCAACAGGTGCCAGTCCTCCTGTCCTTCCCATGCCCTTGTGGCTGACACGAGTGCACCCAGTGTGACCTGGGCTTTGCTCTGCACACAGGTTTGCAGTGCAGGCCATGAAGGCTCTGCTCTTCCGACTGCGGTGTGACAATGTGGTCATGGAAATGGGACGCAAGCGTGGCTGGGACACACTGCTCTGTGCTGACACCCAGCACTATGCCGTGGGTCTGCTGGCCAGGTGAGCCTCACTTCTCCCAGCTGCCTCTGAAATCTGTGCCTGGGGTGTCTCACACAGTTCCTGTGGTCCTTGCCAGAGGGCCTCGTCACTGAGGGATGGCCAAGCAGACTGGAAAAGGCTGAGAGGAGGGTGCCCAAAAGGAGCCACTTCCCAAAGCACCCATGGTCCCTCCAGGAATTCTGGGGAAAGGCCAGATCTCTGTGATTCTTTCCTGGGAGAGGTTTATCACCCCCCACATCGGGGTCTTGGTGCTTTTTTCCCCCTGACAGGGAGATGCTCCGTGGCTTGATTCCCTTCTGTTCCCATATTGCACTCGACCTGCTCAAGTCACTCAGAAGGGAGGAGCCATGCTGTGATCTGTCCTTCCTGGCATTTCTTGTGGAGGTGAGCCTGATGGCCAGCACTACCTCGCTGAGCTGCCTGCCAGCCCTGTCCCCTTGCATAGCCACAGCTGCCTGGGACGGTGCCCACGCCCTGTGCTGCTGCCTGGGCCCAGCCCTGCCCAGTTCCAGACTCCTGCCGGCCGGCTCCCCTCTCACTGCCCTGTGCCTTTCAGGTCCTGGAGTGCTTGGACTTGACTAAACACGGTGACAGTGTCTTTGAGATCGCATCGAGGCACCTGCAGAGCGAGTGCAGGCAGAGGCGTCGCCTGGCGCTCAGAGGCCTCGTGGTGCTCAGCAAGGATCCCTCCTTGGTGAGAACGGGGGCAGCGGCTGAAGCTGTGCTGGGCAAAGCAGCCCCTTGGGCTGGCTGGGCTTCAGGAGCTGAGGCAGCTGCTCCCAGCTCTCCTGCCTCACCTGCCTGAGTGCTTTGGGACAGGCCTTTGGCCTCTGGGCCTGGCAGCAGCAGGGTGGGGTTGCAGTGCCAGGGCGGTCTTGGCACTGCAGCCGTTCAGAGCTTCCCAGCACAGCCTTGTTTTTCACACAGGCCATAAGAATATGCAGCCTGTCTCGAAGCCTTCAGGAGCTGCTGGGTGATGCAGATGGAGATGTAGTTGGCATGGCCCTCCGTGTTTTCATCAGTATTCTCAAGAATAAAAACATCGGGATATGCAGCACCACTGCCCCAAAGCTGGCTCAGGCACTCCTGCTGCTCTTTGATCACGTAAGGCTCTGTGCCCCCAGCCACGGGCATTGGCTGCTGCCCAGAAACTTTGTGTCTTACAGATTTCTGGGCCTTTGCCCAGGTGAGCCTGGAGGAATTGGAATTAAGGTCTTTTTCTCTTCTTTTCCTCCAGGACCACAGCCATGTGCAGCTGCTCTCCCTGGATCTCTTCTTCAAGGCAATGGACTTGGTAGTGGATGAGGGAAAGAAGCCCCTGGAGAAGATTTTGAACCAGAGCCTGCTTCCACTCTTCATCCACTGCCATGATGAGAACCAGCATGTGGCAAAGGTCAGGATTTGTGTGATGCTGGTACATCCCTGGGAGGGGCATCGGCTTCCACCTGTCCTGGAACCTCCCAGGCTGCGGCTTCCTCGGGGCCCTGTCACCCAGACAAGAGTCCTGTGCCCTCGGCTGCAGTGCCATCTCTGCATCTCTGCTGCTCTCCAGGCCTCTCGGGAAACGCTGCTTCGTGTGGCTGAGTTCCTCAAGAGGAGGAATCTGAAGCAGCTGATGAAGAAGGACCAGCTGTCGAAGTTTCCCGAGTGTCTGGTACGGACGGCCTGGAGAAGCCCAAGCCGCAGCCCCGGGTGCTCAGTGTGTGGGGCTGGCAGCTGTGGCGCCTGCCCAGTGCTGCACCGAAGGGTGCCAGCCTGCTCCCTTCCCTGGGCAGCATAGGTGCTTCTTCAGGCTCCTGTGGCCCGAAGCAGGGCTGCAGGGTGGGACAGCACCGCCGCTCCTTGGGCAGCACCCAGCCCTCTGCCCCCTCCAGAGCCCGGCGCCAGCGGCTGCTGGCCGGGCCTCAGGGCTGGGCGGGCACGGGAGGCCGGGGCTGGCCGCAGGCAGTGCCCGGCCGAGGGGCAGAGCCCGCACCAACCCTTCCCTCCTGCCGCTCTCTCCAGCTGGCACAGGACAGGAACCGAGCGGCCGAGCAGCTGCGCCGGGCCTTGCCGTACCTGCAGAGCCCACAGGAGTCCCTGCAAGAGGCGGCCATCAGGTTCATCGGTGAGCCACGAGCCCGGGCTCCCTCCCCGTCCCGCCGCAGCTCGGCCCCAGCCCCGGCTGCTGCCCCGGCAGCGGCACCCGGGCCCGGCGCCCTGGAGCCCCGGCTGCCCTCGGGGCTGCTGCTGCCGGCCTCTGGCAGCCGTGCCCTTGGGCTGAGTCAGGATGCGGCAAGGGCCCGGGCTGAGCCCTGCCGGGGCGGGAGGGCGTGTGGCCACAGGGCTGGCAGCGCCGCTGGCAGGGAGCTGTGCCGCTGGGGCCCTGACAGGCTCTGTGTTCCCAGGGATGGCCGGGCGGCTCCTGAGGGGGCAGAAGGAAGAGCTGCAGGCCCTCATCGAGGGTGAGTGAGGGCAGCGGGCAGTGAGGGGCTGGCACTGGAGGATCTGAAATGCCTGGGGAGGGAGCTGTAATCCGTGCCTCGGTTTCAGAGGGCTTCTCTCTCTGTGTGGACACCTTGGTGGTGTGGGAATATCACAGAGAGATTTTAGGGATGCAGGGTGAGAGATTTGGGTGGGGATGTAGTTGGGAGAGATTAGTGACCAGTACCTTGCAGTTAGTCCTGTTGGCCCCTTAATTTCTGTGGCCACAGTAAGAGCAGGCTGGGATGGCCCTGGTAGGACATTCTCCTAGGATTCCCACAGATCCAGGCTCTGATTGTGGCTCTGTACCCCTCTCTTCCAGCACTTCAAGCCCTGAGGAGAGATGACAACCCTTCTCAGAAAAACACAGATCTTCAGGAGATATTCTCTAAAAGAGCTGCAGAGCTACGCTTGTCTGCTGGCTTAGGAGAACCAGTCTTCATTCAAGATGCCGTGGAAGCTGAGACTACACTGAGACCAGAAGAGACCAGCTGGAGCTCCAGGCACTGCTGATGACTTGCACAGCTGAGCCTGTGGGAAGCTCGCATGGCTTCAGCCCTCTCCCTGCCTGTAGATAGCTCTGTCCCTGCAGCCTTCAGACACTGCCCATCCCTTTTTTTTCCCTCCACTTTCCCTCCCTTTTGGTAGCTCTGTCCCTGCAGCCCTCAGGCACTGCCCATCCCTTCTTTTTCCCTCCACTCTCCATCCATTTTGATAGCTCCCTCCCTGCAGCCCTCAGACACTGCCCATCCCCTCTTTTTCCCTCCACTCTCCATCCACTTTGACAGCTCCCTCCCTGCAGCCCTCAGACACTGCCCATCCCTTCTTTTTCCCTCCACTTTCCCTCCCTTTTGGTAGCTCCCTCCTTCCAGCCCCCAGACACTCCCCATCCCCTTTTTTGCCCCTCTGCTCATCCCTTTGCTTCGCATTTCATCAATAAACAGTTTTCCTTTTTCACTTGACCTGCATCTGTGTGGAGCTGAAGGGTCACAAATCCAGAGCTCTGTGACACACAGGCCCCTCCTGCCGTTCTCTCCTGCACCGTGTTTTGTGCAGAGACGCAGAGGAAGGAGCGCAGATCAGGCTGGAAAGGTCCCTGTGCTGAAGGCCCGGTTCCACAGCACTGTGGAGTTAAAGGTGTTACTGAAGGCCAGTAGTGGGACAAGGAGCCTGTGTGTGTCAGGGACCAGAGTTGTGTCTAAGGCCCTGCCGTATTTGGTCCTCTGTTGTGCAAGATGAAAGGTTAATGAATAAAGCCAGGTTCAAAAACCCTCCTGGAAAGGCAAAATCCCAATTTTAGCAGCTTTTTCCACTTCCGCATTGCAGGTATTGATGGATCTACTGGAGAGGGAATGTTCATCCCAAATTTCTGCCCGTTTTTCTAGGAACACTCCAATGACAGTACAATGCCACGTGTACTGATTCAGTCTTCTGAGGTTTTTTGGGTTATTCTCTTTTGGGATTTAGGGGAACGGAAGGTGGGGAGAGAGGCAGGACACAATCCAGATCCGAAAAAATCCCATACAGCACTGGAAATGAGGAAAACATAGTGGAAACAAGCAGAAAGGAACTGGGGGAAAAAAGGATTTTTAAGAAGGAAAAATAGGGAAAAGTAAGGACAAAATTCTGGACAAATCCACTGTTAAAGAATAATTTGGAGGTGGAACAGGAGAAATTCCAGCCCAGCAGGCTACCAGGGCCTGGGAGGCCCCAAATATTTTATTTTATTTGGAAACTTTGTAGGGCTTTTTAAAAATATTATTGGATTTTTTTCCAGGAAGATCCCCCTTTTCCTTTCTGATGGGACTGGAAGTCAACTCCTGCTCCTGCAGTGCTGGTTTTGCCCATCCTTATTCCTGAATATTCTTAGAAACGTCTGTAAAACGGTGAAAATGATGATGGACTGTGGCCTTTTTTCATTCTCAATACTTGTGATGCTATTGGAGTGAAAAGAAGAGGGGAAAAAACAATAAAAAATGGGAAAAAGTACTTATAAATCAGAATTTTACCATGTATCAGTGCCTGGCTTTTTGTTACAAAGCTTATTAAAAAGAAAAGAAAAAGTGTTTGTAGTGGGTGACTCCCGTCTGAGGGGAACAGAGGGCCCCTTATGCTGACTGGACCCATCCCACAGGGAGCTCTGCTGCCTCCCTGGGACTCGGCTACGGGGTATCACTGAGAGACTTCCTGGGCTGATCCAGCCCTCTGGTTATTATCCACTGCTGCTACTCCAGGCTGGCAGAGATGAGATTGAAAAGAGCAGTGCCAGGGCAATTCAAAGGGACTGCAGGGCACTGGCTCAGTGGTTGATAGGGCAGGAGCACAGGTAGACTTTTCCTCAGTCCCTTTGGTGGCAGAAAAAAAGCGAAAGGAATAGGGGAGCCCACATTATCAACAAGTGGCTCAAGGGTTGGTGTCATCGGCAGAATTCTGGGTTCACTGATCATGGGGCAACTTTTCTGGCACCCGGCCTGCTGGAACTGGATGGGCTGCATCTCTCTTGAGGGTAGAAGAATTTTATCTTATGAAGTGGCAGAACTCATTGAGAGGGCTTTAAACTAGGTTTGAAGGGGGAAGGGGATACAGCTGGTCTGTCTGGAAGCAGGCCCAAGGGTGGTGAGCCTGAGGTAGGGCTGAAATCAGTAGCCCAGCTGAGGTGCATGTACACTGTAATAAATGAAATTCAGCCAAATTTATCAATAACAATTTTATTGAAAAATTTGCAAAATCAAATTATGAAAACAACTAGAATCACGGTCAGCTTCGAGCTCAGGGTCGGCGCTGGGTGAACTCTGAACCAGTCTCTATCACACTGATTCCCCCAAGTTCACCGCCTGTCTTTTGGAGAGATGAGTTTTTGTACAGTTTTTACAGCTTGAGGCTGTGCAGTCTCAGTTTTTTCTTTCTTCTGAATTTTGTTTCATATTCATATTTTCTGTTGGTTTTTTAACTAAGTTTCCAAGAAGGGAGGAAAAGTCTGAGTAGATTTTATGAGAACTGAGTACTGAGATGCATGGTCCGGAGAATTTTTCTGTTGGATTGTTAACGAAGGTTCCGAGAGAGGGGGAGAGTTACGGGAACTGGGTATTGAGATGCAGAGTTGTCCTGGGGTGATTTTACCTTTAAGATAGCTTTGGGAGCTGGGAGGAAGTTGAAGCTGCGAGAGGTTGTTAAGAGATTTTCCTCTGACCAATTATTGGTCATTTCTGAGAACTGGCAGCAGTTTTAACCACTGAGAAGTGAGATCAACTTGTGAACACCACCTTAAAATGTAAAGCCAGGGTTCTTTTGTTCTCTTTGGTTTCTGGCTTCTGACAAGGTAACAAGGCTCTGTCTCAGCCTCCTCCCCGCCCCTCCAGGCCGGACAAGGCCGCAGAGGGTGGAGGGAGAGAAACTGAGCCGGCTGGCCTGGCTTGGTTTGCAGTTTCTGCTGCTGGACTGAAACCTGACACCATGAACATCTGCAGCTTTTCCAAGACTTTAACTCTTTTACTACTTGGATGAAACTTACAGATTACTCTTTTTTCCCAGAGAGAAGGATGAGAGAGAGAGATATAACATGAAGAAGACATCATAAAACTATCAAAGCCAGTGAAGAAAAGAGTTAAGTTTTAGATGAAGAAGAGAGAATAAGGAGATGCTTTAATTAAGCTGAAATATTTTTCTGTTAAAGCTATGGAGATGGACAATAGTGATCTGAAAAAAAGCTCCTTTAATTCATGACAGAGTATATTGGGAGGAATGGAGTGTTCAAAGTGTGGATTTTGAGCAAATAGTGAAGTGATTGTGATGCTGTGAGATACTGAAACACAGGGAGAAAAGTAATAGTTGAAGATTTGTGGCCTTTTGAGAGGCAAAGAGAAAACTTCTGTTTCCAGGGAGGCTCACAAAAACAGATGAAGAGAACTTTTGCCTTTGAATCCTTAAAAATGACATCCCTAGACTCATTGACCCATACACACCTCAGAGTGATGTGAAATGGGAGGAGAGGACTGATGACAGGATTTCTGGGCAGCTGGCATCAGAGAAAGAGAAAGCTATAACAGAAATAGTTTTCTTGTGAGAAACTCCATAGATTAGACTATGGAGAAGACATAGGAGAAGACTTCTGTTTCTCTACAAAGACTGATGAAAAGACTTTAGCAGGAATTGAGACTGTTTTAAACACCAAAGTTCCAAAGTTTTTTGTCTCTATGTTGTCATGTGAACAAGAGAATGGTTGAGTAGTGGGGGAAAAAGGGGTTTTCTGGAAATTTTATTTTGTTTTTCTTATTCTTGTAGTTTTGTTAATAAACTTTCTTTATTCCTTTTAAGTTTTAAGCCTGTTTTGCTCTTGTTCTAATCCACATCTCACAGCAAGAAATAAGTAAGTTTTCTAGTAATTTTTTTAGTTACTGCTTTAAAACCACAACAACAATTCAGAGTCCAGGCCAATTTGTATGGGCAGCAAGCGATGGCACCTGGACAACACATTTGCCTGTAAGTGGAAAAGTACAGGAAATTACTTTAGGCCTCCCCACCTTATGCCCAATTTGGAAAAGGGCTCCATTTAAAGAAGAACATGAACTTCTGCAAATAAGAATGAGATGAGAAGTTCAAGAAAACAAAATTGAAGATGAAGAAAGATGACAAGAACCCTCCAGTAGAATAAAATTTGAGTGGGCTCTGGAATCCTTGTTTAGTCCAATAGCAAATTACAATAATAGAAAGATGTTGTACAAACTTACTGATCAGGTAGAAAGATTGGCAAGAGTTACCAAAGAGGGATTTAGAGAGCTAAATGTACAATTACAAGCCACGACTAAAATGACCCTGCAAAACAGATTGGCTTTAGATCTGTTATTGTTGAAAGAACACGGAGTGTGTGGGTACCTAAAAGCACAAATTGATCACTGCTGCATCCACATCCCAAATGGAACTGCAGATGTAGAACACGACATTAATCAATTAAAACCAATAGAACATGAAGCACAGAAAGAGCGGGAAGATCTGACCACAAGTTAATTAGATGAAATTTTTTAAGGGTTGGGATGGAATGTGAGCTCATGAATCAAATCTATTCTTGAGAGTCTGATAATCCTACTGATGGTGTTCTTAGCAATCTGGTTAATCTGTGCAGTTCTGAAAGGAGAGATAAAGAAAAGAGTATCTTGGAACCAGAAAATAATAAAGGCACTGACATGGGACAGAGATCCACATCCGAATTTGTCATCGCCAAGTCCTCCAGAGTGTAACAACGCTTACGAAAACTGTAGATTCGAAAATGAACATCAAGTATAAACTCAGAGGAAAAAGACTCTATATAGTGAAAGCATTACATTAATTCTAGTAAAGTGAAATACTTTCAAAGGGGAGAAATATGTTACTATGGGGTTAAATGTTTCTGAAAATGTTTCTTAAAACCATGAAGAAGTAGGCCACAAGAATGTCTGGTATTGGGGATGGTCTAGCAAGCTGAAATGTTTATGGTAACGGGAACTGGTACTTGGGGATTCCAAGATACCCACCCAGAGATAAGGTTGGTACATGTTCGTACAAGGATGAGCTAACTCTCATGTAGCAATATTGATAAAGCTAATCAAGCAATATTAATGAAGCAATATTGATAAGGTTGTTATAGTGATTACTGCTACAGCTGAAATTGTAGAAATATGTGCACTTTGGACAAAGACGATGGAGCTAGATTTGGGTTGCTGATACCCCTAGTTCCCGCATGCTTCAATCAAGCACCTGCATATAATCAGTCTGTGATTATGTGTGTTCCTGAACGCTGACATCAGCGTCTCCCTGCACCCAGGGCAGCTCCCACCAGAGACCCTCCCCTGATTTAATTCCCAATCCAGGAGCTACAAGAAGCATGGGTGAAGTTCTGGGGGCTGCAGGGAAATGTCACTGTAAGATCTTGCTGCACTTGGCTCTCGGCCCCTTCTCAAGAGCTTTGCCTTCAAGAGCAGGAACAGCATTTGCTTGCTGGCAACAGGCATTCCAGACTCTTGGAGTGTGTGCCATGCAGGACCACACAGACTGGGATCCATGGGCTGGGATTGCACAGACTGGGATTGCACAGACCGGGACCGTATGGATCAGCACCAGAGATTGGGATCACATGGACCGGGATGGCTGCACCGGAACGATGTAAACCGAGGCGGACCCAGCCTGCCCAGGGCTCCCTCTCAGTTCCCTCCCAGTTCCCTCCCAGTACCCTCCCAGTTCTCTCCCAGTACCCTCCCAGTCCCTCCCGTGGGCAGGGCCAAAACTGCCCGGAGTGAACGCAGTGGTCCCAGAGCGATCCCAGAGCTGATTCCGGTCCCGGTGTCGATCTCTGTCCCGGAGCTGTGGTGGTCCCAGTGTCGGTCCCAGAGCGCTCCCAGTCCCAGTCTTTGTCTCCATCTCACTCTCAGTCCCGGTCTCGGTCTCGGTCCCGGAGCGGTGCCAGTCTCAGTGCTGGTGCCAGTGCTGGTTTCAGTCCTGGTCTCAGCATTGGCCTCGGAGCAGTTCCTGTCCCAGTGTCAGTGCTGCTCCAGGAGCGATCCCGGTGCTGATCCCAGTGCTGGTCCTGGAGTGATCCCAGTGCTGATCCCGGTTCTGGTCTCGGTCTCAGTCTCAGAGCAGTCCCGGGACACTCCCGGAGCCGATTCCGGTCCCAGTGTCGATCTCAATCCCAGAGCGGTGCCGGTCCCGGTCTCAGTCCCGGTCCCGGAGCGGTGCCGGTCTCGGTGCCGGTGCCGGATTCAGTCCCAGTCTCAGGCTCGCTCTAGGTCTCAGTCTCGGTCTCAGTCTCGATCTCGGTCTCGCTCCCAGTCCCGGTGCCGGTCGAACCGAGCCCTTTTTGGGTGATTTTGGGTCCCTTTTGGGAGTTTCAGGCCAGGTTGAGGAATGTTGGGGCCCTTTGGGTGATTTTTGGCAAAACCAGCGATTTTCAGGGAGGATCTTGCACAATTTCGGAGATTCAAGAGTGATTTTAGGTCATTTGGACTGGGTTTTACACCAGTTTGGGCATTTTTATGCCCTTTTGGTTGCACTTTGGACCCCTTGGGATGATTTTAACCCCATTTGACTGATGTAAGGCCAAACCATGAGGATTTAGTGCGAAGTTTAGGTCCCTTTGGATGGTTTGGCTTTTCACCTTTGTTTACCAAAATTTCAGCAGTTTTACCGTTTTTTTTTTCCTGTTTATTTCATCAAAATCTTCATAAAAATTGCCCCGAATGTTCTCAAAATCTTACAAAATTACAGAAAAAATCCCACAAATTTCCACAAAAATCCCACAAACTCTCCTGAAATTCCCAAAGACTTCCAGAAAAATCTCACAAAATTCCCCAAACCTCCACAAAACACTGAAAATTCCAGAAACAATGCACAAAATCTCCGCAAAGGCCTAAAAATTCAAGAAAAATCTCACCAAATTGAAGAAAAATCCCACACAATTCCCTAAATGTCCTGAAAACCCCACCAAACACCAGAAACATCCCAGCAAATCTCCACAACATACGACAAAATCAAGAAAAAAACCCCAAAATTCTTCAAGTTTCCACAAAATCCCACCAAATTCAAGAAAAATCCCACACAATTCCCTAAATTTTCTCAAAACCCCAGCAAATTCCAGTACCATCCCACAAAATCCCCCCAAATTTTAACAAAATCTAAGAAAATAGCTCAAAATTCTTCATGTCGCCTCAAAATCCAACAATATCAAAAGCTACCACAAAATCTCATCAATATCCTACAAACTTCAAGGAAAATCCCACAAAATTGCAGAAAAATATCACACAATTCATTAACTGTTCTGAAAACCCCACTAAATTCCAGAAACATCCCAGAAAATCTAAACAAATTTCCACAAAATTTCAGAAAAATCCCACAAAATTCTTCAACTCTCCTCAAAATTCCACAAAATACCAAAAAATTCCAAAAAAGTACAAAAAAATCCCACAGAATTCCAAAAACATCCCACAAAATCACCACAAATTTCCACAAAATTTCAGAAAAATCACACAAAATTCTTCAATTCTCCACGAAACAACACAAAATTCCAGAAAGATCCCACAAAATTGCAGAAATCTTCTCAAAAATCCAACAAATTACAGAAACATTCCTGAATAGTTAAAGAAATTTCCAGAAAATCTAAAAAAAATACCACATAATTCTTCATGTCTTCGCAAAATCCCTCAAAATTCCACAAAACTCCCAGAAAATATCCCCAATATACTACAAAATTCAAGAAAAATCCCACAAAATTCTTCAAGTCTCCTCAAAATCCCTCAAGATTCCAGAAAAAAAATCTCACAAAATTCACTAAAACTTCCAAAAACCCTACCAAATTCCAGGAACATCCCACCAAATCTCCACAAAATCCCAAAGAAGATAAGTAAAATCCCTCACAATTCTTCAAGTCCCCACAAGATCCCACAAAATTCAAGAAAATTCCAAAAAAGTACAAAAAAATCCCACAGAATTACAAAAACATCCCACAAAATCACCACAAATTTCCATAAAATTTCAGAAAAATCACACAAAATACTTCAATTCTCCACAAAATCCCACCAAATTCAAGAAAAATCCCACAAAATTGCAGAAATCATCTTAAAAGTCAAACAAATTACAGAAACATCTCTGAATAGTTAAATTTCCACAAAATATAAAAATAATACCTCATAATTCTTCATGTCACCTCAAATTCCGTCAAAATTCGACAAAAATCCAACAAAATCTCCCAAAAATCCTACAAAATCCAAGAAAAATCCAACCAAATTGCAGAAAAATCCCACACAATTCATTAAATGTTCTGAAAACCCCAGCAAATTCCAGGAACATCCCACCAAATCTCCACAAAATTCCAAAGAAGCTAAGAAAAAACCCTCACAATTCTTCAAGTCTCCACAAAATCCCACCAAATTCAAAAAAAATCCCACCAAATTACAGAAAAATCCCATACAATTCTCTAAATGTTCTCAAAACCCTACCAAATTCCACAAACATCCCACCAAATCTCCACAAAATACCACATATTTTAAGAAAAATCCCTCACAATTCTTCAAGTCTCCTCAAAATCCAACAAAATACCAGAAAATTCCACAACTCTACAAAAAAATCCCACCAAATTCCAGAAACATCCCACCAAATCCCCACACTTTTCCACAAAATTTCAGAAAAATCCCACAAAATTCTTCAAGTCTCCACAAAATCCCACCAAATTCAAAAAAAATCCCACCAAATTGCAGAAAAATCCCATACAATTCCCTAAATGTTCTCAAAACCCTACCAAATTCCTGAAACATTCCACAAAATCTCCACAAATTTCCACAAAATCTAACTAAATACCTCAAAATGCTTCATGTCACCTCAAAAATCCCTCAAAATTCCACAAAACTCCCACAAAATCTCCACAATATCCTACAAAATACAAGAAAAATCCCACCAAATTGAAGAAGAATCTCACACATGTCATTAAATGTTCTGAAAACCCCACCAAATCCCAGAAACATCCCACAAAATCACCACTAATTTCCAAAAAAACTAAGAAAATACCTCAAAGTCCTTCATGTCTCCTCAAAAAATCTCTCAAAATTCCACAAAACACCAACAAAATCTCCTCAATATCCCACCAAATTCAAAAAAAATGCCAGAAAATTGCAGAAAAATCCCATACAATTCCCTAAATGTTCTCAAAACCCTACCAAATTCCACAAACATCCCACCAAATCTCCACAAAATACCACATATTCTAAGAAAAATCCCTCACAATTCTTCAAGTCTCTAAAAAATACCACAAAATACCAGAAAATTCCACAACTGCACAAAAAAATCCCACCAAATTCCAGAAACATCCCAACAAATCCCCACACTTTTCCACAAAATTTCAGAAAAATCCCACAAAATTCTTCAAGTCTCCACAAAATACCTCAAGATTCCAGAAAAAAATCCCACAAAGTTCACTAAAACTTCCAAAAACCCTACCAAATTCCACAAACATCCCACCAAATCTCCACAAAATTCCAAAGGAGCTAAGAAAAATCCCACAAAATTCTTCAATCACCACAAAATCCCTCAAGATTCCAGAAAAAAATCCAACAAGATTCCCTAAATCTTCCTAAACCCTACAAAATTCCTGAAACATTCCAAAAAATCTCCACAAAATTCCAAAAAAACCTAAGAAAAATCCCTCATAATTCTTCAAGTCTCCACAAAATCCCTGAAGATTCCAGAAAAAAATCCCACAAAATCTCCTCAATATCCTAAAAAATTCAAGAAAAATCCCACCAAATTGCAGAAAAATCCCACGCAATTGTTTAAATGTTGTGAAAACCCCAGCAAATTCCAGAAACGACTCTTAAAATCTCCGTAAATTTCCACAAAATCTAAGGAAAACCCCAGCAAATCTAAGAAAAATCGCACAAAATTCCAGAAAAATCCCAGAAAAGTGCAAAACATTTAAAAAAATCCCAAAAAATCTTTCCAAAATCCTACCTAATTCCGGAAACATCCCACCGAATCTCCACAAAATTCCAAAAAACCTAAGAAAATTCCCTCATAATTCTTCAACTCTCCACAAAATCCCACCAAATTCAAGGAAAATCCCACAAAATTGCAGAAATATCCCATAAAATTCCCTAAATGTTCTCAAAACCCTACCAAATTCCAGAAACATCCCACCAAATCTCCACTAATTTCCAAAAAAACTAAGAAAATACCTCAAAATCCCTCATGTCTCCTCAAAAATCCCTCAAAATTCCACAAAACACCAACAATATCTCCTCAATATCCTTCCAAATTCAAAAAAAATGCCAGAAAATTGCAGAAAAATCCCATACAATTCCCTTCATGATCTCAAAACCCTACCAAATTCCAGAAACATCCCACCTAATCTCCACAAAATACCACATAATCTAAGAAAAATCCCTCACAATTCTTCAAGTCCCCACAAAATCCAACAAAATACCAGAAAATTCCACAACTCTACGAAAAAATCCCACCAAATTACACAAACATCCCACCAAATCCCCACACTTTTCCACAAAATTACAGAAAAATCCCACAAAATTCTTCAAGTCTCCACAAAATCCCTCCAGATTCCAGAAAAAAATCCAACAAACTTCACTAAAACTTCCAAAAACCCTTCCAAATTCCACAAACATTCCACCAATTCTCCACAAAATTCCAAAAAACCTAAGAAAAATCCCTCACAATTCTTCAAGTCTCCACAAAATCCCACCAAATTCAAAAAAAATCCCACCAAATTGCAGAAAAATCCCATACAATTCCCTAAATGTTCTCAAAACCCTACCAAATTCCTGAAACATTCCACAAAATCTCCACAAATTTCCACAAAATCTAACTAAATACCTCAAAATGCTTCATGTCACCTCAAAAATCCCTCAAAATTCCACACAACTCCTACAAAATCTCCTCAATATCCTACAAAATACAAGAAAAATCCCACCAAATTGAAGAAGAATCTCACACGTCGTTAAATGTTCTCAAAACCCCAGCAAAGCCCAGAAACATCCCACAAAATCACCACTAATTTCCAAAAAAACTAAGAAAATACCTCAAAATCCTTCATGTCTCTGCAAAAATCCCTCAAAATTCCACAAAACACCAACAAAATCTCCTCAATATCCTACCAAATTCAAAAAAAATGCCAGAAAATTGCAGAAAAATCCCACACAATTCCCTAAATGTTCTCAAAACCCTACCAAATTCCACAAACATCCCACCTAATCTCCACAAAATACCACATGTTCTAAGAAAAATCCCTCACAATTCTTCAAGTCTCTAAAAAATACCACAAAATACCAGAAAATTCCACAACACTACGAAAAAATCCCACCAAATTACACAAACATCCCACCAAATCCCCACACTTTTCCACAAAATTTCAGAAAAATCCCACAAAATTCTTCAAGTCTCCACAAAATCCCTCCAGATTCCAGAAAAAAATCCAACAAACTTCACTAAAACTTCCAAAAACCCTTCCAAATTCCACAAACATTCCACCAATTCTCCACAAAATTCCAAAAAACCTAAGAAAAATCCCTCACAATTCTTCAAGTCTCCACAAAATCCCACCAAATTCAAAAAAAATCCCACCAAATTGCAGAAAAATCCCATACAATTCCCTAAATGTTCTCAAAACCCTACCAAATTCCTGAAACATTCCACAAAATCTCCACAAATTTCCACAAAATCTAACTAAATACCTCAAAATGCTTCATGCCACCTCAAAAATCCCTCAAAATTCCACACAACTCCCACAAAATCTCCTCAATATCCTACAAAATACAAGAAAAATCCCACCAAATTGCAGAAAAATCTCTCACATGTCATTAAATGTTCTCAAAACCCCACCAAATTCCAGAAACATCCCACCAAATCTCCACAAAATTTCAAAGAAACTAAGAAAAATCCCTCACAATTCTTCAAGTCTCCACAAAATCCCTCAAGATTCCAGAAAAAAATCCCACAAACTTCACTAAAACTTCCAAAAACCCTTCCAAATTCCACAAACATCCCACCATATCTCAGCAAAATACCACAAAATCTAACAAAAATCCCTCACAATTCTTCAAGTCTCCACAAAATCCCACCAAATTCAAAAAAAATCCCATACAATTCCCTAAATGTTCTCAAAACCCTACCAAATTCCTGAAACATTCCACAAAATCTCCACAAATTTCCAAAAAATCTAACTAAATACCTCAAAATGCATCATGTCACCTCAAAAATCCCTCAAAATTCCACAAAACTCCCACAAAATCTCCTCAAAATCCTACGATATTCAAGAAAAATCCCACCAAAATGAAGAAGAATCTCACACATGTCATTAAATGTTCTCAAAACCCCAGCAAAGCCCAGAAACATCCTACAAAATCACCACTAATTTCCAAAAAAAACTAAGAAAATACCTCAAAATCCTTCATGTCTCTGCAAAAATCCCTCAAAATTCCACAAAACACCAACAAAATCTCCTCAATATCCTACCAAATTCAAAAAAAATGCCAGAAAATTGCAGAAAAATCCCACACAATTCCCTAAATGTTCTCAAAACCCTACCAAATTCCACAAACATCCCACCAAATCTCCACAAAATACCACATATTCTAAGAAAAATCCCTCACAATTCTTCAAGTCTCTAAAAAATACCACAAAATACCAGAAAATTCCACAACTGCACAAAAAAATCCCACCAAATTCCAGAAACATCCCAACAAATCCCCACACTTTTCCACAAAATTTCAGAAAAATCCCACAAAATTCTTCAAGTCTCCACAAAATACCTCAAGATTCCAGAAAAAAATCCCACAAAGTTCACTAAAACTTCCAAAAACCCTACCAAATTCCACAAACATCCCACCAAATCTCCACAAAATTCCAAAGGAGCTAAGAAAAATCCCACAAAATTCTTCAATCACCACAAAATCCCTCAAGATTCCAGAAAAAAATCCAACAAGATTCCCTAAATCTTCCTAAACCCTACAAAATTCCTGAAACATTCCAAAAAATCTCCACAAAATTCCAAAAAAACCTAAGAAAAATCCCTCATAATTCTTCAAGTCTCCACAAAATCCCTGAAGATTCCAGAAAAAAATCCCACAAAATCTCCTCAATATCCTAAAAAATTCAAGAAAAATCCCACCAAATTGCAGAAAAATCCCACGCAATTGTTTAAATGTTGTGAAAACCCCAGCAAATTCCAGAAACGACTCTTAAAATCTCCGTAAATTTCCACAAAATCTAAGGAAAACCCCAGCAAATCTAAGAAAAATCGCACAAAATTCCAGAAAAATCCCAGAAAAGTGCAAAACATTTAAAAAAATCCCAAAAAATCTTTCCAAAATCCTACCTAATTCCGGAAACATCCCACCGAATCTCCACAAAATTCCAAAAAACCTAAGAAAATTCCCTCATAATTCTTCAACTCTCCACAAAATCCCACCAAATTCAAGGAAAATCCCACAAAATTGCAGAAATATCCCATAAAATTCCCTAAATGTTCTCAAAACCCTACCAAATTCCAGAAACATCCCACCAAATCTCCACTAATTTCCAAAAAAACTAAGAAAATACCTCAAAATCCCTCATGTCTCCTCAAAAATCCCTCAAAATTCCACAAAACACCAACAATATCTCCTCAATATCCTTCCAAATTCAAAAAAAATGCCAGAAAATTGCAGAAAAATCCCATACAATTCCCTTCATGATCTCAAAACCCTACCAAATTCCAGAAACATCCCACCTAATCTCCACAAAATACCACATAATCTAAGAAAAATCCCTCACAATTCTTCAAGTCCCCACAAAATCCAACAAAATACCAGAAAATTCCACAACTCTACGAAAAAATCCCACCAAATTACACAAACATCCCACCAAATCCCCACACTTTTCCACAAAATTACAGAAAAATCCCACAAAATTCTTCAAGTCTCCACAAAATCCCTCCAGATTCCAGAAAAAAATCCAACAAACTTCACTAAAACTTCCAAAAACCCTTCCAAATTCCACAAACATTCCACCAATTCTCCACAAAATTCCAAAAAACCTAAGAAAAATCCCTCACAATTCTTCAAGTCTCCACAAAATCCCACCAAATTCAAAAAAAAATCCCACCAAATTGCAGAAAAAATCCCATACAATTCCCTAAATGTTCTCAAAACCCTACCAAATTCCTGAAACATTCCACAAAATCTCCACAAATTTCCACAAAATCTAACTAAATACCTCAAAATGCTTCATGTCACCTCAAAAATCCCTCAAAATTCCACACAACTCCTACAAAATCTCCTCAATATCCTACAAAATACAAGAAAAATCCCACCAAATTGAAGAAGAATCTCACACGTCGTTAAATGTTCTCAAAACCCCAGCAAAGCCCAGAAACATCCCACAAAATCACCACTAATTTCCAAAAAAACTAAGAAAATACCTCAAAATCCTTCATGTCTCTGCAAAAATCCCTCAAAATTCCACAAAACACCAACAAAATCTCCTCAATATCCTACCAAATTCAAAAAAAATGCCAGAAAATTGCAGAAAAATCCCACACAATTCCCTAAATGTTCTCAAAACCCTACCAAATTCCACAAACATCCCACCTAATCTCCACAAAATACCACATGTTCTAAGAAAAATCCCTCACAATTCTTCAAGTCTCTAAAAAATACCACAAAATACCAGAAAATTCCACAACACTACGAAAAAATCCCACCAAATTACACAAACATCCCACCAAATCCCCACACTTTTCCACAAAATTTCAGAAAAATCCCACAAAATTCTTCAAGTCTCCACAAAATCCCTCCAGATTCCAGAAAAAAATCCAACAAACTTCACTAAAACTTCCAAAAACCCTTCCAAATTCCACAAACATCCCACCATATCTCAGCAAAATACCACAAAATCTAACAAAAATCCCTCACAATTCTTCAAGTCTCCACAAAATCCCACCAAATTCAAAAAAAATCCCATACAATTCCCTAAATGTTCTCAAAACCCTACCAAATTCCTGAAACATTCCACAAAATCTCCACAAATTTCCAAAAAATCTAACTAAATACCTCAAAATGCATCATGTCACCTCAAAAATCCCTCAAAATTCCACAAAACTCCCACAAAATCTCCTCAAAATCCTACGATATTCAAGAAAAATCCCACCAAAATGAAGAAGAATCTCACACATGTCATTAAATGTTCTCAAAACCCCAGCAAAGCCCAGAAACATCCCACAAAATCACCACTAATTTCCAAAAAAACTAAGAAAATACCTCAAAATCCTTCATGTCTCTGCAAAAATCCCTCAAAATTCCACAAAACACCAACAAAATCTCCTCAATATCCTACCAAATTCAAAAAAAATGCCAGAAAATTGCAGAAAAATCCCACACAATTCCCTAAATGTTCTCAAAACCCTACCAAATTCCACAAACGTCCCACCAAGGCTCCACAAAATACCACATGTTCTAGGAAAAATCCATCACTATTCTTCAAGTCTCTAAAAAAATACCACAAAATACCAGAAAATTTCACAACTCTACGAAAAAATCCCACCAAATTACACAAACATCCCACCAAATCCCCACACTTTTCCACAAAATTTCAGAAAAATCCCACAAAATTCTTCAAGTCTCCACAAAATCCCTCCAGATTCCAGAAAAAAATCCAACAAACTTCACTAAAACTTCCAAAAACCCTTCCAAATTCCACAAACATTCCACCAATTCTCCACAAAATTCCAAAAAACCTAAGAAAAATCCCTCACAATTCTTCAAGTCTCCACAAAATCCCACCAAATTCAAAAAAAAATCCCACCAAATTGCAGAAAAATCCCATACAATTCCCTAAATGTTCTCAAAACCCTACCAAAATTCCTGAAACATTCCACAAAAATCTCCACAAATTTCCACAAAATCTAACTAAATACCTCAAAATGCTTCATGCCACCTCAAAAATCCCTCAAAATTCCACACAACTCCCACAAAATCTCCTCAATATCCTACAAAATACAAGAAAAATCCCACCAAATTGCAGAAAAATCTCTCACATGTCATTAAATGTTCTCAAAACCCCACCAAATTCCAGAAACATCCCACCAAATCTCCACAAAATTTCAAAGAAACTAAGAAAAATCCCTCACAATTCTTCAAGTCCTCCACAAAATCCCTCAAGATTCCAGAAAAAAAATCCCACAAACTTCACTAAAACTTCCAAAAACCCTTCCAAATTCCACAAACATCCCACCATATCTCAGCAAAATACCACAAAATCTAACAAAAAATCCCTCACAATTCTTCAAGTCTCCACAAAATCCCACCAAATTCAAAAAAAAATCCCATACAATTCCCTAAATGTTCTCAAAACCCTACCAAATTCCTGAAACATTCCACAAAATCTCCACAAAATTTCCACAAAATCTAACTAAATACCTCAAAATGCTTCATGTCACCTCAAAATCCCTCAAAATTCCACACAACTCCTACAAAATCTCCTCAATATCCTACAAAATACAAGAAAAATCCCACCAAAATGAAGAAGAATCTCACACATGTCATTAAATGTTCTCAAAACCCCAGCAAAGCCCAGAAACATCCTACAAAATCACCACTAATTTCCAAAAAACTAAGAAAATACCTCAAAATCCTTCATGTCTCTGCAAAAATCCCTCAAAATTCCACAAAACACCAACAAAATCTCCTCAATATCCTACCAAATTCAAAAAAAATGCCAGAAAATTGCAGAAAAATCCCACACAATTCCCTAAATGTTCTCAAAACCCTACCAAATTCCACAAACGTCCCACCAAAGCTCCACAAAATACCACATGTTCTAAGAAAAATCCCTCACAATTCTTCAAGTCTCTAAAAAATACCACAAAATACCAGAAAATTCCACAACTCTACGAAAAAATCCCACCAAATTACACAAACATCCCACCAAATCCCCACACTTTTCCACAAAATTTCAGAAAAATCACACAAAATTCTTCAAGTCTCCACAAAATCCCTCAAGATTCCAGAAAAAATTCCCACAAAGTTCACTAAAACTTTTAAAAACCCTACCAAATTCTAGAAACATCCCACCAAATCTCCACAAAATTCCAAAGGAGCTAAGAAAAATCCCACAAAATTCTTCAAGTCTCCACAAAATCCCTCAAGATTCCAGAAAAAAATCCCACAAACTTCACTAAAACTTCCAAAAACCCTACCAAATTCCACAAACATCCCACCAAATCTCCACAAAATTCCAAAGAAGCTAAGAAAAATCCCACAAAATTCTTCAAGTCTCCACAAAATCCCTCAAGATTCCAGAAGAAAATCCCACAAAGTGCACTAAAACTTCCCAAAACCCTCCCAAATTCCACAAACATTCCACCAATTCTCCACAAAATTCCAAAAAACCTAAGAAAAAACCCTCACAATTCTTCAAGTCTCCACAAAATCCCACCAAATTCAAAAAAAATCCCACCAAATTGCAGAAAAATCCCATACAATTCCCTAAATGTTCTCAAAACCCTACCAAATTCCTGAAACATTCCACAAAATCTCCACAAATTTCCACAAAATCTAACTAAATACCTCAAAATGCTTCATGTCACCTCAAAAATCCCTCAAAATTCCACAAAACTCCCACTAAATCTCCTCAATATCCAACAAAATACAAGAAAAATCCCACCAAATTGAAGAAGAAACTCACACATGTCATTAAATGTTCTGAAAACCCCAGCAAAGCCCAGAAACATCCCACAAAATTACCACTGATTTCCAAAAAAACTAAGAAAATACCTCAAAATCCTTCATGTCTCTGCAAAAATCCCTCAAAATTCCACAAAACTCCCACAAAATCTCCTCAACATCCTACCAAATTCAAAAAAAATGCCAGAAAATTGCAGAAAAATCCCATACAATTCCCTAAATGTTCTCAAAAACCCTACCAAATTCCACAAACATCCCACCATATCTCCACAAAATACCACAAAATCTAAGAAAAATCCCTCACAATTCTTCAAGTCTCCTCAAAATCCAACAAAATACCAGAAAATTCCACAACTCTACGAAAAAATCCCACCAAATTACACAAACATCCCACCAAATCCCCACACTTTTCCACAAAATTTCAGAAAAATCCCACAAAATTCTTCAAGTCTCCACAAAATCCCTCCAGATTCCAGAAAAAAATCCAACAAACTTCACTAAAACTTCCAAAAACCCTTCCAAATTCCACAAACATTCCACCAATTCTCCACAAAATTCCAAAAAACCTAAGAAAAATCCCTCACAATTCTTCAAGTCTCCACAAAATCCCTCAAGATTCCAGAAAAACATCCCACAAAATCTCCTCAATATCCTAAAAAATTCAAGAAAAATCCCACCAAACTGCAGAAAAATCCCACGCAATTGTTTAAATGTTGTGAAACCCCAGCAAATTCCAGAAACGACTCTTAAAATCTCCGTAAATTTCCACAAAATCTAACGAAAACCCCAGTAAATCTAAGAAGAATCACACAAAATTCCAGAAAAATCCCAGAAAAGTGCAAAACATTTAAAAAAATCCCAAAAAATCTTTCCAAAATCCTACCTAATTCCGGAAACATCCGACAAAATCTTCACAAAATTCCAAAGAAGCTAAGAAAATTCCCTCATAATTCTTCAACTCTCCACAAAATCCCACCAAATTCAAAAAAAATCCCACAAAATTGCAGAAATATCCCATAGAATTCCCTAAATGTTCTCAAAACACTTCCAAATTCAAGAAATATCCCACAAAATCCCCACAAATTTCCACAAAATCTAAAAAAATACCTTCAAATTCTTAAGGTCTTCTCAAATTCCCTCAAAATTCCACAAAACTCCCACCAAATCTCCTCAATATCCTACAAAATCCAAGAAAAATCCCACCAAATTGCAGAAAAATCTCACACAATTCATTAAATGTTCTGAAAACCCCAGCAAATTCCAGAATCATCCCACCAAGTCTCCACAAAATTCCACAAAATCTAAGAAAATACCTCATAATTCTTCAAGTCTCCACAAAATCTCACCAAATACAAAAAAAATCCCACCAAATTGAAGAAAAATCCCACAAAATTCCCTAAATGTTCTCAAAACCCTACCAAATTCCAGAAACATCCCACCAAATCTCCACAAAATTCCACAAATTCTAAGAAAAATCCCTCAAAATTCCACAAAACTCCCACAAAATCCCACCAAATTCAAAAAAAATCTAGCAAAATTGCAGAAATCTTCTCAAAAGCCCAACAAATTCCACAAACATCCCACCAAATCCCATAAATTTCCAAAAAATCTAAGAAAATACCTCAAAATTCTACATGTCTTCCCAAAAATCCCTCAAAATTCCAAAAAATTCCCACCAAATCTCCTCAATATCCAACAAAATCCAAGAAAATTCCCACCAAATTGCAGAAAAATCTCACACAATTCATTAAATGTTCTGAAAACCCCAGCAAATCCCAGTAACATCCCACCAAATGCCACCAAATTTTCAAATAATTTAAAAAAATACCCCAATATACTTAATGTCTCCTCAAATTTTCTGAAAATTCCACAAAACTCTCACAAAGTCTCCCCAATATCCTGCAAAATTAAAAAAAATCCCACGAAATTGCAGAAAAAATCCATAAAATTCATTAAATGTTCTGAAAACCCCAGCCAATTCCAGAATCATACCACCAAATCCCCACCAAATCCAAGAAAAATCCCTCATAATTCTTCAAGTCTCCTCAAAATCCCATCAAATTCAAGGAAAATCCCACAAAATTGCAGAAATCTTCTCAAAACCCCAGCAAATTCCAGAAACATCCCACCAAATCCCCACACATTTCCACAAAATTTCAGAAAAATCCCACAAAATTCTTCAAATATCCACAAAATCCCTCAAGATTCCAGTAAAAAAATCCCACAAAGTTCATTAAAACTTCCAAAAACCCTACCAAATTCCAGAAACATCCCACCAAATCTCCACAAAATTCCAAAGAAGCTAAGAAAAATCCCTCGTAATTCTTCAACTCTTCACAAGATCCCGCAAAATTCAAGAAAAATCACACAAAATTGCAGAAATCTTCTCAAAACCATACCAATTTCCAGAAACATCCCACAAAATCTCCAACAATTTTCACAAAATCTAATAAAATACCTCAAAATTCTTCATGTCACCTCAAAAATCCCTCACAATTCCACAAAACTCCCACCAAATCTCCTCAATATCCCACAAAATTCAAGAAAAATCCCACCAAGTTGCAGAAAAATCTCACACAATTCATTAAATGTTCTGAAAACACCAGCAAATTCCAGAAACATCCCACCAAATCTCCACAAAATTCCAAAGAAGCTAAGAAAATTCCCTCATAATTCTTTAACTCTCCACAAAACACCACAAAATTCATGAAAAATCCCACAAAATTGCAGAAATCTAAATCTTCTAGAAAGCCCACCAAATTCCAGAAAAAAATCCCACGAAATCCTACCAGAGTTCCACAAAATTTAAAAAATTCCTCAAAATTCTACATGTCATCTCAAAAATCCCTCAAAATTCCACAAAACACCAACAAAATCTCCTCAATATCCTACAAAATCCAAGAAAAATCCCACCAAATTGTGGAAAAATCCCATACAATTCCATAAATGTTTTCAAAACCCTACCGAATTCCAGAAACATCCCACCAAATCTCCACAAAATACCACAAAATCTAAGAAAAATCCCTCACAATTCTTCAGGCCTTCTCAAAATCCCACAAAACACCAGAAAATTCCACAACAGTACAAAAAAATCCAACCAAATTCCAGAAACATCCCACCAAATATCCTCACATTTCCACTAAATTCCAAAAAAATCCCACAAAATTCCAGAAAAGTCCCACAAAATTATTTAATCTAAATTTGCCTTTGCAATCGTAGATCCCGGCTGCTCTTGCCCCTCTTCTGCTTGCCACTTGAATTTTAGCAGTACAGCTGCAATTGCCTCTTTCAATCAGTGCTACCCACTGTGCTTTTGTCACAGGGAACTCAGGATTTTTGTTTCAGGCATCATGATCAGTAGAGATCAAAATGCTCCCAAGTCCCTGAGCACTAAGTCGAGGGGAATTAAAGCCACACAGGTCACATTTGCAGTGCTCAAACACAGCCCTGCTGCTGCTGCTGCTGCTGAAATAGAATCAACTGACAGAGGCCATCACAGAAATTGCCTCTGCAGTGGCAAATAAAATGAAAAAATCCACCAGGAATAGGAAAAACCTGAACTTCCCAACTCGCTTCATTGTTTCTTCTGAGCAGCAGAAGAAAAAGGAACAGGGCACCTTTCAGGCAGTTCCACAAGCTCAGGGTTCTCATTTCCTGGGGAATCTGAGATGCAAGTGGCCTTGTTAAAAGGATAAAAGCAAAGGGAATGAATTGGGAATTATTAGGAAAAAATGACCCTTCTTACACACAAAGTTCACCAAGTCCTTCCCTGCATTTCTCCTTTTCACATTCTTTCTCTCATCCACTGAGAGCTCCAGCTTATCATGATCTGGTGCTTATCATCAACTGATTGTGCTCTTGATTTCTCCCAGTGCAAGAGATGTAGAATCATCTAAACTGAACACACAAACAAACTCCCTCTGTCAGCCCATCTTCATGTTCCAGATCACTTTCAAGATGTCCATGGGGAGTTTGGAATGATGAGCTCTCCACTGCTGGCTGCAGGCTCTGGAGATTCTTTCTCCACATTCAGCCAGGCTGGTATTCCCCAACAATTCCTGGTAGCCCATCATGTTTTCTTTGGGTAGAAGAGTAACAGTGAAAACCTTACCAATGGCACAACTCCCCAGTGCACAAGGAAAAGAAAGAACAAATTTTCAAGTCCTTCAGATATTTGTCCTGCTTTGCTGCAAGAGTTGTGCTGCACTCACAGTGTGGGAAGCCAAGAGAAGCTGCAGCTGGGGGCACATCTTGTGACAGGAGCTGCGCCTTGTTCTCCAGGACAGGTTTTTGGAAAGAACAGACGGGACTGGGGGGAAGATTCTGGGAAAATTGAAACAGCTTTTTTAAGAAATGAAAATAAAATCAAAAGAAACAACCAATATGTTTTTCTCTATTTTTCTCTATTTATTCTTATGTTCCCCTTTTCCATCTTGCACTGTTTCTCCATCCCATTCATTCCAAATGGATCTCACCTCTAAGATCTGAGACTTGGCAAGTTTTAGACACTGTAAAATACCATGAGCTATACCCAGTTTGCCTTCCCCTGTTTTACTTGGAAAGCAATGCTGGAGACACAAGTGCAGTGCTTGGCTCAGGCACAAATTGTGCATTCAGGGAATGTGCTCAGACAGTGTCTGACCCTCAGCAGGGACAAGGCACAGCAGCAGCCAAGGGCATTGCTGTGCCCCTGTGCAGGAGTCCAGACTCTGGCTCTTGGCTCAACAGGGCAAAGTTCCCGTGTTTGGCCAGGCTCAGGGGCTGCCCGGGGAGCGCGGGGCTCGGGGCGGGGCCGAGCGGGCAACGGACAAACGGACACGGGGACAAACGGTCCCGGTGCTTCAGTTGCAGCGGCAGCAGCGGCGGCAGCAGCAGCAGCAGCGGCGCAACAGCAGTGGAAGCAGCAGCTTTAGAGATTTCTTCAATTCTCCTCCTCCTCTCCCTCTTCCTCTCTCGGTCTCCCTTCCCCTGCATTCCCTCATCTCCTAGTCGAATTCTTCCACTCCCTTGAGTCCCTTCTCCCTCACCCGTCGTCCTGCACCCGATCCCGCTCTCCCTTTCCCAGTGTCCCCCTCCTCTCCAAGTTTCCCTCTCCCCGTACACACCCGGGCCATGCCCCCGGTCCGACCCCGGCCCCGGGCGGGGCTGCCCCGGCCCCGGCCCCGTCCCCGTCCCCGTCCCCGTCCGTCCCTCCGCGGTCTCGCCTCCGCCCAGCTCTGGCTGTGCTGGCGCTGGCGCTCCTGGGCGGGCATCATTGCCTGGGGCTGGGGCGGCATCGCTGCCCTTTGGCTCCGCCTGGCCGGAGCGCGGCCCCGGCCCCGGCCCCGGCCCCGGCCCCGGCCTCAACCTCAGCCCCGGCCCCGGTCCCGGCCCCGGCCCCGGCTCCTCCCGGGGCCCGTGGAGGACACAGGCGGCGCGGCCGCTGCCGCCGCCTCCGCTGCGGCTTCCCCGGCCCGAGCTCCGCCGCTCAGCAGCGCGGCCGCCGGCCCCGAGCCGCCGCTGTCGCGTTCCAAAGAGCGAACGCCTGCGGATGCCCGGCCCGGGGAGGTCGGGGAGCGCTCGGGGGCCGTTCCTGGCCCCGGGCCGAGCACTGACGGCCGCGTCTCTTCCCCAGGGAAGGCGCAGGAGGCCCTGCAGGAGCGGTACCGAGTGGGTTCACTGCTGGGGCGCGGCGGTTTCGGACGAGTTTTCGCAGCAACTCGGATCTCGGACGGACTCCCGGTGAGCAGAGGGGCCGGCGGCGGGCGGAGGAGGAGGAGCGGGCGGAGGGGGCGGAGGAGGAGAAGGGGGTGGAGGAGTAGGATGGGGCTGGACACGGTGGGTGGTGAGCTGAATTCGCTGCTCCCTTTGGCTTCCAGGTGGCCATCAAAAAGGTGCCACGGAACCGCGTCCGGCACTGGGGCGAGCTGGTGAGTGAGCGGGGCCAGCGGCAGAAGCCGGGGCGTGCCGGGCGGGGATGAGCCGGGGCCCGGCAGGGTGGGAGCTGCCAGGACACCTGGAGGGAGAGCGGGCGTGGGGCCAGCGGAGGGCACAGAGCATCCCGGGCTGGCTGAGGGCTTCCCGAGCCCTGGCACGGCCTCAGCCCCACTGACGGCACCGTGCTCCTCCTGCAGCCCGACGGCACCAGCGCACCACTGGAGATAGTGCTGCTGGACAAGGTGTCCACAGGCTTCCCCGGGGTGGTGCAGCTGCTGGAGTGGCTTGAGCTCCCCAATGCCATCGTGATGGTGCTGGAGCGTCCGGAGCGGTGTCAGGACCTGCGGCACTTCATTCGGGCACGGTGGTTCCTGTCCGAGGAAGAGGCGCGGGAGCTGTTCCGGCAGGTCCTGGCAGCCGTGCGGCACTGCACCAGCTGCGGGGTCCTGCACCGAGATATAAAACCAGAGAACATCCTGGTAGACCTGGACACCGGCGAGGCAAAATTGATAGATTTCGGCTGTGGCACCTACCTTCAAGACACAGCCTACACTCAATTTGCAGGTGAGCCCACGCAGGGGTAGGCTCCTGGTCCCAGCATCTCCTGGCCCAACATCTCATGGCCCAACCTGTGTGTGGCAGCAGGGATTCTCCCAGGACTGGGGCTGGGGCAGCCAGCCTGACAAAACCCCCATGGCTGGGTGTAGCAGAGAGGGAGAGGCGGAACCTGTGCACCAGCTGGTTTGGTGTGCAGATGAGAATGTGCTTGGACTGCTCTGCTCACCTGGTTTGCCTTGGTTTATAATGTTTTG
Source organism: Periparus ater (assembly GCA_032357785.1). Lineage (NCBI taxonomy): Eukaryota > Metazoa > Chordata > Aves > Passeriformes > Paridae > Periparus > Periparus ater. The sequence goes on from JANVCZ010000030.1 coordinate 13,843,080, forward strand.
TGGGCAATGCCAGCAGGGAGGATGTGGGTATGGTTTTTCCCCAGCACTGAGTGGGTATTTCCCTTTGTGTGTCATGGTCAGGCCTTGTCAGGGTTTCTGCTGCCCTCTTCCAGCACCAGTGGCTTCTTCTCCAGCCCTGGGTTTGTACCCAAGTCCCAGGTGCTGGCGAGAGGGCAGCAGGTCACCCCATGGGCCACTGGGGCAGCCCCCACATGCCCAGGGATGCTGGGGTCAGGCTCTGGGAGCAGCAGCATCCCCCTGATGAGCTCCATCCATATTCCATAGGAAAACCATCATACAGCCCCCCGGAATGGAACGACTTTGGGTGGTACCACGGCGAGGCAGCGACCGTCTGGTCCCTGGGCATCCTGCTGCACGAGATGGTCTGCGGGGAGCACCCTTTCAGGAGGGGCAGGAACATCCGCTGGGGCCAGCTCCCGCTGCCACAACGGCTCTCCCAAGGTGGATCCTCATCTCTGGGCACGGGGGGAACACCAGTGTTGGGAGACAGCAGCGGGCTCGTGAGCATCCCGCTCTGGCAGCTGCTGAGGAGGTGGCACATGTCCTGCTCTCCTGCTCTCCTCCAAAACAAAGAATTGATGGGAAAGTTTAGGCCCAGCTCTGAGCACATCCAGCGTGGCCTGGGCATGAGAATAGTGGGGCAAAGCAGACAGGAGCCTTCTCCAACTGACCAGTGGTTTGTGGTTTCTCTCCCCAGATTGCCAAGCTCTGATCAGGTGGTGTTTATCCCTGAACTCCTTGGACAGGCCCTCATTACAAGACCTGTTCTATGATCCCTGGGTGCAGGATATTCATCAGCCCTAGAAGAAGGGAGAGAGCCACAGGCACAGTGATGCAGGGACCTGGTAAGTTACAGCTCCACACATGCCCTGGCAATCAGCAGCAAAGAAACCCAGACTTTTTTGTCCTGCCTGTCTCACTGCACTGAGGTCATCAAATGGGAACACCCAGCCCTTGTGCTGGAGCTGAGCTGCTCTGCCCAGCACTGGTGGGCACCATCTGAGCTGCTTTTGCTTGTCCTGGTTCACTGACAGCCGGGCCCTGGGCAGAACCCTGACAGCCTGGTGTCACCCCAGGGAAGAAGGAGCCCCTGGAGAAGCTAGACCAGGTGGGGCTGCTGCTGCTGCTGGAGACCTGGAGGACAACAGCAAGGATGACAACCTCTTCCTCCACCTGGCCAGCGGCAGCTGGCGATGATGGACTTTGATTCTGGGACCTTCTTCAAAGCCAGGCTCCACAGTGAATTTTCAGGTAAGTCCAGACCCAGGGGGATGCTCCCAGATTTGTGCATTGGCCGGCAACCAAAGGTTTCCCCTTTGTTGGGGCAGATGCAACTGATTCCTCAGTGGCTGCCCAGCTGGTTTTTGGCAGGGCTGGGGACATGGGCTGGGGTGGTTACGAAATGGGAGTGGGATCCTGGCCCTGCCAACAGCCCCCAGCACCCACCGTGCCCCGGGCTGGGGCTGGGGCAGCCAGCCCGACACAAACAAACCCCCATGGCAGGAGCACAGGTGGGACTCCAGAACCTGAGCACGGCTGCTTTGCTGTGCAGGCAAGGAAGGGCTTGGGCTGCTCCACTCCCCTGCTTTGCTTTGGGATCGCTGTGATTTTGGGGGACAGTGCAGGGGGAAAGGGAGAAAGCATGGGCTTCCCTCACCCATGGGTGGGTTTTCCCTAGAATGTAGGGGTTGGGCCTTCCTCAGGCTCCTGACAGAGATAAGATTTTTTTACCATTTTTCTTGTTTCCCCTTTTTGTCTATAACCTATTTTCATTAATTTGTTGTTTGTTTTTCTAAAGGAAGCGTTCTAGGTGGGGTCCAGTCTGGATCAGGAAGTGCTTGGGAGCAGCTGTGGCGTGGATGGGCCGTGCCCTTGGAGAAGACTGAGGACATGGTTTGGGACCAGCTTTTCTTCTGGCAGCGGATGGTGTGAGGTGGGTCCTCATCTCCTTGGCATGGGTGGGACAAGAGCTTTTGGGAGATGGCAGCGGGCACAGGAGCATCCCGCTCTGGGCAGCTGCTGAGGGGCTGGATGTGCCGTGGCTGGCTGCAGGCTGGGCACATGTCCTGCCCTCCTGCTCTGCTCCCAAAGGCAGCAGTGATGGGCAGCTTTGGGCCCAGCTCTGAGCACGGCCAGCATGGCCTGGGCACCGCGGCTGGCTGGGACAAGGGGACAGGAGCCTTCAGCTGACGGGCGCTTTCTGCTTTCTCTCCTTGCAGCCGGGCTCTGCGCATGCTGAGGCTGCTCTGGGCTCTGCCAGGGCTCTGCTGGGCTCAGCACCGGGCCGGGATCAGCCAAAGAAGAAACGGTGTGACCTGCAGCAGAGACTTGAGCATTTTGGCAATGCAGCTCAAGTCTGCAGAGTGTCCACCTCCAAGGGAAAACATGACAACCCCAAAAATTAAACTTGTTCCATAACTTCTGAAATGAAATCCATCTGGGATGACCCCAAATGACATTTTTCATCTTGCTCAAGCTGTAGCTCAGCCCTTCTCTGAACAGTTCTCTGCCCCACACCTGCCTTTTACTTCTCAACTCCTCCCTCCTTTCCCCCAGTGAGTTCCCAGCCCATCACAGTCTCCATCACACTGCAGCCTTCCTTGATGCCCCTCACCACGAGGAAGGCCAAGCCCCAGTCTCAGGGACTGTTGGGGGTTAGGTGTCTTTTTTTTAGTTCTGGCTTGCCTGTTGAGTTTTTACCCATTAGTTGTGGGGACAACCTAACTGTGGGTACTTGGTGGGTGCTTGAAAAAAGACAAAGAGTTTGGCCAGGCCCAGGGGGGGAAGGGGGCAGGAAAAAAAGGAGGGTGGGGACAGTTTGGCGGGCTTTTTTCAGCTTCGGAGCAGGACATGTTGGGCGCAGAGCTGTTGCGGTGGGGAGAAGGGAATTTCACCATCACCCAGACAGAGCTGCTGCTTCTCCTCCTTCTTCCTTCTTTGTTGGTGGCCTCGCACCCCCTGTCCTGCCGGGATGTGTGGCAGTGCCAGCCACCGCCGCGGAGCTGCTGATTCACCTCAGCCACCAGCCCAGGATCTCAGCTCATCCCTGCTGTTCGAGCTGAGTGTTCCTCAGAGCCCTGCAGGAGCACCGGGACTGCCCACCCGAGGGGGTTTGTGAAACAAAGCCTCTCCTCCATCCCGTCTCAGCCGAGAAAGCTGTCACGGGGTCCCTGGTTCTGTTTTCTTGTTAATGCTGTAGTTATTGTTGTTTGTTTGCCTGGTTATCCTATTAAAGTACTGTTATTCCAATCCCCAGATCTCTGCCTGAAAACCCCTTGATTTCAGAATTACAATAATTCGGAGGGAGGGGGTCTACATTCTTTCATTCCAGGGGAGGCTCCTGCCCTCCCTAGCAGACACCTGTCTTCTAGAACGGAGACACTTCCCCAGGAGGTTTACAAAGGGAACTGGGATCTGAGCTGTGCCCTCTGAACCTGCAGAGCCAGTCTCCCTTCAGGGTGACAAGCCACGGCCTCAGTTATAGCCCCAGGTGCCTCCTCTGCCCTAGAGAATGGCCCAGCTCACCTGACCCAGCACAGCCCAGCCCGAGCAGCCCGGACTGGCCTCAAGGGATGGGCTCCACCTGCCCACTGTGCCCACAGGCTGGGCCCAAGGGCTCACAAGAGGCTTCCTCCCAGCTCGGCAAAACCTCAGCAAAGTGTCCCCTTTACTGTGCTGAGAAGAGTAAAAACCCTCTCAATTTAACCCCACTGCACTCCTCATGGGGGATCCCTGCACACCTCAGGAGAGAGCCCAAATTTTCCCTGTGTGCCTCATGAGGTGCAGGCCCAGGTGATGCCACTGAAGGAAATGTGCCCTCACAGCCCAGGGACGCTCAGCATGGGCTCCCCCAGCCCCTCGGGGCCCCACCACTGGTCACAGCAGCCCCTGCCTGGCTCCTGCCTGCCCACACCGTGGGCACCCCCGGCTGCTCCTGGACATGGAGCTCAGCCAGGGCTGGTGCTGTGTGGGCTCTGCTGGTGGGACCAGCTGGACACTGGGGTGACAGTTCCATCTCTTTATTAGAACAAAAAACATGGGCCAACCCCTGCTCTGGTGCACAGGGGCTGCCCAATTTCAGTCCTGGCCAGAGACCAGGGCCAGGGGGCTCAGGGGCAGAGGGTCTCTCTTGGGAGGTGTGGGTCTTGGGATGCCCTCAAGATGGGGAGGCAGATGCAGCACAGCAGATGGGGACAGATGTGAAGAGCGAGGATGGCAGGTGAGCTTCTCTTAGACTAAAATCTTTGCCTGCTCTTCTGAAGCTGCAGAGGTGCTCCTGTGGAGAGAGGAGGTGGCTGAGGCTGCCAGCTGCTGCTGGCACACAGGGACCCTCCTGCACAGCAGGGCCCAGAGCTGCCAAGGCTCCCCAGCACGGCTGGAGCTGCTGGCACAGCTTGGCCCAGCTGGACAGCTGCCCCTCAAGGCCCTGGAGAGCAGGGGATGGCTCTGGGCAGGGTCCCTGGCCAGGAGTGGGCCCCAGAGCACCTCTGCCTTTCAAGGACAATCTCGTCCCCGCTCTTTCTCCTGCCCACCTTGCTTTGCCTCTGCCCGCTGCTCCTGGGGCTGCTCTTGGCCAGGCAGCCTCAGTGGCAGCCAGCACTGGCTGCTCCCCAGGACAAGGCCCAGCAATGAAGAGGCCAATGAAAGGCCTGGGCAGCAGCAGAACTCTCAGCAGAGTTATTTGGACAACCAAGAACTATCCACAAGTCCACAGCAGCCTCACTGGGAATGTTTCTTGACTATGAGCAGCCTTTCAAGAAACTGTTTGAGGCAGAGATCAGCAAAACACTCACCATTTTCTCTTCCAGCAATACCAGATTCCGGCACAGCACATCATGAGGAAAAGTGCTCCACCAGCCACAATGGCCATTAACTTAATCAAACACTGTGTTCCCCAGCAAAAAACTCTTCTCATGCTTCTCCAGATATTGTTAGCTTGTCTGGTGGTGCTGGCTGCATCTGTGGGAGCAATGGGCAGCGTGAGCCGTGCTGTGCTCCACTGCTGAGCTGGCAGCACGCTGGATACAGCCAGGACATTCTCTGTTTCCCCCAGAGCTGGGGCCTGCAGGCACCTTGCCACCCCTTGGCACAAGACTGCTCAACCCCCTGAGCTTGAATGGCACAATTTCTCTGTGCTGTGCTGGTCTTCTCCAGGCAATACTTGTCAAAGACATGGATAAGGATCAGGAGAAAGGCCAGGTTATTGGGGCTGGGCCAGGTACCTCCCTCCTCCAAACAGCCCCTACACCTGAACTACCCCGATACCAGGAAATTTCAGGGGATGTCAGGGTGTGCATGGCCCATGGTGCAGTTTGGGCTCCCTGTCAGCTGATGCCAAATGCCTTCCTGCAGAGGCTGGGGAGAAGCTGCAGCCAGGCCAGGCTGGGAAACAGCCCTGCAGGCCATGAAAGCAGCAGTGGGGCAGTGAGGCTGCCATGGATCCCTTCCTGCTGTGCTGGGCACTGCATGTCCAGATGTGCAGAGAAAGCCCCCGGCTGCTGAGTCTCAGGAGAAGGCTGAGGGACATGGACCCACCATGGCGTCTATCCAGTTCACTCAGCCTCTTGTCTCCTGTAGGTTTGTTCTTCCCTCGAGGAGAACCTTAACAGAAAGTATTTCCATTTCAGATGAATGGATCCCACAGAACCAGGGCTCAGCCTGTGGGATCAGCAGGGACACACCACTCACCCCTGTGATGGGAGATGGGCTTGCGTGAAGCAACCAGAAAAGGAGCTTGAAACGTCCTCACTGCAGACACACCTGTAACTCAACAGCCACAGAAGCTTCTCTCATCTCTGCTGCACAGGCAGCACTGAGCCACAGGAGCAGTGAGAGGATCACACAGAGCGAGGGCACACACGTGCACAGCTCTGTCCTGGCTCCTGCAGCGATGCCACCCTGGCCGAGCCTTGGGCTCTGAGCTGGCAGCTCTCCCATGGGAAAGGCCTTGACCTACCCTCATAATCTTCCTCATCATCAGGCTCAGTAACTGATATGGACGGGGAATCCAGATCATCTTCATCGTCAGGTTCATCTGCAAAGAAAGTCAGGACAGAACAGCTCCCATGACACTGCTGAAGATTCTTCAACAGGCTGGAGCGGCAGTGAGTGCACCTAAGTGACTGGTGCCCTCCAAGGCACTCCCTCATCTCCGCCTTCCACTCAGGAGCAGGGGGACCATGTGCCTGCAGTGGCCCCACAATGGGATGGAAGGAGCCCCTTGCATGGCAGACAGGAGAGAAAGGACTCCCTGGAGCTGCCAGCAACTCTGAACTGAGCCCCAGGCAGGGCCAGGGCTCAGCAGCTGGAGCTGGAGCATCTCAGATTCCCTGGGGCCAGAAAGGAGCCACACAAGGCACAGCTCCGGCGCACAGCCCTGGGCCCGGCCCCTTCCCTCTCTGCTCTTCTCCGTGGCTGCACAGAGCACACGGAAGGAGACACTGGCATTGCACATGGGAAGAAGATTGACAGCTAAATGCTCCTTCCTCCCACTGACAGCCATGCTGTGGGATCACTCAGGGCTCCAGAAGGGAGCAGGGCAAGGTTTCCAGAATCCATCAACCTTCAGACTCTTGAGGGAAATGGCACGTGAGTGAGCTCTTGTCACCTTGACACTGATTGTTCTGTGCAGAAAGGGACATTGAGAACTTGCCTCCAACATCTGGCAAGGTCTTCAAACCACCATCTACCAGCAATTCCAGATGCTCCATGTCACCATCCCAATCTAGAAGGGAGCACAGATCAGAACCATTCCATGGTGTGCTGGGATCCCCTTCTGCCTTAGGGAACTGGGCACTGCAAGGGGGTCAGGTAAGGCTGTGGGAGCCAGATGTCAATGGACATGGCCAAAGGTGCAGAGGGGCCTGAGGAAAACTCTGGGCTGGCTCTGGACATTCTCAACACCTTTTCCATGCTCTGTACAAAATCTCTGAAAGGCAGGCACTGCCAAGCAGCAGAGATTTACAGCTCAAGCCTCAGCAGGGCTCAGGCCCAGGGGCACAGCAATTACCTCCTGGGACTGTGCCTGGCATGGCCTCCCTTCCTGCAGCAGAGGCTGCCCATGAGCCACTGCTTCCTCTGGGAAACGCTGCCTTCAGCACAGCCTTTGGGTTCATCTCTGGAGAAAGGAAGAGCCACAGCTGGATCAGACAGAACCATTCCCCATTGAGGAGGTGGCATGTTCAAGAGGCAATGTTTGTCAAAGTCATGGATAAGGATCAGGAGAAAAGCCAGGTTATTGGGGCTGGCCAGGGCCCTCCCTCCTCCAAACAGCCCCTACACCTGATCTAGCCCGAGACTGGGAAATTGCAAGGGATCCCTGGGTGTGCATGGCCCGTGGTGCAGTTTGGGCTCCCTGTCAGCTGATACCAAATGCCTTCCTGCAGAGGCTGGGGAGAAGCTGCAGCCAGGCCAGGCTTGGAAACAGCCCTGCAGGCCATGAAAGCAGCAGTGGGGCAGCGAGGCTGACATGGATCCCTTCCTGCTGTGCTGGGCACTGCATGTCCAGATGTGCAGAGAAAGCCCCCGGCTGCTGAGTCTCAGGAGAAGGCTGAGGGACATGGACCCACCACGGCGTCTCTCCAGTTCACTCAGCCTCTTGTCTCCTGTAGGTTTGTTCCTTCCTATAGGAGGACCTTAACAGAAAGTATTGCCATTTCAGATGAATGGATCCCACAGAACCAGGGCTCAGCCTGTGAGATCAGCAGGGACATACCACTCACCCCTGTGATGGGAGCTGGGCTTGTGTGCAGCAACCAGAAAAGGAGCTGGAAACGTCCTCGCTGCAGACACACCTGTAACTCAACAGCCACTGCAGCTTCTGTCACCTGGTTCCTGACAGGTTGTCAATGATTATTCCTTGTTGGGACAGTGAGAACATACCTGCATGGGGCTCCAGAGGCAGAAAATCTTCATGAAGCCAAGCTGCTGGAGAAGCTTTCCTACCACCCACATCTGGAAGGGAGCACAGATCAGAACCATTCCATGGTGTGCTGGGACCCCCTTCTGCTTTAGGGAACTGGGCACTGCAAGGGGGTCAGGTAAGGCTGTGGGAGCCAGATGTCAATGGACATGGCCAAAACTGCAGAGGGGCCTGGAGAGCTCTGGGCTGGCTCTGGTCACTCTCCACCCTCTTTGCAGGCCCTGTGCAACATCTCTGGAGGGGCAGTGGGACCAGCCCAGGGCCCCTGGGGCCTCTCTCCCTGCCCCTCCCACAGAGGAAACCCTCCCTAAAGCCCTGGGGAAAACCATCCCCAACACTTCCCAGGGAGAAGGAAGCGCTGTCCCAGGAAAGGGAAGCCAGGCCGCCGGCTCACCTGCTTGCCCTGCTCGCCACGGAGCAGCCTGGGCAGCCCTGTCAGGCAGGGCCACTGCCAGGAGGAGCAGGAGGAGGAGGCGCAGAGCAAAGGCCATGGTGCCTTGCCCACTGCCAGTCCTGCAGCTCTTGCTGCCACCACTGTCCTGACACCGCTGTCCCAATGTCAGCACCGCTGCTGCCACCGCCGCTGCTGCCACAACAGTCGTGGTCAAGGACTGACTGCTCGGTCCTTGTGGTGCTGTGCAACCACGGGGCTCTGGGACCTCTGTGACCTCAGAGCCTGCTGTCACCTCAGCCTGCTGTCACCCCACAGGCTGCTGTGACCTCATGGCCAGGGTGGAATTGTGTGGGGAGTGGGATCTGCCTTCTTCACTAGGGAGCTCATCCTGCCCTGCAGCTCTGTCCAAGGGCTATGACAGGGTCCCAGCCCAGCTGATCTCACAGGCTGGGGGATGAAGGGATGGAGAGCAGCCCTGCTGAGAAGGACTTGTGGCTGCTGCAAGGTGAGAGGCTGGACATGAGCCAGCCATGTGCCTCCAAAGGAGGCTGCCCAGCAGCTTGAAGGAGGTGATTCCACCACCCCTCTGCTCTGCTGCGAGCCCACCTGGAGTACTGCATCCACCTCTGGGTGCCCAGCACAGGAAGGACATGGTCCTGTTGGAGCTGGTCCAGAGGAGGGACAAAATGCTCTGAGGGCTGGAGCCCCTCTGCTTTGGAGACAGGCTGGGATAGCTGGGGGTGTTCAGCCTGGAAGGGAGAAGGCTCCACGCAGACCTGATTGCTCCCTTTCAGTACTTTAAGGGGGCTTGTAAAAAAGAGGGACAGATTTTTTAGTAGGGCCTGTTGTGACAAGACTGAGGGGGAATGTGTTCAGTCTAAAAACAGTAGATTCAGACTTGACATAAAAAAGGTGTTTTATATACTGTGGGTTTTGAAACCCTGGCACAGGTTGCCCAGAGAGGTGGGCATCCATCCCTGCTGACATTCAAGCTCATGCTCTGAGCAACCTCACCTAAAGGTGTCCCTGCTCACTGCACTAGATGGTTTTTTTCTTCTCCTCTGACTAAAATCTGATTCTCACACCCCTGGCCCAAGCAGAACAGCCAATATAAAAGTAGAATTATTACGAAAAATTATTCTCATGGTGTAATCCTTTCACTGCAAATGTGAAAAGCAAAAACTTTCCAAAAAGGTCTTTAGAAAAATAAGGCATTACTTGATTCTGTACAGAATCATTTCAACCACACATAGTCTGCATGTGCAGAGAAAATCATTCCATGACATGTGAGTTTTACTAGATGTTTCCTAAACTTTATACAGTCTGAACCCACAGAAATCCATTGGTTTAGTGTTCATTGTTTCCAAGTTGTGGAGTTCTTAGTGTTTGGTTTCCTGTTGCACCCGGATTTCTGTGTCTCTGATGTGAATTAGGTCTGCACTCCTGGATTTCCTGCTCAGCCTTTTCCAGACCAGGTGTCTCCAGCTGTGCCAGGGCAGTGTCTGGGGTAGATGTTGGTTGATGTTAGTGCTGGGCCTTGATGTTTTGTTGATGGTCGTTGTCTTTGTGGGAATCTTTTGGGCTATTCCCAGTCTGTTGAGATGTTAAGTTCATCTCTGCTGAGTGGTGGAACATCCCTTAAAAGAAAAAGCCTTGAAAATTTCTTTCCCCAAGGCAAATGCAAACCAAGCCTGACTGGAGAAATCAGATAAAAAATAATTTTACACTTGGTATGCTTTCCAATACTCTAATCCCAGCCAGCCCAGAGTGTAATTGAGAGCCAGAGTGGAATTGTCCCGGTGCCTTCCCCAGCAGCTGTGGCGAGGGCAGGCACAGAAAGCCCTGAAGCTCCAGCAGTGCCAGCCAGGATTGTCCCGCAGGGGCTGGAGATGCCAAAGGAGGGTGCCCAGGCCGAGGATTTCAGCAGAGGATCTGTGGGCAGGCCCAGGGGCTTCCCCCGCTGGGGAGCCCTGGCTGCTGCTGCCTTGCCTTCAGTGCAGGCTCAGGGGCGGCCTCCCATCCTCCTGCTGCAGCCGGGAAATCCAAATCTCCGCGGCTTCAGAGCCCTTGAGCCGAGGCTGAGGGGTCCCCCCGTGTTCAGCTGTGCTGGGGCTCTTTCTGTGCTCAGGGACACTTGGAATGGGCCGTGCCACTTGGCCACCAGAGCTGCTTCTTTCCACTGCTTCCGCAGGACCCGATGTCCTGGTTGGGTGTGTCGCAGTAGAGATGGACAATGACACCTGTTTCTTCTTCCATCATAGCCAAAGCTTTATTGCACACAGCTTATATTTACATGGTTATCAGAAGGCACTGTGCTTAATTCCAGTTCGTTGGGAACTCAGTTCACTGGTTGGTAATGGTGAGTGTACACATCACTCTCAAGATGTTTTTGCCTGGGAACTTATCAGGCTAGCTGCGAGCTACACTTAACCCAAGTAACAAATCCTAAACCATGATTTTCCAAGTCCTTTCTTTTGTAAGGTTTTACCTTTATGTGACAGGGTGTTGTGGACAGCAAAGTCCAAAGGTGGGTGTGTCTCAAATCTCTCCCAGCCCGGGTCTGGATCTCTCTCAATTCAATGCAGGCATGGGGTTCTTCCCAGCCCCCTCTCCAGGCTGTTCAAACAGGAGGCTGGGTTAAACCCTTCCCCTGTCCTCAATTCTAAATCCTCCTGTGCCACTGAACAAGTTTCATACTGCAGTCACCGAGCTCTGCTCATCCATTTAGAGGCTCTGTTGGGGTACGTGGGAGAAGGTGAGGAGGGGTCCCCGGGGCTCGTGTCCCCCCCCGGGAGCTCCTGTAACTCCCCCATGTCCCCCCCATGCCGGGCTCACCCCCTTTTGTCTCTGCCAGAGCTCCTGACCCAGCTCCTGCTGTGCCCTGGGAGGGGCTTTGGGGAGCCCCCCTGGGACCCCCTTGGATCCCCATTCCTGGGCCCTGGGACCCCCCCGCATCTCCTTCCCCAGCTCCGGGACCCCCTGCACCCCCTTCTCCTGCACCAACAGCGCCCTGCACCCCCTTTCCCGGGGATCCTCCCCTGCCAGCCCCTGGATCCCCCGGTTCCGTCAGCCCGGGGACCCCCGGAGCCCCATTCCCGGCCATCCCGGGGCACCGCACCCCCAGGCCTCCCTTTCCAGGGAAAGCCGAGCTGGGCACGGGGCTCTCCAGCCGCTCTGCGATTTCTGATCACCCAAAGGAGAGGGAGAGAGCAGCAGATAGAGAGAGAAGGAGATTGGGAATCGGAGCTCGGGCTCCCAGCGCCCGCTCCTGCTCCGCCGGGGCTGGGGAGCCGCAGCCGCAGGAAAAATGGGATCCGCGGATCCCGGAGCTTCCCCCGCTTTGGGCCGAAGCCGGCGGGTTCCAGGCACAGTTTGAGCGCAGGGCCCGGGAGTTCAGCCCAGGTTGTCCCGGGGGTCCCGCAGTGCGCGGCCGAGGAGGGTCCCGGGGGATCCCGGGATGGGATCCAGGGGAATTCCCTGGAATTGCCCCGTCCCCTCCCCCCGCGCTCCCTCGGGCACTTTCGCTTCCGCCTTGGCCGCCCTGCGCCGCCGGGATCTGCCCGGCGACCGGTGACGTCACTGCAGCCTCGGGCTGCCACTGGCGGGCAGCAAAGAGCGGCGCCAATGGCGGGGCCGGAGGCGGCTCTGGGGGCGGGGCCGGGGCTGTGGGCGGGGCCGCAGCGGAGCAGCGCCATGGCTCCAGCGCTGGGGCCGGGGGCGCTCCCGGGGGGCGGCGAGAGCTGAGGGGGACCCCCGGCACCGGGACTCTTTGATCGCCCATTCCGGAGCGCCGAGGGGCCCCTAAACCCCCATTCCTGGGCGCCGCCATCCCACCGAACCCCCATTCCCGGCCGTGGGTCCCACCCTGCACCCCCTTATCCGGCACCAGGAACGCCTGCACCCCTTTCCCGGCCATCCCGCCTCCCGCAGCCCCCAGAGCCCCCTTCTCCTTGACCCATTTACCCCTTGGACCCCTATTCCTGTCTCTCCCAGCCCCTCCTTTCCTCAGCACTGAGGACACCCGGGACCCCTATTCCCAGGCATCCCGGCTTTCCCTGCCCTGTCCTGGCCATGGGGACACCGGGGACCCTTGGAGCTCCCTTTCCTGGATACAGGAACGCCCTGAACTCCAGCCATGCCACATCTAGCCAGCCCTAGCCTCCCCTCTTGTCAGTCCTGGCACCCCCAAATGCCCTTCCCGGCTCTCCCCGTTCCCCCTTTCCTTCAGCCGTGACCCCCCCGATCCCAAATCTCCAAATGTCCCCCCAGTTCTCCTCTCCCTGCGTTCCCTGCACGCGGCGCTGTCGGAGCCCGGCCCGGGCTTCCCGCAGTCCATGTCCATGGGGTCCCTGGCTGGGATCCCCTTCCAGCGCCGCCGCAGCGAGCGGGGCCGGGCGGAGCCGCAGCCCCGGGGATGGCGGCCGGAGCCGAGCCGGGATCTTGGGATAGCCAGGGCTGGGATATTGGGATAGCCAGGGCTGGCATATTGGGATAGCCAGGGCTGGGATATTGGGATAGCCAGAGCCGGGATCTTGGGATAGCCAGGGCTGGGATCTTGGGATAGCCAGAGCTGGGATCTTGGGATAGCCAGGGCTGGGATATTGGGATAGCCAGGGCTGGGATATTGGGATAGCCAGGGCTGGGATATTGGGATAGCCAGGGCTGGGATATTGGGATAGCCAGAGCTGGGATATTGGGATAGCCAGAGCCGGCACAAGGAGCGGCACCGGCACGGGGCCAGCGGGGAGCTGCAGATGCTGCAGCAGCGGCACAGCCAGAGCGGGGCTGAGCGGGGGGAGCCGGGGCTGGGGGATCTGTGGGGCTGCGATGGCAACTGTGGCACCGCCATGGGGATCCCTGAGATCCAGGCTGAGGGATTAACAAATTCCCTGGCTCACAGCTGCAGGGAATGTCTCTGGAAATATGTCAGATTTGGGCGGGAGGCGCTGGAGTGTAAAGGTGGGGAGGGCAGAATTTCCATGGGAATATGGGAACGGGAATGTGGGATTGGGGAAGGCAAAATTTGGGAACCTGGGAATTCCCATGGAAATTCCATGGATGGATCTCAGACATCCCATTCCCATGGGACATCCATGGATGGGTCCTGCTGCTGTCCCATTCCCAAGGGAATTCTGTAGATGGGTCTCACTGCCATGGGAGTTCCAGTCCAGTTCTGCCCCAAACCCATCCTGGGGGTTGCCCTGTTCCTTCCCCCTCCCCACCCCTGGGAAGTGTCCTGGGGGTCCCCCCATGACCCACCCAGCTCCCCCAGACTCATCCTGGGTCCCCCCTCATCCCCCCACAAAGGGAATTCCTGGGAGTCCCCCCGTTTCCCCTCCCCCAGTACTTTGGGGGTCCCACCCGACCTGTCCGTGCACCCCCAGATTTCTTCCACAGCTCCCCTGTGATGGTGGAGGGTGGGGGCCGAGTGCTGGTGCCCCCCTGCCTGCAGCAGATCCAGCGGTGAGGGCAGTTCGGGGGGTCCCTCAGCATTTGGGGTCCCTGGGATTTGGGGTGACCCCCGGGCCCCCCAGGATCTCCCTGAACACGCTGATGCTGCCCGTGCACAGTGAGAAGGTTCAAACCCGGCACGGGGTCCCCAGCACTGCTACCCGCATTGCCCAGGTACCCCCAAACCTGCCGAGAACCCCCAAACCCCCTGGGACACCCCAACCTCCCCGGGATCCCAAACACAGCCCTGGATGCTCCAAAAACTCCCCAAGACCACAAAACCCCATACAGACATTGAGAAGGTTCATACCTGGCATGGTGTCCCCATCTCCATCACCAGCAGGTTCCCCAAAACAGCCTTGGGACCCCCAATTCCACCCCTGGGATCCCCCAAATTCCCCCACCAGGATTCCTGTAAACCCCCTTGAGAAGCCCCCAAAAACCACCATGGCCCCAAAAACCCAGAACTTCCAAAAACCCCCAGGAACCCCTCACGTAGGTTTATACCCAGCATGGGGACCCCATCACCTTCATCGGCATCACCCAGGTACCCCCAACCCCTCCCGGGACCCCCAACCCCTCCCGGGGCTCCACTGCCGGAACCAACGGGAGTGGTGTTGCCCTTTTAAGAGGAGTTACAGTGGGACCCGACATTACTGGGGGCCCTTAAAGCGGCCATGGTAGAGAGAACCCCCAAAATCCACCCTGGGGGACAAAACATCCCCTACAGAGGCTTGGGGTGGGGACACCCCTAAAAATGTCACTTAAAGCCGTCATGATCCCCCCTTAAAAGGGGCTTGTGGGGCTGCGGCCGCACAAACACCCTAAAATGGGGAGGAAAAAACACCCCTGTAGTGGTGGGATTCCCCCCAAAAAAACTGAAAAAGAGAAAAACTCCTCTTGAGAGGGGCCTGAAGACCCTGAAAGGCCCTGGAAGAGGGACAAGATCCCCTCCTCTGCTGGGGCCTCCCCGAGCCGGGAACTCTCCCGTTCCTGCACTCGGGGGAGCCCCGAACGACGGCGGGTCCTGGGCTGAGCCCCCCTCAGCCGGGGCTGCGGGGGGAACTGGGGGGGCTGGGACGGGGCTTGGGGGTCCTGGGGTGAACTGGGGGACCCTCAGTGCTCCCACCTCCCCCTGTTCCCCTGTCCCGCCCCGTTCCCATTGTTCCCCCAAACCTCCGCTGCCCCCAGCTCGGTTTGGGGGGGACCCAGCCCTTTCCCATCGTGTCCCGGCCCGGCCCCGCTCACCCGAGGGCTCCGAACCACGCCCAGGGACAGAGGAGGGACAGAGCAGGAGGAAGAGGAGGGACAGAGCAGGAGGAAGAGGAGGAGCAGGAGGAGGAAGAGCTGGAGCAGGCAGAGGAGGCTCCACGTGCGCTCCCCGCTCTCTGGATCTGCAGCTCCTTCGGGACCATCGCCCCCCATCCCGCAGGTGCCCGGGGAGGGGGAGCTCGCCCCAAATACCCCGGGGGTCCCTGGGTTTGGGGTTTTTGGGGGGGATGTTTGGGGATGGCAGGGCTCCAGAGCCGAGCCGCAGATGCCCCTCGGGGGGACCCCGGGGGTCCCCGGGAGGTGTTTTTGGGGGGGTCCCCGGTGGCGGCAGAGCCCCGGCAAAGGGGCCGGGGGGATGCGGGTCCGGCACGGCCGGGAAAGGGGTTCGGGGCTCCCGGTGCTGGCAGTGGCTGCTCCCAGCTTTACCCATTTGCTCACCCCATGTGGCTCCAGTTTCCTCTGCGCCCCACGATAAGCCAAATCACTCCCAGTCATTCCCTATTAGAGTACAATTTGTCTCCATTTTATCCCATTTTTCCACATTTTTACCCAATTTTTCCCCATTTTTATCCCATTTCTTTCCCATTTTTGCTCAATTTTTTCTAATTTTTATCCCATTTTCATACCATTTCCTCCCATTTTTATCCTATTTTTTATTTTTCCCCAATTTTTTCCACATTTTTTTGCCTTATTCTTCAATTTCTCCCTTTTTTATCTCATTTTCCTCATTTTCCCCCCATTTTTTCTGATTTTTTTTCCTATTTTTCCTCAATTTTTACTCAAATGGTTTGCCATGTTTTCCTATTTTTTCCCACTTTTTTTCATTTTTAATCAATTTATTCTCCATTTCCCCATTTTATGCTACTTTTGCTCCATTTTCTCCCAGTTTTTTCCCCATGTTGTCTCCCATTTTCCCCATTTTCTTCCATTTACCCCCCATTTTTGCCTCATTTTTACCACTTTTATTCCCATTTTTATCCCAGTTTTCCCCATTTTTTTCCCCATTTTTATCCTGGTTTTATCTCATTTTCCACAGTTTTATCCCCATCTTCTTCCATTCCTTTCTCCCATTTTCCCCAATTTTTCCTCCGTTTCCATCACATTTTTCTCTATTTTTATCCCATTTTTCCGCTATTTTTTCCCATTTTGGCTTCAATTTCCCCCCTTTTTTGTTCCATTTTTTCTCCCATTTTTCTCTCTATTCCCCCATTTTTTTCTAGTTTTCCCAAACTTTTCCCCATTTTTTGTCTATTTCCATCATATTTTTCCCCATTTCCCCCATCTTCCCCACTTAATTATCCCAAAAATTAATATTTTGGAGGGGGGAAAATTGAAATTTTGCGGGGGAAAAAACCAGAAATTTTGGCGGGAAAAAAGGGTGTTTTGGAGGCAAAACTGCATGAATTTGAGTCACAACTTTCCCATGATTTTTCCATAATTTCCAGTTGGAAGGAGACATGGGATTCATCTGAACATTCTGGAAGCTGGAAGAGGACCAGGCCATCTGCCTTCCCAAAAATCTGGACCAGCTCATCCACAATTCTACCTTTCCCCAGTCCTTGGATTCCCAGGTCTGGAAATTCTTCTACGACCTCCCAGGTAGGCAATTCCCAAACCTCCATGGAAAAATGGGATAGGAGGATTTAATCCTATTTTTTTCCTGATTCTTCCCATTTTTTCCTAGTTTTTTCCCCCATTTCTTCCTGCTTTTTTCCTGATTTTTCCAGATTATTTTCCTCTTTCTTTTCCTCACTTTGTCCCTGATTTTCCCCATTTTTTCCCGTATATTCCCCAATTTTTTCACTCTTTTTTTCCCGTTTTTTTGTGATTTTTTTCCTGATTTTTTTCATTTTTCCGCATTTTTTCCAGTTTTTCCTGATTTCCCCCATTTTTTCTTGATTTTTCCCTCCTTTTTTCCCCAATTTTTTCCTGTTTTTCCCAGTTTTTTCTCTATTTTTCCTGATTTTCCCCCATTTTTTTTCATTAATTTTTTTCTGATTTTTTCCCTGATTTTTTTCCATATTTTATTCCCTTTTTCTTTTCCTGATTTTTCCCTCATTTTTCGCAATTTTTTTCACGTTTTTTTTCCCACTTTTTCCTGATTTTTCTTTCTGATTTGTCCCAATTTTTCCCCATTTCTTCCTAATTTTTCCTGATTTTTACCTGTTCATTCCCTTAATATTTCCAAGCTTTTTCCCAATTTTTTCCCATTTTACAAGGTTTTCTCCCCACTTTCTTTTCATCATTTTACCCTTATTTTTTTCCTTGATTTTCCCCATTTTTTTCCTGGTCTTCTTCGTCTTTTTTTCCTGATTTTTCCCTGTTTTTTCCCCAATTTTTCCCCCTTTTTCTTTTCCTGATTTTCCCTCTTTTTTTTGCAATTTTTTCCTGCTTATTCCCCAATTTTTTCACAATTTTCCCCATATTTTTGCCTGTATTTCCTTAATTGTTTACTGATTTTTCCTGATTTTTTCCAGGTTTCTTTCCCCTCTCTTTTCTCGATTTTTCCCAATTTTATCTCAATTTTTTTCGAGATTTTCCCCACTTTTTCCTTATTTTTCCTGATTTTTTCTCAAACTTTTCCTTGATTTTTGCAGTTTTCACATTTTTCTCAAATTTTTTTCCCTGATTTTTCCCTTTTCCTAAATTTTTCTGCTTTTCCCCAATTTTTTCCTGATTTTTTTTTTCTGATTTTTTCCAGATTTTTTTTATTCTTTTCCTGATTTTTCCCTGATTTTCCCCTGATTATTTTTTTTTTAAGTTTTTTTTTTACAATTTTTTCCCAATTATTTTCCTGATTTTTTTGTAATGTTTTCTCAAATATTTCAGGTTTTTTCTTGACTTTTACAATATTTATCCCAGTTTTTTCCTGATTTTTCCCAGGGTCCTTTCGTCTTTCTTTTCCTGATATGTTCCCTCATTTTTCACAATTTTTCCCAATTTTTTTCATGCCTTTCCCATTTTCTCCTGATTTTTCCCTCTTTGTTTCCAAAATTTTATCTAGCTTTATCTCAATTTCTTCTCAAATTTCCCTTAATTTTCCTTGATTATTCCTGAAGTTTTTCCCAATTTTTTCCCATTTTTTCCAGATTTTATTCCTCTTTCTTTTCTGGTTGTTCCCTGATTTTTTCAAGTTCTTTCCCAGTTTTTTTCATGATTTTCCAAATTTCTTTTAAATTTTTCCTGGTTTTGCATTATTTTTCCTTCTTTTCCTATTTTTCTTTATTTTTTCCCCCATTTCTTCTGATTTTTCCCAGATCTTTCCCAATCTTTTCCACTTCCTTTTTCTGATTTTTTCGCCAATTTTTCCTATTTTTTCCTTTTGTGTCCTCTTTTTTTTTCCCAAAATTTTTCCTGTTTTCCCCCAATTTTTTGTCAAATTTTCCCATTTTTCCCAAATTTTTCCCAATTTTTTCCTGAATTTTTCCCCCTTTTTTTTTTTATATCACCCTGATTTTTTTCTGGTTTTTCCCTGATTTTTCCCTTCTATTTTCCTTGAATTTATCCTGGGTTTTTTTTCCATTTTTTCCCCAGTTTTCCAGTTTCCTTCACACTCACAGTCTGATCCCACTAACTCCCAGTCTAATCCCAGTCACTTACAGTCTAATCCCAGTCACTCCCAGTATGAGGCCAGTGGCCCCAGTTGCTCCCTGTCAGTGCCAGTGTGACCCCAGTAGCCTCCAGTGTGATCCCTGGGACTCCCTGTCTCTCCCAGTATATCCCAGTCAGCCCCAGCACGCTCCCAGTCATTCCCAGCTCCTCCCAGTTCCTCTCAGCATGATTCCAGTTGTTCCCAGCCACTCCCAGTCAATCCCAGTATGATTCCAGTCACCCGCAGTGGGATCCCAGTCTCAGCCAGCATGGACCCAGCTGCTCCCAGTATGACCCCAGTATGATGTCAGTACACATCCAATACAGTTCCAGTCACTGCCAGTGTGATCCCAGGATGATCCCAGTCCAAACCAGTCCCTGCCAGTGCTGCCACTCCTGGGATCCCCCAGCCCTCTCTGTGTTCCCCCCTCCCACATCTCCCCAGAGGAGCCCCAAGGGCTGGCAGTCCCCAGCCAGGGTCCCCAGCCAGCCCCAGGTTGGATCTGCAGCCCCCAATTTTCCCAGTTTCCCTCTCCTTTTCCCCGGGCCGGGTTCCCCCCGTCCCCAGCGGGTGGGAGCAGCGGAGAGCCCCGCGCTGCCCATCCCGACCTGTCCCGGCTCCATCCCCGCTCCTGCCGTGGGCTGTGAGGGGTTTGGGAACGGGGCACCGAGGGTGTCACTGCTCCTGGGGGAGGAGGAGGAGGGAGGGAAGAGGAGGGATGAAGAAGGAGAGCGAGAAGGGATGGAAGTGGCAGAAGAAGGTGGAGTTAGAGAGGAAGAGCAGGAGGAAGAGGAGGGACAAAGGAGGATCAGGGAAAGTAGAAGGAACCACGAGGTTGAGCACTCCCTGAATTCACAGCCCCCGACCCGTGTGGGATCATCATCCCCCATCCCACAGGCGGCTGGGGAGGGGGAGCTTGGCCCAGATATCCTGGGGGGTTCCTGGGTTGGGGTTTTTTTGGGGGGGATGATTGGAGAAGGAAGAACTCCAAAGCTGAGCAGAAAATGCCCCTTGGGATGATATTGGTAGGTCCCAGCATCCTTATGTGGGGAGATGAAAACGGGGAACTTTTTGGATTCCTGGCACTCCCAGCAGCCTGGGGAGGGCAGGGACAGAGCCGACAGGAAACCCCCAGTACAAGCGTGATCCCCAGCAGCTGGGACAGGGGGGAACCCCTGAACACCAAAGGGGAGAGAGGAGAGATGGGGAACTCCTGGGAGGCATTTTCAGAGCTGAATCTTGGTGTCTGGGAACTTTTTATACACCCCAGATGTTCAGTGACATCTAGAGATGGACTTGGGCAGTGGGACAACAATGTGTGGACAATGTGGGATATCAACTCAATGCGGTCATCCCTTGTATTTCCCCAAACCAGGATTTCCCATTCCCAAATCTTGGCTGGATGGAGAAGGGGGCTGTGAGGAGGAGGAAGATGCCCCAGGACACCCAGGCAGGTGAGGAGGAAGTCAGTGCCCCTTTCCCCCTCTCTCCTGCTCCATCTCCCAGCCCAGCATGGCCCCCGGCTGCAGGACAACCCCGCTGCCGACGCCGTCCTGCCGGGGATGCACTGGGGGGATCTCCTTCCCCTTCCCTCTGGCACGGAGGCAAATCCCATCCTCTCCTTGTCCTTCCTCCCCCAGACAAGGAGCTGAGGATGGAGACCAGGGAGGACAAATCCCCACGGCAGAACCTCATGGAAGAGGCCATTGTGAGCACCTCCATGGTGCAGGAATCCAACGGGAAGGAAAAGCCCCAGAGATCCCGCAGGAGAAGGGGCTCCAAACCCATCCCAGGGTGCTCTGAGGAGGAAAGACCCACCCTGTGCCGGGAAGGCAGCCGGAGATCCAGCCAGGGCTCTGAGCTGGTGGTCCATGAGCAGCTTCAGGATGGGGAGAAGCCCTACAAGTGCTTGGAGTGTGGGAAGAGCTTTGGCCAGAGGAAAACCCTGATCCGCCACCAGATGATCCACAATGGGGAATGGCCCTACAAGTGTGGGGAATGTGGGAAGGGCGTCAGCTGCAAGTCCCAACTCATCGTCCACCAGCGCATCCACACTGGGGAGAGGCCCTACGAGTGTTCTGAGTGTGGGAAGAGGTTTCAGAGGAGCTCCACTCTCCTCGTGCACCAGCGGATTCACACGGATGAGAGGCCTTTCTGCTGCCCTGACTGTGGGGAGGGCTTCAAGCACAACTCCAACCTCACTGTCCACAGGCGCATCCACACTGGGGAGAGGCCCTACGAGTGTGGGGAATGTGGGAAGAGCTTCAGTCACAGCCCCAGCCTGATCCTCCACCAGAGGATCCACACTGGGGAACGTCCCTATGAGTGTGGGGAATGTGGGATGACCTTCAGATGGAGGTACCAACTGATCATCCACCAGATGATCCACACTGGGGAGAGGCCCTACGAGTGTCTCCAGTGTGGGAAGGGGTTTCAGACCAGCTCCCATCTCCTCGTGCACCAGCGGATTCACAGAGAGGAGAGGCCCTTTCGCTGCCCTGACTGCGGGGAGGGCTTCAAACACAACTCCCACCTCATTAGGCACCGGCGCATTCACACTGGGGAGAGGCCCTACGAGTGTCCCCAGTGTGGGAAGAGCTTCTCCAGGAACTCTGCCTTGACCCAACACCAACAGAGGCACCGGTAAGGGAAGCCCTGTGAGTGCCCCAAGTGCAGGAAGAGCTTCGTGCGCTGCCCCAGCTCCATCCCCCCTTGGAGGACCCACGTTGGGCAGAGCCCTGATGACCCACATTCCCTGTGATCTGCATTGGGAACACACTGGGGTGATGGTCATTTTATTTTGGTTCTATCTTTTGATTCATCTTCATCTCTTTAAAACAGACAAAACTGGGGTAAAAGTCTGCAAAATTGTCAAAGGCATCTAAAGCCTCATTTTTTCCTAGTGTTTTAAGGGAATCTGGGATTAAAAGAGATACTTGGGAGGACTTGGGGACTGTGGTGGTATCTGTTGTAGTTTTCTCCATTCCTTGTCACTCAAAGAGATCAGAGGGTTCAATCTGTCACCTCAAAACCACTCAATGCCACTGAATTCTACTCATTCCCACCCAGAATTACTGCATTCCATAGCCCCTCAGGGTGTGATGTCTTAAGTTTTAGCTTTCATATCTTTCATATTCTGCACTGCCTGGGTTTATAGTTTGGAACTTCCTATTAAGTGTTAGTGAGCTCTCTTCACAGAGTAGGTAGACAAAACAATTCCTTTTCTAACTTGATACCAAGGACAATTGTTACAAGTTCCAGGCCCAAAAGCATAAACAAGGGTGGACTGAAGAGAGAAAACAAGAAGGATGGGACTTCATCATCTGAAGCTGTAATTGGACAATGAACCCAAATATGCAGATGGACCTAAACTTCTAAAAATGTGAGACTTGTCCATTTTTGTGACCATTTTTGGTCCATCTTGGGTGTAGGCCTGGCTCTTGTACTGCCCAACGTGTATTTAAATTTTTTTAATAAACTTTATTCTTAACTCTGTCTTGCCTCTGTTCTAGGTCAGCCTTCTGAAGGCATCAGGTGGAATGGGGTTGGAAGGGGATTGGGTGAAGTGGGATGAAAATCAGTAGGGGTGAGATGGGCATTGGGTGGGGCAGGATGGGTCAGATGGAGTTTGGGAGGTGTGAAATGAGGGAAATCAGGCTTGGGAAGGGGGTCTTGATGTCCAGCAGTGATGGGATGAGTTGGGAGTGGGATTGGGGAGGTGGGGTGGGGTCTGCAATGAGACAGGCAAAGTTTGGGGATGATGAAGGGAGGGGAAACACGTTAGTGAGTTTTGGATACTTGGATATTTGGATGTTCCCAATGAGATTTTAAGGTATCTCACATTTCTGAGGAGGTTTTGGGGCACTCCCCAACTCTTGGGGGGTTCCTGAGAGCAGCTCCATGGAGCCCAATTGCCAGGGGTTGTTGCCATGGGCACACGAGCTCAGAGCTGTAGCCAGAGTGCGTTGCCTCAGCGCTGGAGAGCAGAGCAATGATGAATGGCCCCAGACATCTCCAGGGTGTGTTTGGGGGCAGAGCAAGTTCTGCCTGTGTGGGGCAGTCACTGCCCCAGCCCAGCCACTGCAGCCTCTGCTCCAGCCCCAAAGTGGCTGCCAAGCCCCTGGCACCCCAAAAACCCCAGCTGGGAGAGGGAGCAGAGCAGGTGAGGCTGTGACACGGGTGTGACACTGACATGTGCCACGGCCCTGGAGCTCACAGCAGCTGAGATGGCGCTGGATCCAAGGCTGACTGTGGATCTCTGTCCCTCTCTCTCCTCCCCTGACTTCCAGTTTTCAAAATCTGGATAACTTGAAGTTGGATGGGTTGGATGAGTTGGCTCAGTCAGTGCTTAGTGAGGTGATTTCCTCTAATTGCATGCAGATTTATGATTTCCCGAGTACCTCACTCTCTAAAGTTTGCAACTAAAAGTTTGTTCCCCATCCTCCTGAGAAGTTTGTTGTTTTCTCCCATGCACTGCCCGAGGGGATCGAGGTACCTCAGGTCCCTTTCCAGCAGGGCCCGAGCGAGCTTGGGGCACAGCACAGGGAACTGCAATGCTGAGCAAGCCCTGGCTGGCTTGGAGGAAGCAGAAAGGCCAAGCCCTGAGCCCAGGCCTGGCCCAGCAGGGCCTGTCCCTCACGGCTGGCTCAGGGCTCTTTGTGGGGCAGTGGGATGTGAGGGGCAGCAAGGACAAATGCCATAAACCTGCAAGCCCTGCCAGCCTCCTCAGGGAGGGCCGAGGGAGGAGCAAAGACCTTCCTGGGGCTGTGCCCTGGGCCAGGAGGGATTGTGCCAGTGGAGTTGACCCTAAATTTCTTCTCCCAGGCAGCTTTAGGACACGGAACATGAAGAAGAAAGAGCCAAGTCTCAGCTTTCCACAGTCCTCCAGTAGAATCCTGTGTGGGGAGCAGCCTGGGAGCAGGGTTTTTGTGTCAGGGGAGGGAAGTTCAGAGCCCTTTTCTCCCCCATGGGCTGAGGGTCTGCATTTTCAATGGCCCTGCAGCTGCCAAAGGGGCCTTTTTCACCCAGCTGAGAACAGTTCTGCTGATAGCCTGTCCTAAACCCGTTTTTCCTGCAAATGTGCCAATGAAGCCTCATTTTTTGCAGCCCCAGGTCTTGTGTGCGTGCTGGTGTCTCAGCTGAAGGGTAGAACAGCTCTGCCAGGTAGGAGTTCTCTTTTATGTGGTGATTTTTTTTTTTTTTTTTTTTTTTTTTTTTTTTTTTTTTTTTTTTTTTAAATTATCTCCCCCGTCAGCTCTGGGCAGAGCTCTGTAACTGTGTGTGACACTTGTCTCTGGCACGGTGGGGGTGGCCAAGGGCACCTTCCCCGAGCTGTGTGCAGAGGGAATCCACAGCAGCCCAGGCCGGGGGTGCTCAGTGGCCGCTCAGTTCCGCTGACTGGACGCGGCTCTGGACGCTTCCCTTGGAGCGTCTCCAGGGAGGGAACGCTGGGGCTGCCCCGGCTGTGGTGGCACTGCCAGGGAACGCTGGGGCTGCCCCGGCTGTGGTGTCACTGCCAGGGGAACGCTGGGCTGCCCCGGCTGTGGTGTCACTGCCAGGGAACGCTGGGCTGCCCCGGCTCTGGTGTCACTGCCAGGGGAACGCTGGGGCTGCCCCGCTCCTGCCCCACCCCATCAGCTCTGCCAGCGCCTCCAGGGGACACAAAGGCTGAGCCAAAGGGTGAGAGTTGCACAAGGGGCTGAGCTGGGATCTGGGACCCATTGGGATCACGGAGTCCAGCCCCCGGCCCTGCACAGACACCCCAACAATCGCAGCCTGTGCATCCCTGGCAGTGCTGGCCAAAGGCTCCTGGAGCTGCGGCAGCCTCGGGGCCGTGCCCATTCCCTGGGGAGCCTGGGCAGTGCCCCAGCCCCCTGTGGGGGAAGAAGCTTTTGCTCATCTCCAGCCCAGCCCTGCCCTGGCCCAGCTCCAGCCGTTCCCTCGGCTCCTGTCCCTGCTCACCTGGGCAGAGATCAGAGCTTGCCCAGAGAAGCTGTGGCTGCCCCTGGATCCCTGGAAGTGTCCAAGGCCAGGTTGGACGGTGCTTGGGGCAGCCTGGGATAGTGGAAGGTGTCCCTGCCCATGGCAAGTGGTGGAATGAGATGAACTTCAAGGTCTCTTCCAAGCCAAGGCATTCTGTGATTCTGTGATTTTGGGAGAGATGCTGAAGCTCTGGCTCAGCTTTATCTCAGCAAATGTCTGCACCCAGCAGCAGCCATGGGTGGGATCATCTCCTCCTCCCTCTCGCTGTGGCTGTAACTCACCCAAGGGCAGTGTCATAAATGAAATTGAAGTTTGGATGACTAGGTCTATTGGGTTAACAGCAGTGTAATAACAAGAAAAAAAGTGATACAATTTAGTGAATTGAATACAATAATACAATTTAGTGGATTGAATACAAGAATCCAATTTAATAAAAGAATACAATTTAGTGGATTGAATAGCAATTTGATATAGAAGGAATACAATTTAGTAAAAGAGTACAATTTAGTGAATATATTCATATATATATATTCATATGCATATGAAAAAATATATATACATATATACATATATATGAATATAGCTTGCCAGTAATTAAGTGTGATTAAAGCATAAGCAAGACTGACTGGGGTACAGGGAAGGCTTCTCACCTCACCTCACATACAAAACAAAGCAATTCAAACTAAACTTGTATACTTATACATATTCATTCATCTTTCCAGTAAGTCTCCTCCAATTTACGATTATTTAATTTTACATCACTGTTCTTCATGGTGCATGTTTCACTTGTTGCTAGGGGGTCTTCAGTCTCCTTTTGGTGGTATTTTGTATGAAGGCTTACACTCATCCTCATTGTCCTCTGGATAACCTTACAGGCTGTGTGTCTGTACTAAGTGTTGTGTTATGTAAGTGAGCATTGTGCTCCACTAATTAGTCTTACACTTCATAATGTTCAGGTCCTATGCCTAAAGTCGTTCCAACTTTATCCATCTCATGGTCAGTTTTCTCTTGGGACATTACTTATCTCAAAACCACATCCTCTCTCTTAATTTTAACATGAGACATCTGTAAAGGGGTATATCTGCTTTGTAACACTAATTCCCTTGATTGCTTCTAATAATAACTAATTTCAAATAATAACTTTACAAACAGTTAAAATTTAGTTAACATGAATCATTTCCATTTATCAAAAGGGGATTCACGGAGCTCATCCTGATGGATGAGGAAAAGGGAGTGGGACCTCAGCAGTGAGGAGAGCTGAGGGCTGGAGAGCAGCTCTGAATGATACCAAAATCCCACCGGACCTCAGAAACATTGCTGTTCTTCAGCCACTGACAGGATGAGTCCCTGAGACTGGGGCTTGGCCTTCCTCGTGGTGAGGGGCATCAAGGAATGCTGCAGTGTGATGGAGACTGTGATGGGCTGGGAACTCACTGGGGGAAAGGAGGGAGCAGTTGTGAAGTAAAAGGCAGGTGTGGGACACAACTGTTCAGAGAAGGGCTGAGCTACAGCTTGAGCAAGATGAAAAATGTCATTTGGGGTCATCCCAGATTGATTTCATTTCAGAAGTTATGGAAAAAGTTTAATTTTTGGGGGGTGTCATGTTTTCCCTTGGAGGTGGACACTCTGCAGACTTGAGCTGCATTGCCAAAATGCTCAAGTCTCTGCTGCAGGTCACACCGTTTCTTCTTTGGCTGATCCCGGCGCGGTGCTGAGCCCAGCAGAGCCCTGGCAGAGCCCAGAGCAGCCTCAGCATGCGCAGAGCCCGGCTGCAAGGAGAGAAAGCAGAAAGCGCCCGTCAGCTGAAGGCTCCTGTCCCCTTGTCCCAGCCAGCCGCGGTGCCCAGGCCATGCTGGCCGTGCTCAGAGCTGGGCCCAAAGCTGCCCATCACTGCTGCCTTTGGGAGCAGAGCAGGAGGGCAGGACATGTGCCCAGCCTGCAGCCAGCCACGGCACATCCAGCCCCTCAGCAGCTGCCCAGAGCGGGATGCTCCTGTGCCCGCTGCCATCTCCCAAAAGCTCTTGTCCCACCCATGCCAAGGAGATGAGGACCCACCTCACACCATCCGCTGCCAGAAGAAAAGCTGGTCCCAAACGATGTCCTCAGTCTTCTCCAAGGGCACGGCCCATCCACGCCACAGCTGGTCCCAAGCACTTCCTGATCCAGACTGGACCCCACCTAGAACGCTTCCTTTAGAAAAACAAACAACAAATTAATGAAAATAGGTTATAGACAAAAAGGGGAAACAAGAAAAATAGTAAAAAATCTTTTGTCTGTCAGGAGCCTGAGGAAGGCCCAACCCCTACATTCTAGGGAAAACCCACCCATGGGTGAGGGAAGCCCATGCTTTCTCCCTTTCCCCCTGCACCGTCCCCCAAAATCACGGTGATCCCAAAGCAAAGCAGGGGAGTGGAGCAGCCCAAGCCCTTCCTTGCCTGCACAGCAAAGCAGCCGTGCTCAGGTTCTGGAGTCCCAGCTGTGCTCCTGCCATGGGGGTTTGTTTGTGTCAGGCTGGCTGCCCCAGCCCCAGCCCGGGGCACGGTGGGTGCTGGGGGCTGTTGGCAGGGCCAGGATCCCACTCCCATTTCGTAACCACCCCAGCCCATGTCCCCAGCCCTGCCAAAAACCAGCTGGGCAGCCACTGAGGAATCAGTTGCATCTGCCCCAACAAAGGGGAAACCTTTGGTTGCCAGCCAATGCACAAATCTGGGAGCATCCCCCTGGGTCTGGACTTACCTGAAAATTCACTGTGGAGCCTGGCTTTGAAGAAGGTGCCAGAATCAAAGTCCATCATCGCCAGCTGCTGCTGGCCAGGTGGAGGAAGAGGTTGTCATCCTTGCTGTTGTCCTCCATGTCTCCAGCAGCAGCAGCAGCCCCACCTGGTCCAGCTTCTCCAGGGGCTCCTTCTTCCCTGGGCTGACACCAGGCTGTCAGGGTTCTGCCCAGGGCCCGGCTGTCAGTGAACCAGGACAAGCAAAAGCAGCTCAGATGGTGCCCACCAGTGCTGGGCAGAGCAGCTCAGCTCCAGCACAAGGGCTGGGTGTTCCCATTTGATGAGCCCAGTGCAGTGACACAGGCAGGACAAAAAAGTCTGGGTTTCTTTGCTGCTGATTGCCAGGGCATGTGTGGAGCTGTAACTTACCAGGTCCCTGCATCACTGTGCCTGTGGCTCTCTCCCTTCTTCTAGGGCTGATGAATATCCTGCATCCAGGGATCATAGGACAGGTCTTCTAATGAGGGCCTGTCCAAGAAGTGCAGGGATAAACACCACCTGATCAGAGCTTGGCAATCTGGGGAGAGAAACCACAAACCACTGGTCAGTTGGAGAAGGCTCCTGTCTGCTTTGCCCCACTATTCCCGTGCCCAGGCCATGCTGGATGTGCTCAGAGCTGGGCCTAAACTTTCCCATCAATTCTTTGTTTTGGAGGAGAGCAGGAGAGCAGGACATGTGCCACCTCCTCAGCAGCTGCCAGAGCGGGATGCTCACGAGCCCGCTGCTGTCTCCCAACACTGGTGTTCCCCCCATGCCCAGAGATGAGGATTCACCTTGGGAGAGCCGTTGTGGCAGCGGGAGCTGGCCCCAGCGGATGTTCCTGCCCCTCCTGAAAGGGTGCTCCCCGCAGACCATCTCGTGCAGCAGGATGCCCAGGGACCAGACGGTCGCTGCCTCGCCATGGTACCACCCGAAGTCGTTCCATTCCGGGGGGCTGTATGATGGTGTTCCTATGGAATATGGATGGAGCTCATCAGGGGGATGCTGCTGCTCCCAGAGCCTGACCCCAGCATCCCTGGGCATGTGGGGGCTGCCCCAGTGGCCCATGGGGTGACCTGCTGCCCTCTCACCAGCACCTGGGACTTGGGTACAAACCCAGGGCTGGAAAAGAAGCCACTGGTGTTGGAAGAGGGCAGCGGAAACCCTGACAAGGCCCAACCATGACACACAAAGGGAAATACCCACTCAGTGCTGGGGAAAAACCATACCCACATCCTCCCTGCTGGCATTGCCCAAAGAACATTATGAACCAAGGCAAATGAGGTGAGCAGCGCAGTCCAAGCCCATTCTCACCTGCACACCAAACCAGCTGGTGCACAGGTTCTGCCTCTCCCTCTCTGCTACACCCAACCATGGGGGTTTTGTCAGGCTGGCTGCCCCAGCCCCAGTCCTGGGAGAATCCGTGCTGCCACACACAGGTTGGGCCAGGAGATGCTGGGCCAGGAGATGCTGGGACCAGAAGCCTACCCCTGCGTGGGCTCACCTGCAAATTGAGTGTAGGCTGTCTCCTGAAGGTAGGTGCCACAGCCGAAGTCTATTAACTTTGCCTGGCCGGTGTCCAGGTCTACCAGGATGTTCTCTGGTTTTATATCTCGGTGCAGGACCCCGCAGCTGGTGCAGTGCCGCACGGCTGCCAGGACCTGCCGGAACAGCTCCCGCGCCACTTCCTCGGACAGGAACCTCCGTGCCCGAATGAAGTGCCGCAGGTCCTGACACCGCTCCGGGCGCTCCAGCACCATCACGATGAAGCTGGGGAGCTCAAGCCACTCCAGCAGCTGCACCACCCCGGGGAAGCCTGTGGACACCTTGTCCAGCAGCACTATCTCCAGTGGTGCGCTGGTGCCGTCGGGCTGCGGGAGGAGCACGGTGCCGTCAGTGGGGCTGAGGCCGTGCCAGGGCTCGGGAAGCCCTCAGCCAGCCCGGGATGCTCTGTGCCCTCCGCTGGCCCCACGCCCGCTCTCCCTCCAGGTGTCCTGGCAGCTCCCACCCTGCCGGGCCCCGGCTCATCCCCGCCCGGCACGCCCCGGCTTCTGCCGCTGGCCCCGCTCACTCACCAGCTCGCCCCAGTGCCGG
Organism: Periparus ater; assembly: GCA_032357785.1. Lineage (NCBI taxonomy): Eukaryota > Metazoa > Chordata > Aves > Passeriformes > Paridae > Periparus > Periparus ater. Next base: position 13,872,559 of record JANVCZ010000030.1, read on the forward strand.
ACGCGGTTGCGTGGCACCTTTTTGATGGCCACCTGTAAGCCAAAGGGAGCAGCGAATTCAGCTCACCGCCCACCGTGTCCAGCCCCATCCTACTCCTCCACCCCCTTCTCCTCCTCCGCCCCCTCTGCCCGCTCCTCCTCCTCCGCCCGCCGCCGGCCCCTCTGCTCACCGGGAGTCCGTCCGAGATCCGAGTGGCTGCGAAAACTCGTCCGAAACCGCCGCGCCCCAACAGTGAACCCACTCGGTACCGCTGCTGCAGGGCCTCCTGCGCCTTCCCTGGGGAAGAGACGCGGCCGTCAGTGCTCGGCCCGGGGCCAGGAACGGCCCCCGAGCGCTCCCCGACCTCCCCGGGCCGGGCATCCGCAGGCGTTCGCTCTTTGGAACGCGACAGCGGCGGCTCGGGGCCGGCGGCCGCGCTGCTGAGCGGCGGAGCTCGGGCCGGGGAAGCCGCAGCGGAGGCGGCGGCAGCGGCCGCGCCGCCTGTGTCCTCCACGGGCCCCGGGAGGAGCCGGGGCCGGGGCCGGGGCCGGGGCCGGGGCCGGGGCCGGGGCTGAGGTTGAGGCCGGGGCCGGGGCCGGTACCGGTACCGGAGCCGGGGCCGGTACTGGAGCCAGGGCCGGTACTGGAGCCGGGGCCGGGGTCGGGGCCGCGCTCCGGCCAGGCGGAGCCAAAGGGCGGCGATGCCGCCCCAGCCCCAGGCAATGATGCCCGCCCAGCAGCGCCAGCGCCAGCACAGCCAGAGACCGCGGAGGGACGGATGGGGCCGGGGCCGGGGCCGGGGCCGGGGCCGGGCCCGGGGCAGCCCCGCCCGGGGCCGGGGGCGGACCGGGGGCATGGCCCGGGTGTGTACGGGGAGAGGGAAACTTGGAGACAGGGGGACACTGGGAAAGGGAGACAGGGATGGGGTGCGGGACCACGGGAGAGGGAGAAGGGACTCAAGGGAGTGGAAGAATTCGACTGGGAGATGAGGGGATGCAGGGGAAGGTAGACCGAGAGAGAGAGCGGGAGAGGAGGAGGAGAATTGAACAAATCTCTAAAGCTGCTGCTTCCACTGCTGTTGCGCCGCTGCTGCTGCTGCTGCTGCTGCTGCCGCTGCAACTGAAGCACCGGGACCGTTTGTCCCCGTGTCCGTTTGTCCGTTGCCCGCTCGGCCCCACCCCGAGCCCCGCGCTCCTCGGGCAGCCCCTGAGCCTGGCCAAACACGGGAACTTTGCCCTGTTGAGCCAAGAGCCAGAGTCTGGACTCCTGCACAGGGGCACAGCAATGCCCTTGGCTGCTGCTGTGCCTTGTCCCTGCTGAGGGTCAGACACTGTCTGAGCACATTCCCTGAATGCACAATTTGTACCTGAGCCAAGCACTGCACTTGTGTCTCCAGCATTGCTTTCCAAGTAAAGCAGGGGAAGGCAAACTGGGTATAGCTCATGGTATTTTACAGTGTCTAAAACTTGCCAAGTCTCAGATCTTAGAGGTGAGATCCATTTGGAATGAATGGGATGGAGAAACAGTGCAAGATGGAAAAGGGGAACATAAGAATAAATAGAGAAAAATAGAGAAAAACATATTGGTTGTTTCTTTTGATTTTATTTTCATTTCTTAAAAAAGCTGTTTCAATTTCCCCAGAATCTTCTCCCCAGTCCTGTCTGTTCTTTCCAAAAACCTCTGCTGAAGAACGAGGTGCAGGTCCTGTCACAAGATGTGCCCCCAGCTGCAGCTTCTCTTGGCTTCCCACACTGTGAGTGCAGCACAACTCTTGCAGCAAAGCAGGACAAATATCTGAAGGACTTGAAAATTTGTTCTTTCTTTTCCTCGCGGACGGGGGAGTTGTGCCATTGGTGAGGTTTTCACTGTTCCTCTTCTACCCAAAGAAAACATGATGGGCTCCCAGGAATTGTTGGGGAATACAAGCCTGGCTGAATGTGGAGAAAGAATCTCCAGAGCCTGCAGCCAGCAGTGGAGAGCTCATCATTCCAAACTCCCCATGGACATCTTGAAAGTGATCTGGAACATGAAGATGGGCTGACAGAGGGAGTTTGTTTGTGTGTTCAGTTTAGATGATTCTACATCTCTTGCACTGGGAGAAATCAAGAGCACAATCAGTTGATGATAAGCACCAGATCATGATAAGCTGGAGCTCTCAGTGGATGAGAGAAAGAATGTGAAAAGGAGAAATGCAGGGAATGACTTGGTGAACTTTGTGTGTAAGAAGGGTCTTTTTTCCTAATAATTCCCAATTCATTCCCTTTGCTTTTATCCTTTTAACAAGGCCAATTGCATCTCCGATTCCCCAGGAAATGAGAACCCTGAGCTTGTGGAACTGCCTGAAAGGTGCCCTGTTCCTTTTTCTTCTGCTGCTCAGAAGAAACAATGAAGCGAGTTGGGAAGTTCTGGTTTTTCCTATTCCTGGTGGATTTTTTCCTTTTATTTGCCACTGCAGAGGCAATTTCTGTGATGGCCTCTGTCAGTTGATTCTATTTCAGCAGCAGCAGCAGCAACAGGGCTGTGTTTGAGCCCTGCAAATGTGACCTGTGTGGCTCTAATTCCCCTCGACTTAGTGCTCAGGGACCTGGGAGCATTTTGATCTCTACTGATCATGATGCCTGAAACAAAAATCCTGAGTTCCCTGTGACAAAAGCACAGTGGGTAGCACTGATTGAAAGAGGCAATTGCAGTTGTACTGCTAAAATTCAAGTGGCAAACAGAAGAGGGGCAAGAGCAGCCAGGATCTACAACTGCCAAGGCCAAGGCACCAACAGCCTCCTGCTGTCACCTCAGGGTGAGTAAAACAGGGCTGAAAACAGCGCTGGAACCCGATCCTTTCTTCCTCTGAGGGCTGGCTGAGGGCAGCAGAGGCGGGCCCTGAGGAATCAGGGCTGTTTGTGGGGGATTGTTGCTGTAGTCCAGAACTGCCCTGGAAAAAGCCCTGGGAAGCCAAGGCAGGAGCAGGTGGGAAGGGCCGGCGCTGCTGCTGCTCCTGGCCGGGAGCCCCGGCCGGGCCGGGCCGGCGCCCGCTGCGCTGCGGCTGCTGCTGCTGCCAGAGCCGGGCGGGACTCGGGGACAGGGAATGGACACGGGGGGACAGCAAAGGCCTTGGGGGCTGCAGGGATGGTGGTGCTGGGGCCAGCGCCAGCACAGAGCTTCAGCCCACAATGAACCCCGAGGGAAACGCTGGGGAAAGGCTCCATTCAGCCTTTCTTTACTCGGCGCTGTGAAGGGACCGAAATAAAAGGAGAACGAGCAGGGCCCGACCCCTTCTCCTTTGGGAGGAGCCCCTGGGGCTGTGAGGGACTGTGAGAGACCATGAGGGTCCATGAGAGGTTCTATGGGGCCATGAGAGGTTCTGTGGGGCCATGAGAGGTTCTGTGGGGCCATGAGAGGTTCTGTGGGGCCATGAGGGGCTGTGAGGGGCCATGAGCAGCCTCACCCCTGTCAGAAGGGGTCCCCACCATGTCCCCAGGGCAGAGCAGCCATGAGGGGCCACAAGAGCAGACATGGCAGCAGAGTGGGCTTGGGGCACCTTTGGGAGGGGATGAGACACTTCCACAGCTCCAAACCACACCAAATCCACCATTAAGAGGATTTTCCATCTTTAGAATCCACTGGCAACTTGGGGTTGAGTGTACAGTTTAATCCTGGTGGGAAAAGCAAGGGAATTTTCCCAGTGTGTGACATCCAGCCATTGTTATTTATGTCTAAGATTTTAAAGTCTCAACAATGAAAAGTAATACTAATAAATAATAATAACAACAAGAACAAGAAATAAAGCCCTGAATCCAAACAATCAGCTCAGAAACATGTTTTTGTTTGTCATAGATTAGTACTAAATAAATAAATGAAATAGATTGCATTTGTAAATCGGATGTGTTTCATACTTTTCCCAGTTTCTGGTCCCCTTCCTCCAGGTTCATTTCCTTTACTCACTCACTTTCTAATAGGTAGAAGGGAGTTAAGCACACTGGAAATGACAACAGCTCCTGTTTCAAAGGAAAGCAGCCACCACTTCAGGGAACCTGAATTGCCCCCAGGCACGTGTGTGCACTTGAAGGGTGAGCAGGTGTTGGGGACAGAGATCTCAAACTCCTTCTAAGGCTGTGAGAAACCCACAAGTGGCAAAGTATCATTGTGGGTCAGCTCCAGCTGAAATTCCATTCCCCCACACCCTCCAAATGGGCAGGCAGGGCTGGGCTCTGGCAGGGTTCAGTTTTGAGTGCCTTGTGCTCCCTGGCATGGAAGTGATCCTATGAACTCTGGTACTGATGGATTGTGGAATGGCTGCTGAAGGAGGAGGGAGAATCTCAGCAGACAGGAAAGTCTCTTCTTCTCCCTTCTCCCTGCAGAACCCCCTCTCCAAAGAGAAATGCCTGTGCTGGATTTCCATGACACCCCTTCCTTCAGCCCAGTGTCTGACCCACTGTGTGCTCTGCAGGAGCCAAAGCCAGAGGATCCCTTTAGCAATAGGTTTTACCCTCTGAGGATCCTTTGTGTTTCTTGGTGACCCAGGAGAACCTTCCAGGCAGTTTTTGGGGGAGCTGCTGCTGTGATGTCACAGGAACGTTGCCGTGTCCTTGTGGTGTTCCCGTTGCTGTGGGGCACAGAGGCCTCAGTGTCAGAGCGGCTCTGGGCACCTGCTCATTGCCTGAGGATCCTCCTGCCCGAGGCATTCTCAGCAGCCAGCCCAGCCCCTGATGGGTGTCCTTCTGTCCTTGCAGGGGGACAGACAGTCTGCAGATGTGTGCAGCACAGCCAAAATGATCCAGCAAGTGGTTGCTGCAGTTTGCACTCTGGACTCTGGGGCTTCTGATGGGTATTTTTTAACCTACTGGGCCCTTAAGTTGAGGATTTCCCCAGGTGCACCATATGTGCCTTTGGGATTGCTGTGGGCTTTCCATTGTTCCTTTGGAATGGAGTTGATTTTGAAAGAAAATTGCCATTAAGATGCCATTCATTTGGGAGAGCTTCTGGCAGCAGCTTCTTCATAAAGGGGTTGTTTGTAGCCAGCAGGGTGTGCACAGCATTTGGAATGGAGCCCTGGGGGGGTTCTGTTCCCCAAGAGGAGAGTCTGTGGCAGCAGACCCTGGCACTCCCTCTGTTTGCTGGTCCAGCCAAAAACCGGACACAGCCTAGGATTTTGTGCTGTTCTCTTGCTTGCTGTGTGATCCAAAAGGACTGTGGCTCCAGGAGGGAAGTTGTGAAAGGAAAATGCTCTCTGTTGGCATTGACTTGTTGTGTGGGATTTTCCAGCACAGGCAGCTTTTTCTCCTCACAGCATCTGGTTCAGGTGAAGGTCCCCTCACACATGGACACTGCAAAGCTCCTTCTTCAGTGAGCAGGAAAGGAACCTTTGGTGTTCAGAGATCCCAGCTGTTCCTTTTTCAACACCAGTATGAGCCCAGTAAGCTCCAGTATGATCCTTGTCACATGGCAGCACTCCCAGGATGGTCCCAGTTTTCTCTGACTAGATCAACCCAGTCAGTCCCAGTATGATGCCATTGGCTCCCAGCATGCTCCCAGTTGCCCCCAGTCACCCCCAGTATGGGGGATGATGTTCATTGTATGTTCCCAGTCACTCTCAGATACTCCCAGTATGAGTCCAGTCAGTCCCAGTATGATCCAAAATTGGATTGCTGGGAGGCCTCATGGAATCCTGGAGAGCATTGTGACACTCTAGGGCCCCATGGAACCATGGTGACACCAGGTTGGCTGGGAGTGTTGATGTGCTGCAGGGTAGGAGGGCTCTGCACAGGGACCTGGACAGGCTGGATCCAGGGCCCAAACCCAGCAAGGTGAGGTTTAACAAGTCCAAGTTCCAGGTCCTGCACTTTGGCCCCAACAACCCCTGCAGTGCTACAGGCTGGGCACAGAGTGGCTGGAGAGCAGCCAGGCAGAAAGGGACCTGGGGCACTGATGGACAGCAGGCTGGACATGAGCCAGCAGTGTGCCCAGGTGGCCAAGAAGGCCAATGGTTCCTGACCTGGATCAGGAACAGTGTGGCCAGCAGGAGCAGGGCAGGGATTCTTCCCCTGTGCTCAGCAGTGGTTGGGCAGCACCTCAAGTGCAGTGTCCGGTTCTGGGCCCCAAATTTAGGAGTGACATAGAGGGGCTGGAGCATGTCCAGAGAAGGGCAACAAGGCTGCTGAGGAGTCTGGAGAACAAATCCTATGAGGAGTGGTAGAGGGAGCTAGGGTTGATTATCCTGGAGAATAGGAGGCTCAGAGAAGACAAGGCGGTGTCAGGGCACATGTCACACTGATGATGTCCAAGGTCTTTTCCAACCCTTGCAGCAGGTGCAGGATGAGCCCTGGGCCTCCTCTTCAGAAGGTCCAGCAGCCCAGGTCCCTCAGCTTCTCCACACTGCCCCAAAGCCCATCCTGCCAGTCCTGCAGAGCCTCTCCAGCCCCTCCTCATTGCCCAGAACAGGGAGCCCCACAGCCAGACACAGCAGCCCAGATGTGCCCCCCTGGCCTGTGCTGCCTCTGGCAAGGGAGCAGCACGAGGCACTGCAGGACCCTGCAGACAATTCCTGAAGCACTTGTAGGATGATCCTGCTCCCCAAGGGACGTTCCCATGGTGTCAAGTGGGGAACTGAAATGGGGAGTGGGGCCAGAGAGGAAAGGGCAAACAGAGATGGGCTGTTTCCAGGGGAGGGAACAGGGGTGTGCAATAGGAAGAAATCTGGAGCAGGAAGAGTAAAGAAAGGAAAGAGGAAGCAAAGGAAATTCTCAGGTCAGTTTGGGGGTGGCTGCCAGGCAGCCCTGGCTCTGAACAACAACATCTGCAGTGGCAAAGGAAACTCACAGCTGATGGGAACAAACTTTCTGTGTGACTTCAGAGGCCACGACAACCCTGAGTGGTTTCCCTCCCGTCCCCCAGCCCTTCCTGGCCCCAGGGGCTGATGGCATTTGTGCTCCCTCAGGTTCATCTCCCCACAGCAGCACCATGGGGGTGCTGACACCTGCCCTGGGCAGTGCAAACAGGGGCTCCTGAGCCAGTGCTGCCGTGTCTGTGCCTGCAAGGATGCGGCACCTCTCTGAGCTGGGGGAGAGGCCAGGGCTGCACAGGGGGGATGTTGTTGGCAGCTCCATGAGGACGCTCTGGGACGCTGCCCTGGGGTGTCCAGCGCAGTGGGGATGGATCAGCCCCTGCTCTGCTGCTCCTTCCCATCTCCCTCAGGGACCTTGCAGAGCCCCAGCCATGCTGTTTGCCCCCAGCCTGCCCACGGCCACCCTGGGGCTGCTCATGGGGGTTTTCTGTGCTGAGCTTTGGCCTGGCCGTGTTCTTGAGAGAGCCTGGGCAAGGAGCCTGGAGCCCCCAGGCCCTGCCCTGAGGCGTCAGCGCTGCCCCAGCAGTGCCCATGGCCTGTCCCTGCTGCAGCCCCGGCACTGCCACCCCCAGGGCTGTGCCCGGCCCCGAGAGCACTCAGGCCCTGCAGCAACACCAGGGCCAGGAGGGCAGCGGGGCAGTGGCACGGGAGCAGCACTGGCAACACCAAGTGCTGCTGCTCCTGGGCACAGCTGCTGTGCCAGCACTGAACTGCCCCCAGCTCTGCACACAGACACTGCTGCTGCAGCTGCAGAGAAGGGAACAAAAGGGGGATCTCTGGAGAAAACTTTGCTGGGAGATCCTTTAGTTCCTTTAAAGCCACCAAGAACACAGGCCCTCATGGACAGAGTGTGTGGGCACAGGAAAGGTGGAGGGAAACAAAATGAGAAATGGCACAAAAAATGACATTTCTTTGCAGACACTATGAGAAAACCAAGAAAATGGGAAAAAAACAACCAAACCAGCAAGAAGTATCCAAGATTACTTTTATTACAAGTTATTTACAAGTGATTAAAAATCACTTTATTACAAGTGATTTGCAGGAATTGGCCAGCAGTTTCTGAAATCATCCATTCATCAATGTCCACACTGCAGCCTTGAGCTCCTGGTTCCTCAGGCTGTAGATGAGGGGGTTCAGGGCTGGAGGCACCACCGAGTACAGAACTGACACTGCCAGATCCAGGGATGGGGAGGAGATGGAGGGGGGCTTCAAGTAGGCAAATGCTGCAGTGCTGATAAACAGGGAGACCACAGCCAGGTGACGGAGGCAGGTGGAAAAGGCTTTGTGCCGTCCCTGCTCAGAGGGGATCCTCAGCACAGCCCTGAAGATCTGCACATAGGAGAAAACAATGAACACAAAACAGCCAAGTGCTAAACAGACACTGACTGCAATGAGCCCAAGTTCCCTGAGGTTTGCGTGTGAGCAGGAGAGCTTGAGTATCTGTGGGATTTCACAGAAGAACTGGCCCAGGGCATTGCCCTGGCACAGGGGCAGGGAAAATGTATTGGCCGTGTGCAGCAGTGAATAGAGAAAGACACTGGCCCAGGCAGCTGCTGCCATGTGGGCACAAGCTCTACTGCCCAGGAGGGTCCCGTAGTGCAGGGGTTTGCAGATGGACACGTAGCGGTCATAGCACATGATGGTCAGCAGGGAAAGCTCTGCTGAGATGAAGAAGAGAAAGAAAAACAGCTGTGCAACACATCCTGTGTAGGAGATGTCTCTGGTGCCCCAGAGGGAATTGTGCATGGCTTTGGGCACAGTGGTGCAGATGGAGCCCAGGTCGCTGAGGGCCAGGTTGAGCAGGAAGAAGAACATGGGGCTGTGCAGGTGGTGGCTGCAGGCTACGGCGCTGATGATGAGGCCGTTGCCCAGGAGGGCAGCCAGGGAGATGCCCAGGAAGAGGCAGAAGTGCAGGAGCTGCAGCTGCCGCGTGTCTGCCAATGCCAGCAGGAGGAAGTGGCTGATGGAGCTGCTGTTGGACATTTGCTGTGGCTGCACATGGGAACCTGTTCATGGATAAAGGACAGTGACAGGTCAGGAGAGGCTGCTTTGAGTCAAACCTGGGCCATTCCCTGTAGACTGTCCCGCTGGGACTAACCCACCCTTGTTCCTGCGCTGGAAAAATCTTCACCCAGCTCCCCACCTGAGCTCCAGCTGTGCTGTCTGAGTGTGCCAGGAGCAGCCAGGCCTGTGCCTGGGGGCTCTCCAGGAGCCATCCCTGCCCTGCTGCCCTGGGTTTGTGGCCATGCAGGAGAGGGACATGGCTGGTAATTCAGGATTTGTCAGGGGATCCACTCCTAATGCAGATAGGCCTCTTGCCATCTGCACACACACTTGTAAAGTATACCAGGAGTTGGTTTTACGAATTGTTTTCCTACCCACAAACCATTCCTTATTCTCTGAGGTCAGAAATCCCCAGCATTTCTGCTGCACTCAGAATTTCCCACTGAGAGATGTGAGAGATAAAGGATTCCCTGTGGCTTAGGGAAAGTGAGGGGCTGGATGGGTTTGTTCCCATCTGCCCTGGGTTTGCACCTTTGGCTGGAATCAGAGCACAATCACACTCCTGTGTCACCCTGGCATAAACCAGACCCTGCCCAGAGCAGAGGGATCCCTGAATGTCTCACCCTCTCTAAAGGTCTCTGGGCAAGATCTCAGCACCCCCCTCTGCCAAGGACACTCACGGCTCCCTTGGCAGAGCCAACAGCATTTCCTCAGCTGTGGCATCTCTGCCCTTCCCCGTGGGACATTCAGGGAACTCTGAGAGGCTCTGGCAGAGATTTGCAGCCAGGAGGGCAGCTCAGAGCTTGGAAGGACACAGCAAGGAGATCCCCAGATGTGCCCATGATGGGATCTCAGGGAGGGGACTCAGCTCATTCCCCTTTGTCATGGACTGCTTTGCCCACAGCCCCACAGGTCACAGGGAAGCTGGGACACCCCATTCCCATGGACACACCTGCCTGGCAGCAATCCCAAGGGCAGGGCCTGACTCAGCTGCTGCAGATGCCAGAGCCTCCCTGAGAGCCCCAGATACCAATGACAATATCAGAGCAGTGCATTTAGGCTGTTTAGGAGGCTCCCAGCAGAGAGACTGAGCACCCAAACTTACAATTCTGGCATCTCTGTAAATGTTGCAACATCACTTTGATAATCCTTGTGTGTCCTTTTCAACTCAGAATATTCTGTGATTCTGGGATTACAATTCCTCTTCTGCTTCTCTCATCCCCCTGTTGTCTATAATTAAAAGAGAAAAAAACTCCTTGCAACAGTGTTAGAACAGTAAAGTGAAAAACAGACCTTTATTGGAAACTTCCAGGTGTCCCAGTGGGGATGGGGCACACCCGGACCCTTATTTCAACAATTTATTAAGGTTGATTAATTAGGATATTTAACAGAAACATTCAACAGGAGATTCAGTTGCCCCGATTACACACCCTTGAGTCAACTCATTGGAATAGGTCCAAGGGTTTCTTTGCCCCACTTTTTGTTATGACTTTTAATATTCTGGTTAAAATCCAAATGTTCTTCATGTAGCTCTTCTCCCTGATGATAAGACTATACAGTATTTCAGGAATCTATTTACAAGGTCAGTTTATTGTTCTAAAATCTAAGAGAAAGGTTAGGAAACATACTAGAGTTAATTAAGGATAATAGTTATATAAGTATATAACAGTAGTTTAATAGTTAATTAAGGATTATAATTGTATAACTATATAATAGTAGTTTACAGATCTAAAAATATATGAAAAATGTAAAAAAAGCAAAAATATTTTTGTCATCATCCCAGCTTTCCCACCCTGCTCAAAGCAAGAAATTTAAAACAGTCTCAGGAAAGCTCCTGATCTTTACAGCAATCCCAGGCTCACCTTCTTTTGGGAAGTGTCCTCTGGAGCTGTGTCCAGGCAGGTCTGGAGCTGGGAGCAGCCCTGCCCCACACAGCCCCTCTCAGCAGCAGCTCCTGCTCTGCTCAGGGTGGCTCCTTCCCCCCACAGCTTCTCCCCAGCGCTGGGAGCAGCTCCCCGGGCCAGCTGAGAGCTGTCCCTGGCAGGCAGCAGAGTCCCTGCCCCAGCACAGCGCCCTGGGCTGCAGGACCCTGCTCTGCAGGACAGCCCTGGGCACCCCTGGCTGCTCTACACAAGGGACAGGCAGAGAATGTACTCACAGAGTCTGTAGGCACTGGCATGTTCCAGCTTTAGGAGATGCCTCCAGGAGCTGCAGCTGCATTGTCCTGCAGCCAGAGGCTTCCTGTGTCAAGGGCTGGCAGTGATTCTGCCCCAGGCACTTCTCAGCACCTTCCCAGCCCTGACTGATTGAAGCTCTCTGTGCCTCTGGGCTGTGCCCAGGGTGGCTGCAGGCAGTGGCCCAGCCTTGCTGGGCTGGCAGAAGAGCTGCTCAGCAAGAGAAATGTGCTTTTGAAGCTCTTCTTGGTTTCCAGGAGCTGCCTCTGTGCCAGGAGCCCGGCCCAGCTCAGCAGCACAGACACAGCAGCAGGACTTTAATGAGCCTCTTGGGGCTTTGTGCTGAGGCCCTGAACATCAGGCCCTGAGAGGGAGGGGAAGAAACCTCTCAAGAACTCCAAGTCAGAATCCAACTCCAAAGTTTCTTTCACTTTTAATGGGTCCCACTGAGGGATGTGACTGAGAAAGTGTCCCCAGGCCCCAGGCAGAGCAGAGAACTGGAGGCACTGATGACAGCTGGGGACAAAGAGAAGCCAAGTCTTGGTGCCCTGGGCCACAGCAGCCAATGCTGTGCCAGCAAGGGCTGTGAGGAGACACCTTGTCCTGAGGCCCTGGGGCCTCCTGGCACAGCCCCAGCAAGGCTGGCCACTGTCACCCCCTTGGCCTGCCCTCAGCATCCCCCCTAGCCCACATGCCAGTGGCCTCAGGGATCTGCTGGAAGGAGTCCCTGGGGAGCCTTGCTCAGGAATGGCCCTGGGGGGCTCCTTCATGCTCCCAGGGACTGCAGCTTTTTCAAAGGACTTTGGCTTTTGGTTAGGAGTCTCTGAGAGCATTGTGCAATCCTGGCCTCCAATTATCTGCTGTAATTAGTCCCTTGAGAGGCTTTGTCAGTAACAACACTCAGTGGGGCTCATTAATGCTTCAAGGTACTTCAGGTTCTTAAGGCACTTTCCTTTTTCCTTCCCACACTGAGTCTCTGAGAAGTTTGTGCAATCATGGCCCCAATTATCTGCTTTAACGAGTCCCTTGGGAGCTTTGCATTGACACTCAGTGGGGCTCATCAATACTTTGAGATACTCAGGGCTTTTTCAGCTACTTTGGATTTTCCTTTCCACACTGAGTCTCTGGGAGGTTTTTGTGTAATCCTGGCCTCCAGTTCTGTCCTCCAAGGAGTCCATGAGGAGCCGGTGCTGGGGATGGACCTCAGTGGCACCCATTAATACTTGGAGACACTTTGGGTTTTTCCTCTGACTTGGACTCCTGGAAAGGTTTGTGCAATCTCCTCTCAGGCCCTGAGGTTCAAGGGCTGAGCTCCAAATGCACCACGGGGCTCATTAGGATCAACAAAATCCTAACAATCCATGGCTGTGCCTTGATTTCCCTCTGGTCTGGTGCAGTTCTTAGGAAAGTTTCCTACAAGAGTTATGGAGAAATAGTTCAAAGAACTTCTAAGAAATATGTATTCCTATTTTAAAAGGTGTCTTTTATTCCTGTTCTCTTTAGAGCAGAGGTGATTGCTGCATTCAGTGATGGATATTGATCCAGGGTCTCTCCTAAGGAGGTCTGGCCAGGTCAGAGAAGCTGTGCCTTGAGGTCTGACCCAGTGTGGACAACCTTGCTCCACATTCCCCAGCTCCATACTGTCTCTCCTCACTCTCCTGGGACCTGCTTTGCTCACAGAACTGACTGCACTCAGGCAAAGAGGGTTTTCCTTCTTTGATTTTAGCAATCTAAATCTCCTGAGTTTCCCCATGGAAAACAGACACCCTCCTCAAGTGTGTGCCAAGCCCAAGGTGCCACCAAGGAGGTTCCCCTTCCCCAAGGCAGAACCACACAGGGAATGTTTCAGACACACAGGGAGTTCTACAATAAACACAAGCCCAGAGTTGGCTGAAGGCAGAATTAGAGCAGCTGCTGAAGGACAGACAAGCTTTGAACTCCTTGCAGCTGAAAGCTCCAAGTGGGTTGTTGGGAGGTGTGTGAGTGAGGCAAGAGTGAGGGAAGGGAAATGCAGAGAGCCCTGGAAGTGTTTCTGTGCAGACAGGCTGCTGCAAGGGCAGCGTTGGACTTCTCTGGGGGGAACTGTGAGGGAGGTCAGGGCAGAGTGACCTTCCCAGTGACCTCACAGATCTCCCTGAGATGTCACACAGCCACCTGTGATGTCACAGACTACTCAGTGATGTCACACAATGTGCCCCCAGATGTCACAACACCATTCTGTGATGTCCCCGCCTATTTTGTGATTTCACAGCCCCCCTCAGATGTCACAAAACCACATAGTGATGTCACATTTTCTCCTGAGATGTCACACAGCAACATTTGATGTTAGAGTTCATTCTAGGATGTCACAGTCAGCACTCTGATGTCATACAACCTGTCCTGAGATGTCACATGGCTCTTCTATGACGTCACTGCCCACTCTAGGATTTCATATCACAACCATGTGGTGTCACAGTCTGCTCAGTGATGTCACAACCTCCCACTGTGATGTTGTACATCTAACCTCTGGTGTCACAGTTCTCTCTGTGACGTTAACACCCACTAAATGATATAACCCAGCCCATGCTGTGATGCCATACAGCGACACTGCGGTGTCACACGCCTCTTTCTGATGTCACAGAATCCCCTCCATGATGCTGTAGCTGCTCAGTGACCTCACACAACAAACTCTGTGATGTCACAGCCCCATCTGTGACCTCACATAACCCACTCGGAGCTGTCACACAGCCCCTTTCTGACATCCCAGCTGCTCTGGGGCTCCAGGACACAGCCACAGAGGTGCTGCTGTGACACAGCCCCCTCTGGCACATCCCACAGCCCCTGCCAGTGCTGAGCCCCTGGCAGCTCTGTCTGGGCCTGCTCTCTGTGTCCCTGAGCTGCCCTGGCAGGGCCCCAGCCCTGCTGGACTGTGCTCAGGAGCTGCTCCTGGCCAGAGTTGTCTCTCTGCAGCGCTGCCCTTGCCAGGAGCTGCCTCTGGGCCAGGAGCCCGGCCCAGCTCAGCAGCACAGACACAGCACCAGCACTTTCATCACCCTCTCGGGCCTTTGGGGCTCTTTGCATCACACTCAGTCCCTCAGAGTGTGCTCCAGAAACTTCTCAAGAGCTCCAAGTCAGATGGAAACACTGAAGTTTCTTGTAGTTGAAATGAGAGACACGAGTGAGAAAGCGTCCCCAGGTTCCAGGTAGAGCAGAAGACTGGAGGCCCTGATGGCAGCTGGGGACAAGCAAGGGAAAGGTGTCTGTGGTGCTGAGCAAAGCTGGATGTGTTTCAGGAATGCCAAGGGCCAAGGGCTGAGCCCCAGCCCCTGGCAAGGCAGATGCTGTCCCTCCCTCATTGCTCAGGGCTCTTCCCGGGCCACTGGCATGTGGGGATGTGCAATGCCAAGGGCAGCACCATGGGGCGGCCCCTGCCAGGCTGCTGAGCAGGGACAAGGAGGCAATGAGGCCCCAGGGCTGCCAGGGTCACTTGTCCCCTGCTGGCCTCAGGCCCAGGGACAGCAGCCATGGCCAAAGGGCTGTACAAGTTGCCTCTGGCAGGGCCTTGCAGCTGCTGCCCATCCCTGTGCCCTCTCCAGCCCAGGCTGCCCTGTGGTGTCCATGCCCTGCGCCTCTGTCCCTGCAGGCTGTCGTCATCCCCCGGCTGCCCCACCTTGCTGGCCCCTTCCTTTGCTGACAGCTCTGTGCCCTGCCTGCCTCTGCCTGGCCACACAAAGCCTTGGGCTGCTCCAGACTCCTTCTGGGGGATGTGTTGCACCACAGCCCTGCCCTGGGACACAAATTCCTTTCTCCTGGTGTCCACTCTGGGCCTCCCCAGCTGCACTTGGCATCAGTTCTTTCTTTCTCTGGCTCTTTTCCACTACGTCAAAAGGATCCACCTTCTCTGAAACCACTCTTTAAACACTCTCATGGCTCTCCTCCACTGTCCTCACTCTCCACCCCACGGAGCACAGAGCTCCTTTGTCCCTATACAGTGGTCATGTGCCTGAGGCCTCCAGACCCCTCCTTGGGAGATCTCTGGGCCCTCTCCAAGGGGTTTTCAAATGAAAACAGTCTGCTCATAGTCTAAGAAAATCACAAGAGGACAGGGCCAAACCAACCTCTCTGTTGTGGCTTCTTTTCTCAGGGAACAATTGTTGGATATATGGAATTCTGAAGGCCAAATTCTAGTTTTGGCCATGGTCCTTGGACAAGAAGGCAGGTTATTTTCCTTAGGATGGAAGGAATAGAGCCCCACTGTTTCCCAGGCAGATGCAAAGTGACCACCAGAGGCCAAGGGCAGACAGAACTAGCAGTTTTCATCTGGCAGATACCCTTGAATACAAGAAACATTTTAGTGAGAGTACCAATTTTGGCGATGGGCATCAAAAAAGACAGATGGTATTCCATTGTTAATCCCGTGGGAGAAATTGCATTATATTTCAATTCCACCTGTCCGATCTTTACACATAAATCTTTGTCATAGTCTGGAACAGGGATGGATCCAGCTGCCCCCAGTCTCTTCTCTCAGAAAAAAATTAAAAGTCGAAGCATCCTGGAGGGGTTTAAGAATCCCTGGTAGCTGTTGGGTGTCATTTCTCCACCTCATGACTCAGCAGAAGTTTCTCCAATAAAGAAATAAAGCTTTAGCCTGAAGCCCCCACTCTGCCCATGACAGGAAGCCCTGGGAGTGTCTGTGACATCCCGGCTCTTTGGCAGCCTGGGGACTCCTGGGATGTCACCGTGGAGCCCCCGGGAGTGCCTGTGACAGAGCGGTGCCTTTGCAGCCCAAGGTCCCCTGGGATGTCACCATGGAATTGCTGTGACTGCGTCTGAGCACACGGCTCTTCAGCATCCCCAGAAACCCCTGGGAGGTCTCTGTGGAGCCCCTGTCTCTGCCTGTGACATTCCAGCTCCTGAACAGCCTGGAGACTCTTGGAATGTCCCCATGGAGCTCCTCAGAGGGCCTGTAACAAATCTGATCCTTGGTAGGCAACCATCACCCACCCCTGTTGCTATGGTCTGTTTCCATGGCAACCATCACAGCCCCTGTTGCTATGGTCAGTCCCTTGGCAGCTCCATGGAGACCCCATGCCAGGGGTGGTTGCCATGGACACCAGCTCAGGCCTGGAGCCAGAGCCCGTTGCCATGGCAACCATTTGCAGTCCCATCCCCAGGCTCATGGGATCCCAGAGCCACAGAATTGGCTGAGTTGGGAGGGACCCATGGGGATCCTCCAGTCCAACTGCTGGCCCTGCACAGGACACCCCAACAATCCCAGCCTGGGCCTGGCAGCGCTGGCCAAACGCTGCTGGAGCTCAGCCAGCCCTGGAGCTGGGAGCCTTCCCTGGGGAGCCTGTTCAGTGCCCCAGCAGCCTCGTGGGAAAAACCTTTTCCTCACATCCAGCCTAAACCTGCCCGCCTCAGCTCCAGCCGCTCCCTCCACTCCTGTCCCTGGGCACCAGAGGGAAGAGGTTCCCGCAGCCCCCAGCCAGGGACCCGCTCCCAAGGCTGCTGCCATGGCAACCAGGCCTGGCACCAGCTGGGATGCTCGGTTTCCATGGGCTGGGCTTCAGGAATGGCATTCCCCAATTTCCTGCTCCTGCTGAAACTGCACTGCCGCTCGCTTTCCTCCCACCTCCCATGGAAAGCACAAAAGGCAAAGATCCAGGGCTGAGATAAGAACAATTTATTGAGAACAGCTATGGGATAAGGAACAAACAGACACAGAAATAATTTTGGTAACGGAATAGATAAGAAAAACTATTTCAGGGAAAAATAAACCACCACCGACTGGGTCTTCCTGGCCATGTATTTCCTCCAGCCTGAAAAGGACACCCGTCTCATCTGGTGAGAGAGAGGGAGTCCTTTTCCTGCACCTGGCAAGAACCTGAGATGGGATTGAACATAATGACAGGGCCATGGCCAGACCCACACCTTCTTTGATCCCACATCATGACATTGCCATAGGCAGGAAAAGGTACAGGTGTCTTCCCAGCATGGATCACAGGGAACATGGATCACCAGGTCTCTTCCCAGTGTCGGTCCTCCAAGGGGGGATGAAGCTGGAGCAGTGCACAGAGCTCTTCCTACACTTTGGGGCACTTGAAGAGCTTCCCTTACCAGTGGCTCCGTTGGTGTTTGGTCAAGTTAGAGCTCTGGCTGAAGCTCTTCCCACACTGGGGACACTCATAGGGCCTCTCCCCAGTGTGGATGCGTTTGTGGGTATTGAGGTTGGACCTGTGGCTGAAGCTCTTCCCACATTCCCCACACTCATAGGGCCTCTCCCCAGTGTGGATGCGCCGGTGGATGACGAGGGTGGAGTTGTGCTTGAAGCCCTCCCCACAGTCGGGGCACCGGAAGGGCCTCTCATCCGTGTGAATCCGCTGGTGCTTGAGGAGATTGGAGCTGCTGTGAAACCTCTTCCCACACTCACCACATTCATAGGGCCTCTCCCCAGTGTGGATGCGCTGGTGGGTGATGAGGTGGGAGCTGCAGCTGAAGCCCTTCCCGCATCGCCCACACTTGTAGGGCCATTCCCCAGTGTGGATCATCTGGTGGCGGATCAGGCGGTTGCTCTGCCTGAAGCTCTTCCCACACTCCAAGCACTTGTAGGGCTTTTCCCCATCCTGAAGCTGCTCATGGACCACCAGCTCAGAGCCCCGGCTGGATCTCTGGCCGCCTTCCCGGCACAGGGTGGGTCTTTCCTCCTCAGAGCACCCTGGGATGGGTTTGGAGCCCCTCCTCCTGCAGGATCTCTGGGGATTTTCCTCCCTGTTGGATTCCTGCACTGCGAAGCTGCTCAAAATGGCCTCTTCCATGAGGTTCTGCTGTGGGGATTTGTCCTCCCTGGTCTCCATCCTCAGCTCCTTGTCTGGGGGAGGAAGGACAAGGAGAGGATGGGATTTGCCTCCGTGCCAGAGGGAAGGGGAAGGAGATCCCCCCAGTGCGTCCCCGGCAGGACGGCGTCGGCAGCGGGGTTGTCCTGCAGCCGGGGGCCATGCTGGGCTGGGAGATGGAGCAGGAGAGAGGGGGAAAGGGGCACTGACTTCCTCCTCACCTGCCTGGGTGTCCTGGGGCATCTTCCTCTTCCTCACAGCCTCCTTCTCCATCTGGCCAAGATTTGGGAATGGGAAATCCTGGTTTGGGAGAAAACAAGGAATGAGCATGTTGAGTTTGAAGGTCCCTCTGTTCAAGTCCCTCTCTAGAAGTCACCAGGGTATCTGGGGTGTCTTGGTTTGAAAGGAAAGGTGTTTACTAAGGAAAGCAGAAACCTGCATTGAAATTGATTAAAATGTAAGCAACAGCCTCGTCCTAACTACTATAATCTTGATATCAAAGTGCTCTCAGATAAAGATATAGGAATAGGAATAACAGTTCTTTACTAAAGAAAGGAAAATGAAAATTCAGCAGTACAAAAGAAAAACAACAAAAAAACAACTCGCTGAGACAGTCGGAATACAACATGACACCCTGTTGGTCAGGGTGCTGGTAGCACTCTGACTAAATGGTGGCTGCAGTCCTCCTAGAGTGACAGATGTGGTTCTGTTGAATCAATTATCTTGTAGAAGATTGTAGCTTACCTCTGAACTTCCGGTGCTGTAGATGGGTCTGGTCTCACCTCTGGGAATCCAGTAGAGAAAGACTGCCTGTGGTGTTCTGATTCTCAGATTATATCCAGTCAGGAATGCTTGGCTCCTCCTCCTAGGTGGAGCATCTCACAATGGGATGATGTCATTTTATCGGTCCTGCAGTGAGACTCAATGGCCCATTAACAGAAGATATCCCCCTGGAGGGAGGATGGGTGGTGGAAGGGATAAAGAACACGGCCCCACCTGGTTTTAACAGCTGGCCCATTAACAGAAGACATCCCCCAGCTATGAGGGATTGGTGATGAAAGAGATAAAGAAAACTGCCCCAGCAGGTTTTAACAGATGGTGATAGAATACATACTTTTGGTTACATCTTGCATTGCAGCCCAGAACATGGGGTCCATAAAAACCTCCCAAACACCAAGATTCGTCCCTGAAAATGCCTCCCAGGACTTCCCCATGTCTGGCCTCCCTCCTTTGGTGTTCAGGGGTTCCTCCCTGTCCCGCTTGTACTGGGGGTCCCCGTCTATTCAGTCCCTGACCTCTTCAGGCTGCTGGGAGTGCCAGGAATCCAAAAAGTTCCCCTGTTTCCATCTCCCCACTTAGGGATGCTGAAAGTTTTGGGGGTCCCACGGTCCCTGCTCCTCTTATTCTTTTCTTGGGTGTGCAGGAGGTCCAAGGAGTCACTCCTCCCCCTCTCCAGGCTGTTGAGGGTCCCATGAATTACGGCACTCTTTCTCTCTGGTGTCCCTACTTTGGGGTCCTGGGGGACACAGGGCTCTGCTCCTCCAGGCTGCTTCTGCCAGTAGCCGCCACTGGCAACCCCCAATGTCCCGCCAAGGGGCATTTTCTACTCAGCTTTGGAGTTCTTCATTCTCCAATAATCACCCCCAAAAACCCAACCCTGGAACCCCCCAGGATATCTGGGCCGAGCTCCCCCACCCTGGTCACCTGTGGGATGGGGGGTGATGATCCCATGGGTGGGGGGCTGTGAATTCAGGGAATGCTCAACTGGGATATACTGGGAGTGACTGAGATCCTATTGGAATAACAAGCACCTGACTGGGATTACTAAGAGTGTCTGGAAATGGCTATGGGCATGCTGAGGGCAACTGGGATATACTCGGAGAGTCTGTAACCATACTGGGGATGAATCAGAACACACTGGGAATAAATAGAAACCATGCTGGCGACAACTGGGACCCCATGCTGGGGAAAACTGGGAACAACTGGGAGTGACTGGGTCTACACTGGGGGTAGCTGGGAATGACTGCAACCTTGCTGGGAGCAGCTGGGTTCATCTGGGGAGTGACTACGACTATACTGCGGGAAACTGGGTGCAACTGGGATCACAGTGGGAGGAACAGGGAGCAACTGGAACCATGCTGAGGGCAACTGGCATCCTACTGGGATCACAGTGGGAGCAGCTGGGCCATGCTGGGCAAGACTGGGACCATACTGGCAGCAACTGGGACTGTACTCAGGGTGACTGGGAGTGGCTGGGAGCAAATGGGATAGACTGGGAGAGACTGAAACCACAGTGCAGGTAAATGGCAGCAACTGGAACCACACTGGATAATCCTGGGAGCAGCTGTGCCCATGCTGGGGTAATACTGGGATCCTGCTGGAACTAGCTGGGATCATGATGGGAGTGAATGAAAAGGTGCAGTCTGTGACTGGAACCATGCTGGAGGTGACTGGGAGCAACTGGGCCCATCCTGGGAGTGACAGGTAGTCACTCTGGCCATGACTGGAATCAGACTGGGAGGATCTGGGAGTGACTGGAACCATACTGGGATTGACTGGGTGCAACAGCTCATACTGGGATTGTAGTGGGAGTGACTGGGATCATCCTGGAAGGGATTTTCTGTATACCTTCTGTCTTTCTGGTTTCTTTTTCTTCTCCTTCTTATCCTATGTACCTGGAACATTTTTGGATATCTTAATGTTACTCAAAATCTTAAGGGTTAACACTTTTTAAATTAAATGAGGAAACGTTGCAAAGTTAATGCTATGGTAAGAGTTTTATGTTGAATTAGATGTTGTATTAAACCCTTTTCCATAGTTCCTTGATTGTCTATATTTTGCCAGTTAAATTTTGTGTCATTTTGACCTCTTAGCTCAGTTGGTCAGAGCATGGTGCCAGTATCACCGAGGTTGTGGGTTCAATCCCTATGGGGCTATTCACTTAAGAGTTGGATTTGATGGTCCTTGTGGGTCCCTTCCTACCAAGAATATTCTTTACATCTGTCCATGTTGAGAAGATCTGGTTGGTGTTTCTCCTGTGCACCAAACTCAAGCACAGGAACCTTTGGTTACCACCAGGATTGAAGTGTTCTGGGGTGTTACAGCCCTGCAGGCTCACAGTGACCTCTTGTTTCCATAAGGCCCCAGAGTGTCCCACTGGTCCCTTGGTTCCATGGGCCCAAGAGTGCCACAATGATCCCCTTGGTTCCACAACTTCCCATGGTGTCACACTGGCCCCTTGGTTCCATAAGGATGTGGAGTGTCACACAGGTTTATGGCATTTGTCCTTGCTGCCCCTCACATCCCACTGCCCCACAAAGAGCCCCGAGCCACCCGTGAGGGACAGGCCCTGCTGGGCCAGGCCTGGGCTCAGGGCTTGTGGCCTTTCTGCTTCCTCCAAGCCAGCCAGGGCTTGCTCAGCATTGCAGATCCCTGCTCAGAGCCTTTGGCTCCCGGCAGTCCTGGCCTCCAGGATCTGCTCTCACCAGTCCCTGGGGAGCCTTTGGCAGTCCCTGCCCTCAGTGGGGCCCATTGAAGCTCCAAGGGACTTGGAGTTTTGTTTCTGACTCCTGGAGCAGCTTCTTCAGCCTGAAGGAGGGACAAAGGAGGATCAGGGAAAGGAGAAGGAAGCACGAGGTCAAGCACTCCCTGAATTCACAGGCCCCATCCATGGGATCATCATCCCCATCCCACAGGAGACTAGGGAGGGGGAGCTCAGCCCAGACATCCTGAGGGGTTGGGTTTTTTTGGGGGGATGTTTGGAGAATGAAGAACTCCAAAGCTGATGAGTGGATATGCCCCTGGGGAGGACACTGAGGGGTCCCAGCATCCCTAAGTGGGGAGATGGAATTAGGGGGAACTTTTTAGTTTCCTAGTACTCCCAGCAGCCTGGGACTGAGTAGACAAGGGAAACCCCCCCAGTACAAGCGTGACCCCCAGCAGTTGGGACAGGGAGGAACCCCTGAACACCAAAGGAGGGAGGCCAGACATGGGGAAGTCCTGGGAGGCATTTTCAGGGCTGAATTTTGGTGGTGTAAAATTTTTATGGACCCCATGTTCTGGGCTGCAATGCAAGATGTAACCAAAAGTATGTATTCTATCACCATCTGTTAAAACCTGGTAGAGCAGTTTTCTTTATCTCTTTCATGACCCATCCCTCATAACTGGGGGATGTCTTCTGTTAATGGGCCAGCTGTTAAAACCAGGTGGGGCCGTTTTCTTTATCTCTTCCACCACCCATCCTCCCTCCAGCAGGATATCTTCTGTTAATGGGCCATTGAGTCTCACTGCAGGACTGATAAAATGACATCATCCCATTGTGAGATGCTCCACCCAGGGGGCGGAGCCAAGCATTCCTGCATGGATATAATCTGAGAACCTAAACTCTACAGGCAGTCTTTCTCCACTGGTTTCCCAGAGGAGAGACCAGACCCATCTACAGCACCGGAAGTTCAGAGGTAAGCTACACCCTTCTATGGGATCACTGTTTCAACAGAACCACATCTGTCACTTCAGGAGGACTGCAGCCACCATTTAATCGGACTGCTACTAACACCCTGACCAACAGGGTGTCAGATTGTACACTGACTGTCTCAGCGAGTTGTTTTTTTGTTGTTTTTCTTTTGTCCTGCTGCATTTTCATTTTTCTTTCTATAGTGAAGAGCTATTATTCCTATTCCTATATTTTTATCTGAGATCACTTTGATATCAAGATTGTAATAATTCAGAGAGGGCTGTTGTTTACATTTTTATCCATTTCAATGGAGGCTTCTTCTTTCCTTAGCAAACACCTTTCCTTTCAAACCAAGACACCCCAGATGCCCTGGTGACTTCTAGGGAGGGACATTGACAGAGTGTTGAGGGTTAGGAGTGGGTTTTTTGTTGTTGTTGGTTTTTTTGTGTTTCTGTTTTTTTGTTTTTTTGTTTTTTTGGTTTTTTTTTTTTTGTTGTTTTTCTGGCCTGCCCGTGGAATTTTTACCCATTAGCTGCGGAGACAACCTAACGGTGGGTATTTAATGGGCGCTCAACAAAGGACAAAGAGTGGCCGGGCCCAGGGGGGGGACGGGACAGGAAAGGAGGGTGGGGACAGTTTTTGGCTGGCTTTCTTCGGCTTCGGAGAAAGACATTTGTTTGCTGGGTCGCAGAGCTGCTGCAGTGGGGAGAAGGGAATTTTCACCATCACCCAGACAGAGCTGCTGCTTTTCCTTCTTCCCTCTTCATTGGTGGCCTCACACCCCCTGTTCTGCCAGGACGTGTGGCAGTGCCAGGCACCGCTGTGGAGCTGCTGATACACCTCAGTCACCGGCCCAGGATCTCAGCTCATCCCTTCTGTTCCAGCTGAGTGTTCCTCAGAGCCCTGCAGGAGCACCGGGACTGCCCGCCCGAGGGGGTTTGTGAAACAAAGCCTCTCCTCCATCCCTTCCCATCTCAGCTGAGAAAGCTGTCACGCAGTCCTGTGTTCTGTTTTCTTGCTAATGCTGTAGTTATTGTTGTTTGTTTGTCTGGTTATACTAGTAACGATCTGTTATTCCTATCCCCAGATCTCTGCTTAAAGGCCCCTTGATTTCAAAATTATAATAATTTGGAGGGAGGGGGTTTACAGTCTTTCATCCCAAGGGAGACTCCCGCTCTCCCCAGCAGACACCTGTCTTCTAGAACCAAGACAGAGAGGGATTTTCAAACTCAATGTGCTCATTCCTTGTTTTCTCCTAAACCAGGATTTCCCAATCCCAAACCTTGCCTGGATGGAGAAGGAGGCTGTGAGGAAGAGGAAGATGCCCCAGGACTCCCAGGCAGGTGAGGAGGAAGTCAGTGCCCCTTTCCCCCTCTCTCCTGCTCCATCTCCCAGCCGAGCATGGCCCCCGGCTGCAGGACAACCCCGCTGCCGACGCCGTCCTGCCGGGGACGCACTGGGGGGGATCTCCTTCCCCTTCCCTCTGGCACGGAGGCAAATCCCATCCTCTCCTTGTCCTTCCCCCCCCAGAAAAGGAGCTGAGGATGGAGACCAGGGAGGACAAATCCCCATGGCAGAACAATGTGGAAGAGGCCGTTTTGAGCAGCTCCGCAGCACAGGAATCCAATGGGGAGGAAACACCCCAGAGATCCTGCAGGAGGAGGGGCTCCAAACCCATCCCAGGGTGCTCTGAGGAGGAAAGACCCACCCTGTGCCGGGAAGGCGGCCAAAGATCCAGCCAGGGCTCTGAGCTGGTGGTCCATGAGCAGCTTCAGGATGGGGAGAAGCCCTACAAGTGCTTGGAGTGTGGGAAGAGCTTCAGCCACAGAAGAAACCTGGTCAGCCACCAGATGATCCACACTGGGGAATGGCCCTACAAGTGTGGGGAATGTGGGAAGGGCTTCAGCTACAACTCCAAACTGATCATTCACCAGCGCATCCACACTGGGGAGAGGCCCTACGAGTGTCCTGAGTGTGGGAAGAGGTTTCAGACCAACTCCAGTCTTCTCCTGCACCAGTGGATTCACAGAGAGGAGAGGCCCTTCTGCTGCTCTGACTGTGGGAAGAGCTTCAAGCGAAATTGCACCCTCATCACCCACCGGCGCATCCACACTGGGGAGAGGCCCTATGAGTGTCCCCAGTGTGGGAAAAGCTTCTGCCACAGCTCTAGCTTGACCAGACATCAACGGAGGCACCAGTAAGGGAAGCTCTGCAAATGCCCCAAAGTGGAGGAAGAGCTTTGTGCACTGCTCCAGCTTCATCCCCCATTTAGGGCCCCACTTTGGGAAGAGACCTGGTGATCCATGTTCCCTTGATCCATGCTGGGAAGACACCTGTGTTTTTTCCTGCCCATGGCAGTGACATGATGTGAGATCAAAGAAGGTGCAAGTCTGGCCATGGCCCTGTCATTATATTCAGTCCCATCTCAGGTCATTGCCAGGTGCAGGAAAAGGACTCCCTCTCTCTCACCAGATGAGACGGGTGTCCTTTTCAGGCAGGAAGAAATACATGGCCAGAAAGAGCCAGTCGGTGGTCTTTTAGTTTTCCCTGTAAGTAGTTTATCTTATCCCTTCTGTTTTACAAAATTTTTCCTGTTCCTGTTTGTTCCTTATCTTGTTGCTGTTCTCAATAAATTGTTCTTATCCCAGCCTGGGATCTTTTCCTTTTCTGCTTTCCATGGGAGGTGGGAGGGAAGTGAGCGGCAGCGCGGTTTTAGCAGGAGCAGGAAATTGGGGAATGCCATTCCTGAAGCCCAGCCCATGGAAACCGAGCATCCCAGCTGGTGCCAGGCCTGGTTGCCATGGCAGCAGCCTTGGGAGCGGGTCCCTGGCTGGGGACTGCGGGAACCTCTTCCCTCTGGTGCCCAGGGACAGGAGTGGAGGGAGCGGCTGGAGCTGAGGCGGGCAGGTTTAGGCTGGATGTGAGGAAAAGGTTTTTCCCGCGAGGCTGCTGGGGCACTGAACAGGCTCCCCAGGGAAGGCTCCCAGCTCCAGGGCTGGCTGAGCTCCAGCAGCGTTTGGCCAGCGCTGCCAGGCCCAGGCTGGGATTGTTGGGGTGTCCTGTGCAGGGCCAGCAGTTGGACTGGAGGATCCCCATGGGTCCCTCCCAACTCAGCCAATTCTGTGGCTCCAGGCCTGAGAAAGGCACAGACAGGGGTTCCATGGAGACCTCCCAGGGGTTTCTGGGGATGCTGAAGAGCCGTGTGCTCAGACACAGTCACAGCAATTCCATGGTGACATCCCAGGGGACCTTGGGCTGCAAAGGCACCGCTCTGTCACAGGCACTCCCGGGGGCTTCACGGTGACATTCCAGGAGTCCCCAGGCTGCCAAAGAGCCGGGATGTCACAGACACTCCCAGGGCTTCCTGTCATGGGCAGAGTGGGGGGCTTCAGGCTAAAGCTTTATTTCTTTATTGGAGAAACTCCTGCTGAGTCATGAGGTGGAGAAATGACACCCAACAGCCACCAGGAATCCTCTAAACCCTCTAAGATGCCTAGACTTTTAAATTCCTTCTAAGAGAGGAGACTGGGGTGGCTGTCCACTCTAATCCCAGTCCCAGACTTGGTTTATGTGTAAAAGACTGAACAGGTGGAATTGAACCGTAATACAATTTGTCTCACAGGATTAACAATGGAATACCATCTATCTTTTTTGATGCCCATTGCCAAAATTGGTACTCTTCCTAAAACATTTCTTGTATTCAAGTGTATCTGCCAGATGATGCCTGCTAGCTCTGGCTGGCCTTGGCCCCTGGTGGTCACCTCACATCAGCCCCTGAAACAGTGCGGCTCTGTTCCTTCCTATGGAAAAGCTCCAGCCTTCTTGTCCAGGGACCATTTAGAATTTGGCATCCCAAATTCCATAGATCTAAGAATTGCTCCAAGACAAAAGCAGCCAGGACAGAGAGGTTAGGTTGGCCTTGTCCTCTTTTGATTTTCTTAGACTATGAGCAGTCTGTTTTCATTTGAAAACCCCTTGGAGAGTGCCTGGAGATCACCCAAGGTGGGGTTTTGAGGCCTCAGGCACATGACCACTCTATAGGGACAAAGGAGCTCTGTGCTCCGTGGGGTGGAGACTGAGGACAGTGGAGGAGAGCCATGAGAGTGTTTAAAGAGTGGTATCTGAGATGGTGGATCCTTTTGACATAGTGGAAAAGAGCCAGAGAAAGAAAAATGGATGGCAAGTGTAGCTGGGGAGGCCCAGAGTGGGCACCTGGAAAAAGGAATTTGTGTCCCAGGGCAGGGCTGTGGTGCAACACATCCCCCAGAAGGAGTCTGGAGCAGCCCAAGGCTTTGTGTGGCCAGGCAGAGGCAGGCAGGACACAGAGCTGTCAGCAAAGGAAGGGGCCAGCGAGGTGGGGCAGCCGGGGGATGACGACAGCCTGCAGGGACAGAGGCGCAGGGCATGGACACCGTAGGGCAGCCTGGGCTGGAGAGGGCACAGGGATGGGCAGCAGCTGCAAGGCCCTGCCAGAGACAACTTGTGCAGCCCTTTGGCCATGGCTGCTGGCCCTGGGCCTGAGGCAACAGGGAACAAGTGTCCCTGGCAGCCCTGGGGCCTCATTGCCTCCTTGTCCCTGCTCAGCAGCCTGGCAGGGGCCGCCCCATGGTGCTGCCCTTGGCATTGCACATCCCCACATGCCAGTGGCCCGGGAAGAGCCCTGAGCAATGAGGGAGGGACAGCATCTGCCTTGCCAGGGGCTGGGGCTCAGCCCTTGGCCCTTGGCATTCCTGAAACACATCCAGCTTTGCTCAGCACCACAGACACCTTTCCCTTGCTTGTCCCCAGCTGTCATCAGGGCCTCCAGTCTTCTGCTCTTCCTAGAACCTGGGGACGCTTTCTCACTCGTGTCTCTCATTTCAACTACAAGAAACTTCAGTGTTTCCATCTGACTTGGAGCTCTTGAGAAGTTTCTGGAGCACACTCTGAGAGACTGAGTGTGATGCAAAGAGCCCCAGAGGCCCGAGAGGGTGATGAAAGTGCTGGTGCTGTGTCTGTGCTGCTGAGCTGGGCAGGGCTCCTGGCCCAGAGGCAGCTCCTGGCAAGGGCAGCGCTGCAGAGAGACAGCTCTGGCCAGGAGCAGCTCCTGAGCACAGCCCAGCAGGGCTGGGGCCCTGCCAGGGCAGCTCAGGGACACAGAGAGCAGGCCCAGACAGAGCTGCCAGGGGCTCAGCACTGGCAGGGGCTGGGGGATGTGCCAGAGGGGGCTGTGTCACAGCAGCACCTCTGTGGCTGTGTCCTGGAGCCCCAGAGCAGCTGTGATGTCAGAAAGGGGCTGTGTGACAGCTGCGAGTGGGTTGTGTGAGGTCACAGATGGGGCTGTGACATGACAGAGTTTGTTGTGTGAGGTCACTGAGCAGCTACAGCATCATAGAGGGGATTCTGTGACATCACAGAGCAGGCTCTGACATCGTGGCATGGCTGTATGACATCATAGACCTGGTTGTAAGGTCAAAGTATGTGCTGTGACATTACAGGGTATCTGACAACACAGAGATGGTTGTGTGACATCACTGATGGGGTTATGACATCACAGAGCTGGCTGTGACATCATAAAGTAGGTTGTGAGAACATTGAGCTGGGACTGCCATCATAGAGGGTGGCTCTGTGACATCACAGACCAGGATGTGACATCACAGAACAGATTGTGACATCACAGGTTGAATTTTTGACATCATAGTCTTCTGTGACATCACAGTGCAGCTGTATGACAACACATGACAACATCCCAGAGCTGGCTCACTTAACAGAGCACAAATTTAACAGGACTTCAGTTATACCTTAACCTTAACTGAAACCTCAAATGTCACAATTTAGCAAAACAACCGCATTTACTGTATTTAGCCTAACTTATAACCTATGACTTAGCAAATTAGCAGAGGAATAATACTAAGCAGTATTTAAATTAGCTTATAATTTATATTAAACATAACAATGGAGCAGAAGAAGAACACTAGGCAGTATTTAACTTAGCTTATACCTCGTGACTGAACCTTCCTCACAGGCCTGACTGTCTCAGATCTCCAAGGCACTCCAGCCCCTCCGAGAGCAGCATTTCTGCCACATTTGCCAGGGCACAGCACTGGTGTGTGCACACAGACACAAAGAGGCAGTGCAAGGCAGCTGTGAGAAATTCCCCTGCAGGGCAGGGAAATGCTCCCTGCGGATGCTTTGGCATCTCCCCAGCGGGCCAAGGGCTGAGCCTGGAGGAGTGGGGGGATCGGCCCAGGCTCCGTCGTTGTTCGGGGATGCCCCGAGTGCAGCAAACGGGAGAGTTCCCGGCTCACAGAGGCCCCACTCAGAGGGAGGTGGCTGGCCCAGGAGAGCTGCAAGGGGCTCCTTTTGGAGCGCTGTTTGTAGGGCCCCAAGAGAGGGGCTTCAGGCACAGCAATGTTTCATCCTGGCCGCACTTGGCATCAACAGCTTTCTTTGCAAGGCTGAGAACAGGGATGTTGTGCCACGGAGGGAACAGAAACAGTTCCCAGGGCTGCTCCTGAAGCAAGCAGGAGCTGCTTGGGCAGCAGCAGTGCCTGGGAGCAGACAGTGTTTCTGATGAGCTGCAGAGGAGCTGAGCCCAGGGGCTGTTGGCCAAGGCCCAGGCCCAAGGAGCATTTCTCAGCTGGCAGGGCGGCCTGAGAAGGGGAGGGGGGAATGCACCAGCACAGGGCCCATGGAACCAAGGGACCATTGTGACATTGTGGGGCACCATGAAATTAACAAAGCATTGTGACACTGTGAGGCTTCATGGAACCAGTGAGACCATTGTGGTCCCCACAGAACCAAGAGGACCATTGGGATACTGTGGGGCCTCGTGAAACCAAGAGACCTTTGTGACACTGCAGGGCTACATGGAACCAAAGGTCCATTGTGACATTGAGGGGCTGTAAGAGATAGTCTGAAGATTCTCTCATCTGTCTCACAACCGTCTCAAGGACAGAGACTGAGACCCTGAATATAACAAAGGATTTGGTTTGGGGGTTTGGGCCTAGCTGAGGTGGATGTTTGCTAAGTGATTGTTTGCAGGTGGTTGCACGGTACACTGATCTCATTCCTGCTGGCGAGCAGAGGTTTGTGCATGGTACCCTGTGCGATGGGTTTCCATGACACCTTGCCCTCATTCCTGCTGGTGGACAAAGGCTTGCAAGATGTGGTTTGCTCTGTACCCTACACCTGCCCCCTGCACAATGGAATTCATCACAATGATCATCAGTCTCCTCTGGTTTTGGCCGTGCACCCCTTGCTTTGCAAAAGACTATAAAATTATACCCCAAACTTACCTTCCTTTGAGATCTCCCCAACGGACAGAAGACTCTGCGTCGTTGGACGGCTGAGTGGACTTCGACTCTGGTAGCTATAATCCCCTTACTCTCTGTTCCTTATGCTTTGCTTTCTCTTCTTTTAGCTCTATTGCATATTAGTGCTGATGAGCACTCAATAAAGTGTGTTTTGCTGTTTAAGTCCCTGGTTTGCTGATAATATTTTGTACTGTAAGATCCAATAAAAGAATCCCACCTTGCGGATTGTGACAGGGGCCACTGTGGCACTGTGAGGCTACATGGAAGCACAGAGTCCATGGTGACAGTCGGGGTCCTCGAGGAACCACAGAGGCCACTGTGACACTGCTGGGCCTTGTGGAACCAAGGGGTCACTGTGGAACCAAGGAGACCCTGGTGAGACCAGGTGAGACCCTGGGCCCCAGTGGGATCAAGGGGCCATTGTTCCATTGCAAGGACTCCTGGAACTAAGGGAACACCCGTGACACTGTGGTGCCCCATGGAACCAAGGGTCCCTGGTGACCCTGCAGGATCTTGTGTAACCAGGGCTCCAGTGTGGCACTGCACCACCAAGGGATTCATTGTAGCACTGTGAGACCTCATGGAACCAAGAGGCCCCTGTGACACTGCAGGGCCTTGTGTAACCATGCAGAGCATTGTGACAGAGCAGGACCTCATGTCATGATGGGGCCATTGGGACACTGCAGGGCCCCAAGGAACCAAGGGGCCAGTGTTGCTCCGCAGGGACTCCTGTAATGAAGGAAACTTTTTTGAAACCATGGTGCCACTTGGGACCAAGAGGCCATGGTGACACTGTGGAACCAAGGAGAGCATTGCTGCACTGTGAGACCTCATGGAACCAAGCATCCACTGGGACACTGCAGGGCCCAAGGATCCAAGAGACTTTCTGACACTGAGGGGTCCCATGGAACAAAGGGGACATTGTGACCCTGGGAGGCTTCATGGAATCATGGAGACCATTGTGACACTCTAGGGCCCCATGGAACCGTGGTGACACCAGGTTGGCTGGGAGTTTTGATGTGCTGCAGGGTAGGAGGGCTCTGCACAGGGACCTGGACAGGCTGGATCCAGGGCCCAAACCCAACAAGGTGAGGTTTAACAAGTCCAAGTGTCAGGTCCTGCACTTTGGCCACAACAACCCCTGCAGCGCTACAGGCTGGGGACAGAGTGGCTGGACAGCAGCCAGGCAGAAAGGGACCTGGGGCACTGATGGACAGCAGGCTGGACATGAGCCAGCAGTGTGCCCAGGTGGCCAAGAAGGCCAATGGCTCCTGGCCTGGATCAGGAACAGTGTGGCCAGCAGGAGCAGACCTTCAGTACCACCCCTGACTTGCCCCCAGCTCTGCACACAAACACTGCTGCTGCAGCTGCAGAGAAGGGAACAAAAGGGGGATCTCTGGAGAAAACTTTGCTGGGAAACCCTTTAGTTCCTTTAAAGCCACCATGAGCACAGCCCCTCATTGGCACAATCTGTGGCCAAAGGGAAGATGGAGAGAGAAACAAAATGAGAAATAGCAGAAACAATTATATTTTATTTTGGTCAAGATCTAAAAATTAAAACAAAGAAAACATCCAAAATTAGACCAACAAGAAGTATCAAAAATGAATTTTATTACAAGCGATTTGCAGAAATTGGCCAGAAGTTTAATGTTTCTGAAACCATCCAGTCATCAGTCTCCAAACAGCAGCCTTGAGCTCCTGGTTCCTCAGGCTGTAGATGAGGGGGTTCAGGGCTGGAGGCACCATTGAGTACAGAACTGATACCGCCAGGTCCAGGGATGGGGAGGAGATAGAGGGAGGCTTCAGGTGAGCAAACATGAGAGTGCTGATAAACAGAGAGACCACAGCCAGGTGAGAGAGGCAGGTGGAAAAGGCTTTGTGCCGTCCCTGCTCAGAGGGGATCCTCAGCACAGCCCTGAAGATCTGCACATAGGAGAAAACAATGAACACAAAACAGCCAAATACCAAACAGGCACTGACTGCAATGAGCCCCAGTTCTCTAGTGTAGGAATTGGAGCAGGAGAGCTTGAGGATCTGAGGGATTTCACAGAAGAACTGGTCCAGGGCATTGCCATGGCACAGGGGCAGGGAAAATGTATTGGCTGTGTGCAGCAGTGAATAGACGAAGGCACTGGCCCAGGCAGCTGCTGCCATGTGGGCACAAGCTCTGCTGCCCAGGAGGGTCTCATAGTGCAGGGGTTTGCAGATGGACACGTAGCGGTCGTAGCACATGATGGTCAGGAGGAAATACTCTGTTGCAGCACAGAAAACCAAAAAAAATATTTGTGCCACACATCCTGTGTAGGAGATGTGTCTGGTGTCCCAGAGGGAATTGTGCATGGCTTTGGGCACAGTGGTGCAGATGGAGCCCAGGTCGCTGAGGGCCAGGTTGAGCAGGAAGAAGAACATGGGGCTGTGCAGGTGGTGGCTGCAGGCTACGGCGCTGATGATGAGGCCGTTGCCCAGGAGGGCAGCCAGGGAGATGCCCAGGAAGAGGCAGAAGTGCAGGAGCTGCAGCTGCCGCGTGTCTGCCAATGCCAGCAGGAGGAAGTGGCTGATGGAGCTGCTGTTGGACATTTGCTGTGGCTGCACATGGGAACCTGTTCATGGACAAAGGACAGTGGCAAGTCAGGAGAGGCTGCTTTGAGTCAAACTTCTGCCATTCCCTGTAGATTGTCCCGCTGGGACTCACCCACCCGTGTTCCTGTGCTGGGAAAATCTTCACCCAGGTCCCTGACTGAGCTCCAGCTGCGCTGTCTGAGTGTTTCAGGAGCAGCCAGGCCTGTGCCTGGGGGCTCTCCAGGAGCCATCCCTGTTCTGCTGCCCTGGGTTTGTGGCCATGTGGCAAAGGGACAAGGCAGGAAATTCAGGATTTGTCAGAGGATTCACTCCTAATGCAGAAAGGCTTGTTGCCATCTGCACACACACGTCTAAAATATGGCAGGAATTGATTTTACGAATTGTCTTCCTACCCACAAATCATTCCTATTTCTCTGAGGTCAGAAATCCCCAGCTTTTCTGCTGCACTCAGAGTTTGCCACTGAGAGATGTGAGAGGCAAAGGATT
Source organism: Periparus ater (assembly GCA_032357785.1). NCBI lineage: Eukaryota > Metazoa > Chordata > Aves > Passeriformes > Paridae > Periparus > Periparus ater. The sequence continues at coordinate 13,905,183 of JANVCZ010000030.1, forward strand.
CCCTGTGGCTTAGGGAAGGTGAGGGGCTGGATGGGCTTGTTCCCCACTGCCCTGGGTTTGCACCTTTGGCTGGAATCAGAGCACAATCACACTCCTGTGTCACCCTGGCATAAACCAGACCCTGCCCAGGGCAGAGGGATCCCTGAATGTCTCAACCTCTCTAAAGGTCTCTGGACAAGGTCTCAGCACCCCCCTCTGCCAAGGACACTCACGGCTCCCTTGGCAGAGCCAACAGCATTTCCTCAGCTGTGGCATCTCTGCCCCTCCCCGTTGGACATTCAGGGAACTCTGAGAGGCTCTGGCACAGATTTGCAGCCAGGAGGGCAGCTCAGAGCTTGGAAGGACACAGCAAGGAGATCCCCAGGTGTGCCCATGATGGGATCTCAGGGAGGGGGCTCAGCTCATTCCCCTTTCCCATGGACTGCTTTGCCCACAGCCCCACAGGTCACAGGGAAGCTGGGACACCCCATTCCCATGGACACACCTGCCTGGCAGCAATCCCAAGGGCAGGGCCTGACTCAGCTGCTGCAGATTGCAGAGGCTCCCTGAGAGCCCCAGATAACAATGACAATATCAGAGCAGTGCATTTAGGCTGTTTAGGAGGCTCCCAGCAGAGAGACTGAGCACCCAAACTTACAATTCTGGCATCTCTGTAAATGTTGCAACATTACTTTGCTGATCCTGGTGTGTCCCCTTCAATTCAGAATATTCTGTGATTCTGGGATTACAATTCCACATCTGCTCTCATCCGCCTGTTGTCTGTAATTAAAAGAGAAAAAAAACCCCTTTTGCAACAGTGTTAGAACAGTAAAGTAAAAACCAGACCTTTATTGGAAGCTTCCAGGTGTCCCAGTGGGGATGGGGCACACCCGGCCCATTGTTTCAATTTATTAACATTGATTTATTAGGATATTTCACAGAAACATTCAATTAGATATTCAGCTGCCCCACTTACACACCCCTGAGTCAACACATTGGAGTAGGTCCAAGGGTTTCTTTGCCCCACTTTTTGTTATGACTCCACACATTCTGGTTACAAAACAAAATGGTCTTCTTGTAGCTCCTCTCCTGATGATAAGACAATACAGTATTTCAGAAATGTATTTAGAAGGTCAGTTATTGTTCTAAAATCTAAGTGAAAGGTTAGGAAACATTAAGGATAAGTTAGTTAAGGATAATAGTTACATAAGTAATAATATATAATTTATATATATTATATAAGTAATAGTATATAATTGTAGTTTAATAGAGTTAGTTAAGGATTATAATTTTATAAATATACAATAATAGTTTATGGATCTAAATATGTATTAAAAATGTATATAAAGCAAAAATATTTTTGTCATCATCCCAGCTTTCCCACCCTGCTTAAAGTAAGAAATTGAACACAGTCTCAGGAAAGCTCCTGATCTTTACAGCAATCCCTGACTCACCTTCTTTTGGGAAGTGTCCTCTGGAGCTGTGTCCAGGCAGGTCTGGAGCTGGGAGCAGCCCTGCCCCACACAGCCCCTCTCAGCAGCAGCACCTGCCCTGCTCAGGGTGGCTCCTTCCCCCCACAGCTTCTCCCCAGCGCTGGGAGCAGCTCCCCGGGCCGGCTGAGAGCTGTCCCTGGCAGGCAGCAGAGTCCCTGCCCCAGCACAGCGCCCTGGGCTGCAGGACCCTGCTCTGCAGGACAGCCCTGGGCACCCCTGGCTGCTCTACACAAGGGACAGGCAGAGAATGGACTCACAGAGTCTGTAGGCACTGGCATGTTCCAGCTTGAGGAGATGCCTCCAGGAGCTGCAGCTGCATTGTCCTGCAGCCAGAGGCTTCCTGTGTCAAGGGCTGGCAGTGATTCTGCCCCAGGCACTTCTCAGCACCTTCCCAGCCCTGACTGATTGAAGCTCTCTGTGCCTCTGGGCTGTGCCCAGGGTGGCTGCAGGCAGTGGCCCAGCCCTGCTGGGCTGGCAGAAGAGCTGCTCAGCAAGAGAAATGTGCTTTTGAAGCTCTTCTTGGTTTCCAGGAGCTGCCTCTGTGCCAGGAGCCCGGCCCAGCTCAGCAGCACAGACACAGCAGCAGGACTTTAATGAGCCTCTTGGGGCTTTGTGCTGAGGCCCTGAACATCAGTCCCTGAGAGGGAGGGGAAGAAAGCTCTCAAGAACTCCAAGTCAGAATCCAACTCCAATGTTTCTTTCACTTTTAATGAGTCCCACTGAGGGACATGACTGAGAAAGTGTCCCCAGGCCCCAGGCAGAGCAGAGAACTGGAGGCACTGATGACAGCTGGGGACAAAGAGAAGCCAAGTCTTGGTGCCCTGGGCCACAGCAGCCAATGCTGTGCCAGCAAGGGCTGTGAGGAGACACCTTGTCCTGAGGCCCTGGGGCCTCCTGGCACAGCCCCAGCAAGGCTGGCCACTGTCACCCCCTTGGCCTGCCCTCAGCATCCCCCCTAGCCCACATGCCAGTGGCCTCAGGGATCTGCTGGAAGGAGTCCCTGGGGAGCCTTGCTCAGGAATGGCCCTGGGGGGCTCCTTCATGCTCCCAGGGACTGCAGCTTTTTCAAAGGACTTTGGCTTTTTCTTTGGCATCTCTGAGAGCTTTGTGCAATCCTGGCCTCCAATTATCTGCTGTAATTAGTCCCTTGAGAGGCTTTGTCAGTAACAACACTCAGTGGGGCTCATTAATGCTTCAAGGAACTTCAGGATCTTAAGGTACTTTCCTTTTTCCTTCCCACACTGAGTCTCTGAGAAGTTTGTGCAATCATGGCCCCAATTATCTGCTTTAACGAGTCCCTTGGGAGCTTTGCATTGACACTCAGTGGGGCTCATCAATACTTTGAGATACTCAGGGCTTTTTCAGCTACTTTGGATTTTCCTTCCCACACTGAGTCTCTGGGAGGTTTTTGTGCAATCCTGGCCTCCAGTTCTGTCCTCCAAGGAGTCCATGAGGAGCCTGTGTTAGGGATGGACCTCAGTGGCACCCATTAATACTTGGAGACACTTTGGCTCTTTCCTTGACTTGGACTCTTGGAAAGGATTATACAAACTCCCCTCAGGCCCTGAGGTTCAAGGGCTCAGCTCCAAATGCACCACGGGGCTCATTAGGATCAACAAAATCCTAACAAATCATGGCTGTGCCTTGATTTCCCTCTGGTCTGGTCCAGTTCCTAGGAAAGTTTCCTACAATAGTTATGGAGAAATAGTTCAAAGAGCTTCTAAGAAATATGTATTACTATTTTTAAAGGTGTCTTTTATTCCTGTTCTCTTTAGAGCAGAGGTGATTGCAGTATTCAGTGATGGATATTGATCCAGGGTCTCTCCTATGGAGTTCTGGCCAGGTCAGAGAAGCTGTGCCTTGAGGCCTGACCCAGTGGGGACAACCTTGCTCCACATTCCCCAGCCCCATCCTGTCTCTCCTCACTCCCCTGGGACCTGCTTTGCTCACAGAACTGGCTGCACTCAGGCAAAGAGGGGTTTTCCTTCTTTGATTTTAGCAATCTAAAACTCCTGAATTTCCCCATGGAAAACAGACACCCTCCTCAAGTGTGTGCCAAGCCCAAGGTGCCACCAAGGAGGTTCCCCTTCCTCAGGGCAGAACCACACAAGGAATGTTTCAGACACACAGGGAGTTCTACAATAAACACAAGCCCAGAGTTGGCTGAAGGCAGAATTAGAGCAGCTGCTGAAGGACAGACAAGCTTTGAACTCGTTGCAGCTGAAAGCACCAAGTGGGTTGTTGGGAGGTGTGTGAGTGAGGCAAGAGTGAGGGAAGAGAAATGCAGAGAGCCCTGGAAGTGTTTCTGTGCAGACAGGCTGCTGCAAGGGCAGCGTTGGACTGCTCTGGGGGGAACTGTGAGGGGAGGTCATGGCAGAGTGACCTCCCCAGTGACCTCACAGAGCTCCCTGAGATGTCACAGAGCCACCTGTGATGTCACAGCCCACTCAGTGATGTCACACAACCTGGCCTTGAATATCACACCACCATTCTGTGATGTCCCAGCCAGCTTTGTGATTTCACAGCCCCCCTCAGATGTCACAAAACCACCTTGTGATGTCACATAGCCTCCTGTGATGTCACAGAGCAACATTTGATGTCATAGTTCACTCTGTGATGTCACAGTTGGCACTGTGATGTCATACAACCTGTCCTGAGAGGTCACCTGGTAATTATATGATGTCACTGCCCACTCTAGGATTTCATATCACAACCATGTGGCTTCACAGCCTGGTCTGTTAGGTCACAAGCCTCTTTGTGATATTGTACATCTAACCTCTGGTGTCACAGTCTTCTCTGTGATGTCACAACCCCATCAGTGATATCACCCAGCCCACACTGTGACGTCATACAGCCACACTCTGATGTCACAGCCTGGTCTGTGATGTCACAGAATCCCCTCTATGATGCTGTAGCTGCTCAGTGACCTCACACAACAAACTCTGTGATGTCACAGCCCCATCTGTGACCTCACACAACCCACTCGGAGCTGTCACACAGCCCCTTTCTGACATCACAGCTGCTCTGGGGCTCCAGGACACAGCCACAGAGGTGCTGCTGTGACACAGCCCCCTCTGGGACATCCCACAGCCCCTGCCAGTGCTGAGCCCCTGGCAGCTCTGTCTGGGCCTGCTCTCTGTGTCCCTGAGCTGCCCTGGCAGGGCCCCAGCCCTGCTGGGCTGTGCTCAGGAGCTGCTCCTGGCCAGAGCTGTCTCTCTGCAGCGCTGCCCTTGCCAGGAGCTGCCTCTGGGCCAGGAGCCCGGCCCAGCTCAGCAGCACAGACACAGCACCAGCACTTTCATCACCCTCTCGGGCCTTTGGGGCTCTTGGCATCACACTCAGTCCCTCAGAGTGTGCTCCAGAAACTTCTCAAGAGCTCCAAGTCAGATGGAAACACTGAAGTTTCTTGTAGTTGAAATGAGAGACACGAGTGAGAAAGCGTTCCCAGGTTCCAGGCAGAGCAGAAGACTGGAGGCCCTGATGACAGCTGGGGACAAGCAAGGGAAAGGTGTCTGTGGTGCTGAGCAAAGCTGGATGTGTTTCAGGAATGCCAAGGGCCAAGGGCTGAGCCCCAGCCCCTGGCAAGGCAGATGCTGTCCCTCCCTCATTGCTCAGGGCTCTTCCCGGGCCACTGGCATGTGGGGATGTGCAATGCCAAGGGCAGCACCATGGGGCGGCCCCTGCCAGGCTGCTGAGCAGGGACAAGGAGGCAATGAGGCCCCAGGGCTGCCAGGGTCACTTGTCCCCTGCTGGCCTCAGGCCCAGGGACAGCAGCCATGGCCAAAGGGCTGCACAAGTTGCCTCTGGCAGGGCCTGGAAGCTTCTGCCCATCCCTGTGCCCTCTCCAGCCCAGGCTGCCCTACGGTGTCCATGCCCTGCCCCTCTGTCCCTGCAGGCTGTCGTCATCCCCCGGCTGCCCCACCTCGCTGGCCCCTTCCTTTGCTGACAGCTCTGTGTCCTGCCTGCCTCTGCCTGGCCACACAAAGCCTTGGGCTGCTCCAGACTCCTTCTGGGGGATGTGTTGCACCACAGCCCTGCGACGAATTCCTTTCACCTGGTGTTCATACTGGGCCTCCCCAGCTGCACTTGCCATCCATTTTTCTTTCTCTGGCTCTTTTCCACTATGTCAAAAGGATCCACTGTCTCTGAAACCGCTCTTGAAACACTCTCATGGCTCTCCTCCACTGTCCTCAGTCTCCACCCCACGGAGCACAGAGCTCCTTTGTCCCTATACAGTGGTCATGTGCCTGAGGCCTCAAAACCCCACCTTGGGAGATCTCCGGGCACTCTCCAAGGGGTTTTCAAATGAAAACAGACTGCTTATAGTCTAAGAAAATCACAAGAGGACAAGGCCAACCTAACCCCTCTGTCCTGGCTGCTTTTGTCTTGGAGCAATTCTTAGATCTATGGAATTTGGGATGCCAAATTCTAAGTGGTCCCTGGACAAGAAGGCTGGTGCTTTTCCATAGGAAGGAACAGAGCCACACTGTTTCAGGGACTGATGTGAGGTGACCACCAGAGGCCAAGGCCAGCCAAAGCTAGCAGGTTTTTTCTGGGAGATACCCTTGAATAAAAGAAATGTTTAAGGGAGAGTACCAATTTTGGCAATGGGCATCAGAAAAGACAGATGGTATTCCATTATTAATCCTGTGGGACAAATTGCATTATGGTTCAATTCCTCCTGTCCAGTCTTTTACACATGAACAAAGTCTGGGACTGGGATTAGAGTGGACAGCCACCCCAGTCTCCTCTCTTAGAAGGAATTTAAAAGTCTAGGCATCTTAGAGGGTTTAGAGGATTCCTGGTGGCTGTTGGGTGTCATTTCTCCACCTCATGACTCAGCAGGAGTTTCTCCAATGAAGAAATAAATCTTTAGCCTGAAGCTGCCACTCTGCCCATGACAGGAAGCCCTGGCAGTGTCTGTGACATCCCGGCTCTTTGGCAGCCTGGGGACTCCTGGGATTTCACCATGGAGCCCCCGGGAGTGCCTGTGACAGAGCGGTGCCTTTGCAGCCCAAGGTCCCCTGGGATGTCACCATGGAATTGCTGTGACTGTGTCTGACCACACGGCTCTTCAGCATCCCCAGAAACCCCTGGGAGGTCTCTGTGGAGCCCCTGTCTCTGCCTGTAACATTCCGGCTCCTGAAGAGCCTGGAGACTCTTGGAATGTCCCCATGGAGCTCCTCTGAGGGCCTGTAACAAATCTGATCCTTGGTAGGAAACCATCACCAGGACCAATGGCTATGGTCTGTTTCCATGGCAACCATCACAGCCCCTGTTGCTATGGCCCGCTGCTAAGGTGGTTTCCAAGGACACCAGCTCAGGCCTGGAGCCAGAGACCGTTGCCATGGCAACCATTTGCAGTCCCATCCCCAGGCTCATGGGATCCCAGAGCCACAGAATTGGCTGAGTTGGGAGGGACCCATGGGGATCCTCCAGTCCAACTGCTGGCCCTGCACAGGACACCCCAACAATCCCAGCCTGGGCCTGGCAGCGCTGGCCAAACGCTGCTGGAGCTCAGCCAGCCCTGGAGCTGGGAGCCTTCCCTGGGGAGCCTGTTCAGTGCCCCAGCAGCCTCGTGGGAAAAACCTTTTCCTCACATCCAGCCTAAACCTGCCTGCCTCAGCTCCAGCCGCTCCCTCCACTCCTGTCCCTGGGCACCAGAGGGAAGAGGTTCCCGCAGCCCCCAGCCAGGGACCCGCTCCCAAGGCTGCTGCCATGGCAACCAGGCCTGGCACCAGCTGGGATGCTCGGTTTCCATGGGCTGGGCTTCAGGAATGGCATTCCCCAATTTCCTGCTCCTGCTGAAACCGCGCTGCCGCTCGCTTCCCTCCCACCTCCCATGGAAAGCACAAAAGGCAAAGATCCCATGCTGGGATAAGAACAATTTATTGAGAACAGCAACAGGATAAGGAACAAACAGGAGCAGAAAAAAACTGGATTAAAGAAGGGATAAGACAATCTATTCACAGGGAAAACTAAAATGCCATCGACGGGCTCTTCCAGGTTATGTATCTCCTCCTGTTTGGAAAGGACACCCTTCTATTCTGGTGAGAGAGAGGGAGTCCTTTTTCTGCCCCTGGAAATGACCTGAGATTGAATTGAATATAATGACAGGGTCATGGTCAGACCCCCATGTTCTTTGATCCCACATCATGTCATTCCCATGGGCAGGAAAAGGTACAGGTGTATTCCCAGCATGTATCCCAGGGAACATGGATCACCAGGTCTCCTCCCAACGTGGAGCCTCCAAAGGGGGAATAAAGCTGGAGCAGTGCACAAAGCTCTTCCTGCACTTTGGGGCATTTGCAGGGCTTCCCTTACCGGTGCCTTTGTTGGTGTTTGGTCAAGTTAGACCTGTCTGAGAAGCTCTTCCCACACTGGGGACACTCATAGGGCCTTTCCCCAGTGTGGATACGTTTGTGGGTAATGAGGTGAGAGCTGCAGCTGAGGCTCTTCCCACATTCCCCACACTTGTAGGGCCTCTCCCCAGTGTGGATGCGCCGGTGGGTGACAAGGGTGGAGTTGTACTGGAAGCCCTCCCCACAGTCATGGCAGCGGAAGGGCCTCTCATCCGTGTGAATCCGCTGATGCCTGAGGAGAGTGGAGCTGCTCTGAAACCTCTTCCCACACTCACCACACTCGTAGGGCCTCTCCCCAGTGTGGATGCGCTGGTGGATGATGAGTTGGGAGCTGCAGTTGAAGCCCTTCCCACATTCTCCACACTTGTAGGGCCATTCCCCAGTGTGGATCATCTGGTGGCGGATCAGGGTTTTCCTCTGGCTGAAGCTCTTCCCACACTCCAAGCACTTGTAGGGTTTCTCCCCATCCTGAAGCTGCTCATGGACCACCAGCTCAGAGCCCCGGCTGGATCTCCGGCCGCCCTCCCGGCACAGGGTGGGTCCTTCCTCCTCAGAGCACCCTGGGATGGATTTGGAGCCCCTCCTCCTGCGGGATCTCTGAATCTTTTCCTCCCTGTTGGATTCCTGCACTGTGGAGGTGCTCAAAACAGTTTCTTCCACAAAGTTCTGCCGTGGGGATTTGTCTTCCCTGGTCTCCATCCTCAGCTCTTTGTCTGCGGGAGGAAGGACAAGGAGAGGATGGGATTTGCCTCTGTGCCAGAGGGAAGGGGAAGGAGATCCCCCCAGTGCATCTGCGGCAGGACGGCGTCGGCAGCGGGGTTGTCCTGCAGCCGGGGGCCAGGCTGGGCTGGGAGATGGAGCAGGAGAGAGGGAGAAAGGGGCACTGATTTTCTCCTCACCTGCCCGCGTGTCCTGGGGCATCTTCCTCTTCATTGCAGCTTTCTCATCCATCTGGCCAAGATTTGGGATTGGATATCCTGGTTTGAGAGAAAACAAGGAATGAGCACGTTGAGTTTGTTGGTCTCTCTGTTCAAGTCCTTATCTAAAAGTCAGCAGGGCATTTGTGGTGTCTTGGTTTGAAAGGAAAAGTGTTTCTAAGGAAAGCAGAAACCTCCACTGAAATTGAAAAAAATATAACCAACAACCACCTCCAAATTATTATAATCTTGAAGTCAAAGTGTTCTCAAATAAATATATAGGAATAATAGTTCGTTACTAAGGAAAGGAAAATGAAAATTCAGTTGTACAAAGGAAAAAAATCTACAAAAAAACAACTCCCTGAGAGAGTCAGAATACAACCTGACACCCTGTTGGTCAGAGTTTTGGAAGTAGTCTGATTAAATTAGTGCTGCAGTCCTCCTGGAGTGTCAGATGTGGTTCTGTTGAAGCAATAGAAGATTTTAGCTTACCTCTGTAGTTCTGGTGCTGTAGATGGGTCTGGTCTCTCCTCTGGGAGTCCACTGGAGAAAGACTGCCTGTGCTGTTCTGATTCTCAGATTATATCCAGTCAGGAATGCTTGGCTCCTCCCCCTGCGTGGCGCATCTCACAATGGGATGATGTCATTTTATCAGTCCTGCAGTGAGACTCAATGGCCCATTAACAGAAGATATCCCCCTGGAGGGAGGATGGGTGGTGGAAGAGATAAAGAACACTGCCCCACCTGGTTTTAACATCTGGCCCATTAACAGAAGACATCCCCCAGTTATGAGGGATGGGTGATGAAAGAGATAAAGAAAACTGCTCTACCAGGTTTTAACAGATGGTGATAGAATACATACTTTTGGTTACATCTTGCTTTGCAGCCCAAGACATGGGCTCCATAAAAGCCTCCCAAACAGCAAGATTCAGCCCTGAAAATGCCTCCCTGGACTTCCCCATCTCTGGTCTCCCTCCTTTGATGTTCAGGGGTTCCCCCCTGTCCCAGCTGCTAGGGATCCCGCTTGTACTGGGGGTCTCCTGTCTACTCGGTCCCTGACCTCTTCAGGCTGATGGGAGTGGCAGGAATCCAAAAAGTTCCCCCTGTTTCTATCTCCCCACTTAGGGATGCTGGGACCCCACAGTATCCTCCCAAGGGGCATTTTCCACTCATCTTTGGAGTTCTTAATTTTTCAGACATTCCCCCTCAAAAAACCCAACCCAGGGACTCCCCAGGATATCTGGGCTGACCTCCTTCTCTCCGGTCACTTGTGGGATTGGGGGTGATGATCCCATGGTGGGAGGCTGTGAATTCAGGGGGTGCCCAACCTGGTGGTTGTTTCTTTCTTTCCCTGATCCTCCTTTGTCCCTCCTTCAAGCTGAAGAAGCAGCTCCAGGAGTCAGAAACAAAACTCCAAGTCCCTTGGAGCATCAATCAGCCCCACTGAGGGCAGGGACTGCCAAAGGCTCCCCAGGGACTGGTGAGAGCAGATCCTGGAGGCCAGGATTGCCGAGAGCCAAAGGCTCTGAGCAGGGAACTGCAATGCTGAGCAAGCCCTGGCTGGGTTGGAGGAAGCAGAAAGGCCAAGCCCTGAGCCCAGGCCTGGCCCAGCAGGGCCTGTCCCTCACGGGTGGCTCGGGACTCTTTGTGGGGCAGTGGGATGTGAGGGGCAACAAGGACAAATGCCATAAACCTGTGTGACACTCCAGATCCTTATGGAACCAAGGGGCCAGTGTGATACCATGGGATGTTGTGGAACCAAGGGGATCATTGTGGCACTCTTGGGCCCATGGAACCAAGGGACCAGTGGGACACTGTGGGGCCTTATGGAAACAAGAGGCCACTGTGAGCCTGCAGGGCTGTAACACCCCAGAACACTTCAATGCTGGTGGTAACCAAAGGTTCCTGTGCTTGAGTGTGGTGCACAGGAGAAACACCAACCAGATCTTCTCAACATGGACAGATGCAAAGAATATTCTTGGTAGAAAGGGACCCAAAAGGACCATCAAATCCAACTCTTAAGTGAATGGCCACACAAGGATTGAACCCACAGCCTTGGTTATACTGGCACCATGTTCTGACCAACTGAGCTAAGAGGTCAAAATGACACAAAATTTAACAGGCAAAATATAGACAATCAAGGAATTTTGGCAAAGAGTTTAATACAACATCCAAGTGAACATAAAACTCTTACCAAAGCATTAACTTTGCAACGTTACCTCATTTAACTTAAAAAGTGTTAACCCTTAAGATTTTGGGTAACATTAAGATATCCAAAAGTGTTCCAGGTATGTAGGATAGGGTGGAGAAGAAAAGGAGACCAGAAGGACAGAAGATCTACAGAAAAACACTTCCAGGATGATCCCAGTCACTCATGCTACAATTGCAGTCATTCCCAGTATGAGCTGTTGTACCCAGCCACCCCCAGTATGGTTGCAGTCACTCCCAGATCCTCCCAGTCTGATTCCAGTCATGGCCAGAGTGACTCCCTGTCACGCTCCCAGGATGGGCCCAGTTGCTCCCAGTCACCTCCAGCATGGTTCCAGTCACAGCCAGCACCTTTTCATTCACTCCTAGTATGATCCCAGCTAGTTCCAGTAGGATCCCAGTATGACCCCAACATGGGCACAGCTGCTCCCAGGATTATCCAGTGTGGTTCCAGTTGCTCCCATTTACCTGCACTGTGGTTTCCGTCTCTCCCAGTCTATCCCAGTTGTTCCCAGTCAGTCTTCAGGTGCTTCTAGCCTGATCCCAGTTCCTCCCAGTCACTCCCAGTCACCCTGAGTGCAGTCCCAGTTGCTGCCAGTATGGTCCCAGCCTTGCCCAGGATGGCCCAGCTGCTCCCACCGTGATCCCAGTAGGATGCCAGTTGCCCTCAGCATGGTTCCAGTTGCTCCCTGTTCCTCCCAGTGTGATTCCAGTTGCACCCAGTTGCCCCCAGTATAGTCTCAGTCACTCCGCAGATGATCCCAGCCACTCCCAGCATGGTCCCAGTCATGCCCAGTTGCCCCCAGTGCAGACCCAGTCACTCCCAGTTGTTCCCAGTTGTCCCCAGCACAGTTCCCATTGTTCCCAGTGTGTTCGCAGTCATCCCCAGGATGGTCACAGACACTCCCAGTATATCCCAGTTGCCTTCAGCATGTCCATAGCCATTCCCAGACACTCCCAGTAATCCCAGTCAAGTGCTTGTTATTCCAGTATGATCTCAGGCCCAGTATATCCCAGTCAAGCTGGTATTCACTCCGTGAATTCACAGCACCCCCATCCGTGGGATCAGCACTCCCCCATCCCACAGGTGACATGGGTGGGGGAGCTCGGCCCAGATATCCTGGGGGGTTCCTGGGTTGGGTTTTATTGGGAGGGATGATTATTGGAGAATGAAGAACACCAAAGCTGAGAAGAAAATGCCCTTTGGGAGGACATTTGGGGTTCCCAGTGGCAGCTGGTGGCAGAGGCAGCCTGGAGGAGCAGAGCCCTGCGTCCCCGAGTACCCCAAAGTGGGGGAGCCCAGAGAGGGGAAGCACCATGATTCACGGGACCCTCAATTGCCTGGAGTGGGGCAGGGGGGACTCCTTGAACCCCCTGCACACCCAAGAAGGGAATAAGGGGAGAAGTGACCCTGGGAGCACAAAAACCCCCAGCATCCCTAACTGGGGAGATGAAGGTGAAACTTTTTGGATTCTGGGCACTCCCAGCAGCCTGAAGAGGTCAGGAACCGAGTAGAGAGGAAACCCCCCAGTACAATTGTGACCCCCAGCAGCCGGAACAGGGAAGAACCCCTGAACACAAAATTGGAGAGACCAGAGATGGGGAACTCCTGGGAGGCATTTTCAGGGCTGAATCCAGGTGTTTGGGGGGTTTATATGGACCCCATGTCTTAGGCTGAAATGCAAGATGTAACCAAAAGTATGTATTCTATCACCATCTGTTAAAACCTGGGAGAGGCAGTCTTCTTTATCTCCTCCATGACCCATCCCTCATAACTGAGGAATATCTTCTGTTAATGGGCCAGCTGTTAAAACCAGGTGGGGCAGTGTTCTTTATCTCTTCCACCACCCATCCTCCCTCCAGCGGGATATCTTCTGTTAATGGGCCATTGAGTCTCACTGCAGGACTGATAAAATGACATCATCCCATTGTGAGAGGCTCCACCCAAAGGGAGGAGCCAAGCATTCCTGCATGGATATAATCTGAGAATCAGAGCACCACAGGCAGTCTTTCTCCACTGGATTCCCAGAGGAGAGACCAGACCCATCTACAGCACTGGAACTTCAGAGGTAAGCTACACCCTTCTATGGGATCATTGCTTCAACAGAACCACATTTGTCACTCCAGGAGGACTGCAGCCACCATTTAATCAGACTGCTACCAGCACCCTGACCAACAGGGTGTCCGGTTCTATTCTGACTCTTTTGGTGGGTTGTTTTTTTGTTGTTAATTTTTTTTTCTTTTTTTTTTTGACTGCTACATTTTCATTTTTAGTTCTTTAGTAAAGAACTCTTATTCCTATTCCTATCTGTATCTGAGAGCACTTTGATTTCAAGATTATAATAATTTGGAGGGGGTTGTTGCTTACATTTTTATCAATTTCTACGGTACCTTTTGCCTTCCTTAGCAAACACCTTTCCTTTCAAACCAAGACACCCCAGCTGCTCAGTGACTTCTAGAGAGGGACTTGGACACAGGGACTTTCAAACTCAACGTGCTCATTTCTTGTTTTCTCCTAAACCAGGATATCCAATCCCAAAGCTTGTCCGGATGGAGAAGGAGGCTGTGAGGAAGAGGAAGATGCCCCAGGACACCCAGGCAGGTGAGGAGGAAGTCAGTGCCCCTTTCCCCCTCTCTCCTGCTCCATCTCCCAGCCCAGCATGGCCCCCGGCTGCAGGACAACCCCGCTGCCGACGCCGTCCTGCCGGGGACGCACTGGGGGGATCTCCTTCCCCTTCCCTCTAGCACGGAGGCAAATCCCATCCTCTCCTTGTCCTTCCTCCCCCAGACAAGGAGCTGAGGATGGAGACCAGGGAGGACAAATCCCCACAGCAGGACCTCATGGACAAGGCCGTTTTGAGCAGCTCCACAGTGCAGGAATCCAATGTGGAGGAAAATCCCCAGAGATCCCACAGGAGAAGGGGCTCCAAACCCATCCCAGGGTGCTCTGAGGAGGAAAGACCCACCCTGTGCCGGGAGGGCGGCCGGAGATCCAGCCGGGGCTCTGAGCTGGTGGTCCATGAGCAGCTTCAGGATGGGGAGAAGCCCTACAAGTGCTTGGAGTATGGGAAGAGCTTCAGCCAAAGCAACAGCCTGATCTGCCACCAGATGATCCACACTGGGGAATGGGCCTACAAGTGTAGGGAATGTGGGAAGGGCTTCAGCTGCAGCTCCAAACTCATCACCCACCAGCGCATCCACACTGGGGAGAGGCCCTACGAGTGTCCTGAGTGTGGGAAGAGCTTTCAGACCAGCTCTACTCTCCTCCTGCACCAGCGGATTCACACGGATGAGAGGCCCTTCCGCTGCCCCGACTGTGGGAAGGGCTTCAATCAAAAGTCCAACCTCATCAGGCACCGGTGCATCCACACTGGGGAGAGGCCCTACGAGTGTCCCCAGTGTGGGAAGAGCTTCATCCAGAAATCTCACTTGACCCAACACCAACAAAAGCACTACTAAGGGAAGCCCTATGAATGCCCCAAGTTCAGGAAGAGCTTTGTGTGCTGCCCCAGCTCCATCCCCCATCAGAGGACCCACGTTGGGCAGAGCCCTGATGACCCACGTTCCCAGTGATCTGTGCTGGGCAGACACTGGGCTGGTGGTCATTATATTTTGGTTCTGTCTTTTGATTCATCTTTATCCCTTTAAAACAGCCAAAATTGGGGTAAAAGTCTACAAATTTGTGAAAGGCATCTAAAGCCTCACTTTTTACCAGTGCTTTAAGAGAATCTGGGATTCAAGGAGATTCTCGGGAGGACTTGGGGATTGTGGGGTATCTATTGTAGTTTTCTCCATTTCTTGTCACTCAAAGACATGAGAGGGTTCAATCTGTCACCTCAAAACCACTCAATGCCACTGAAAAGTACTCATTCCCACCCAGAATTCCTGGATTCCACGGCCCCTCAGGGTGTGTTTCCTGAAGTTTTAGCTTTCATATTTTTCATATTCTGCACTGCCTAGGTTTATAGTTTTGAACTTCCTGTTAAGTGTTAGTGAGCTCTCTTCACAGAGTAGGTAGACAAAACAATTCCTTTTCTAGCTTGATACCAAGGACAGTTGTTACAATTTCCAGGCCCAGAAGCATGAACAAGGGTGGACTGAAGAGAGGAAACAAGAGGGATGGGACTTCATCATCTGAAGCTGTAACTGGACAATGAACCCAAATATGCAGATGGACCTGAAGTTCTAAAAATGTGAGACCTCGTGATGAGTTGTCCAATTTTGTGACCATTTTTGGTCCATCTTGGGTGTAGCCCTGTCCAGTCTCTTGTACTTCCCAAGGTGTATCCTTTAAGGCCTTTTAATAAACTTCATTCTTAACTCTGTCCAGCCTCTGTTCTAGGTCAGCCTTCTGAAGGCATCAGGTGGAATGGGGTTGGAAGGGGATTGGGTGAAGTGGGATGCAAATCAGGAGGGGTGAGATGGGCATTGGGTGGGGCAGGATGGGTGGGATGGGGATTGGGAGGTGTGAAATGGGGGAAATTGGGCTTGGGAAGGGGTCTTGATGTCCAGCAGGAGTGGGATGGGTTGGGAGTGGGATTGGGGAGGTGGGGTGGGGTCTGCAATGAGAGAGCCAAAGTTTGGGGATGATGAAGGGAGGGGGAACCCATTACTGAGTGAGTTTTTGTATGAGATTCCCCTGCCCAGGGAGGCAAAGATTTACTTTCAAATGAACATTGTTAAAGTGAGAAGCATGTGCAAGAGGGAATTTCATCCCTCTGCCTCGGAGGATGGGCCCTGTGAGCCCAGGAAGAAACTCCACCCTGGACCCCTTGTGTGGTGGCAGCCCAGGGATTTCTGATTGTCTTCGGGCCCCTGGGGTTTCTCCCTTGCTGTGTTCCCAGTGGTCCCTGACCTTGAACTCCACCCTGATTCTCAAACCCATCTCCCTGCCTCTGTTTGGGGCTCTCTGGATCTGAGTTTGTTCCTGTGCTGAATAAATGTTTTCCTGAGCAGAATCCCATCTCATTGGTGTCTCGTGCCTGTTCCTGGTAACTGTGGCCTCCCTGGACATGATCATGCAGCCCCAGAACGCAAGACCCCGCAAAATCAAGACCCGCCCCCCCAGACCTCAAAAAATCCCAAAATTCCCTAAAATTTGCCCAAATCCCCCCAGATTCCCTTAGTTTTTCTAAAATGGCCTTTTTGTCTCCCTCCAGGACCAGGTGGCTTCGCTGGATCTCGAGGTCACCCCCAGGAATTTGCAGGGGGTCTCTCCTCCCCTGCCACCCTCAAAAACTCACAGCTTTTGGGAAAAAAAATTCCCCCAAATCCCTTGGATTCAAGGGGGAATTCCCCATTTTTGACACATTTTTTGGGGGTTCCTCCCCAAATTTTTCAGGTTTTTTGCCTCTTTGCCATTTATTTAATGGTTTTAGCATTTTTCAAAATGAGCTTTTTTGTGGTGCTTCCCCCAATTTTTTTAGCGGTCCCTCAATTCTTTTCTGGGGGTTCGACCCCTCCCGCAATTTTATCTTCATCCCCCTCCCACCAAATTGGGGTGAGGGTGTCTTTTTTTTCTGTTCTTTTTTTTACCTTTTTCCCTTTTTTTTCTTTTTTCTTCTTTTTTATTTATGTGCACTTAATTTGGGGGGGCTGAGGGGCAGGAATTTTGGGGAGCGGTTGCCTGGGGGGGTGCTGGAAAAGTTGGGAAGACCCCCTCTCTCCAAAAGAATGTGAAAAATCCTGAGGGTTCTGGGATTTCCCCCCCTACACCCCTGCCCAAGGTGTGAAAAACGTAAAATAAAAAAATATACATTCTCAGCTTTTTTGTTTATTCTTGGGGAGGGAGTTGTGATTTTGGGGGGGTTTTGAAGAGGGGTTGCTATTTTTTTGGGAGGTTCTCCCAGTTTTTGGGGGGAATTTGGGAGGAATTTGGGGATTTGGAGGGAAATTTGGGGTTTTGGGGGTAAACTTTGGGGGTCCTGGGAGGAATTTTGGGGTTTTAGGGCAGGAATTTTAGGATTTTTTTGTAACATTTGGGTGCTTGGAGAAATTTGGGGTTTTGGGGAGAACTCTGGGTTTTTTAGGGGGAGGATTCGGGGTTTTGGGAAAAAAAATCTGGGTTTGGGGGGGAAAATTTGAGGGTTTTGGGGGGAATTCGGGGTCCAGAGGGAATTTTGGGGAGAAGGGATTTGGTTGCTTAGGGGCACCCCCCCATATTTTTGGGGAGGTATTTGGGAGTCTTGGGGGAGGAAATTTTGGTGATTTGAGGTGTAATTTGAAAATCTTGAGGGGGGATTTGGGATTTTGGGAGCATTTGGTGGTTTTGGGGGGAAAATTTGGGGGGGTGGGGAGAATTTTGGGGATTTTAAGGAATTTGGGGAGTTTGGGGGGAAATTTGGGATTTTGAGGGAAATTTGGAGTTTTGGGGGGGGAGTTTAGTCTTGGGAAGATTTGGGACTTTTGGGGGGGTATGGGGGGTATGGGGGTTTTTCAGTTTTTGGGGGGATTTGTGGGGAATGCTGGGATTTTGGGGGAGGAATTTGGTGGTTTTAGGGGGAAATACAGGGGTCCTGGGAGAGGTTCTGATTTTGGGAAGGGGATTTGTGGAGAATTTTTTTGGTTTGGGGGAATTTCCACTGATGGAGAGGGGTCCTGATCCCAGTGAGAAGGGGCATTTTAGGGAGGCGTGGGAGTGGAATTCGGGGAGGATCTGGGGGGAGATTTTCCATCCATGGGGAAGGGTCCCGATCCTGGGGCAGTTCCTGAATTTTGGGCGTGGTCTGGAATTTGAGGGGTCATCTCATTGGGGCAGCAGGAGGGGCTGGAAGCGGGACACGATGTTGGCGAAGCCGCTCTCCAGGGGGGCCGTGGGCAGCTCCTCGGGGGGTGCCGGGGGTCGCGGCCGCAGGCGCTGCAGCAGCGAGGTCAGGAACAGGAACAGCTCTGCCCGCGCCAGCGCCTCCCCCAGGCACAGCCACTGCCCTGTGGGGAGGGGGCGTCAGCACCGCCCCACCCCAAAGGGTCGGGGGTCCCAAAAGGGTCTGGGGGTCTCTAGAGGGGCTGGAGTCCCAAAAGGGCTGGGGGTCCCAAAAGGGTCTGGGGGTCTCTAGAGGGGCTGGAGTCCCAAAAGGGGCTGGGGGTCCCAAAAGGGGCTGGGCATCCCAAAAGGCGCTGGGGGTCCCAAAAGAGGCTGGGGATTTCAGGGGTTGGGGATCCCAAAAGGGCCTGGGGGATTCTAAAGGGTCTGGGAGCTTCAGAGTCTGGGGGGTCCCTAATGGGTCTGGGAGCTTTGGGATTGGGGTCCCAAAATGGTCTGGGGGTTTCAGGGGTGGGGGTCCCAAATGGGTCTGGGATCCCCACCCCAAGGATTTATGGGATTTAGGGGATCCCAAAAGGATGTAGGGCCCCACCCCAAAGGAATTTGGGGACTTTTGGGATTCCAGAAGGATTTAGGACCTCATCCCAAGGATTTATGGGATTTTTGGGGTGCCCACTGGTTGAGAAGGGCACAAAGGCCTCGTTGTGCTGGAACGGACCTGCTCATCCAGGAAGTTCCCAGGGTCAAATTTTGGTGATTTTTGAAGGATTTGGGGTTGTATAGGACTGAGCTCAGCAGGGTGTAAATGTCTGTGCCCTGTGGGGTCAGGTGTGGGGTCATTGGGATCATTTGGGGTCAGGTGAGGGGTCAGAGGGGTCCTTTAGAGTAATTTGGGGTTATTTGTGATAATTTGGGTTCATTGGTGTCATTTGGGGTTACTAGGGTGTAAGAGAAAGTCCAAAGTTTCCCTCATCAGCCTCACAACCATCGCAAAAACAGAGACCAAGACCCTGAAGACCCCAAGTGAATTTGTGCAGGGGTTCTGGCCTGGTTGAGGTGGAAGCTTGCCAGGTGATGGTTTGCAGGTGTGCTTGTTGTGCTGTCAAGGTACACTGCCTTCATTCCTGCTGCTGAGCAGGGACTTGTAAGGAGCGGCCTGTTCTGTACCTTACACCTGCTTCCCAGAGCAAGGGGGCTCATCACAATAGCCTGGGAATTTCCCCACCTCTTGGCCAGCTGCCCCTCGCTTTGAAACAGACTGTGAAAATGACTTTCCTAAGTTATTTTCTTCGAGAGAGATCTCCCCATGGAAGAAGACACCAGTGACCCCGTCTCGTCTGTTGGTAGCGATAACCCCCTCTTTACTCTCTTTACATTGGCTCTTTACCCCTCTCTCCCTCTCTCCCTCTCTCTTCCCCTCTCATCTATCGCATAACTCATGTTGTTTGCACTAAAATAAAGATGCATTAGTGCTGTTGTGATTCAAACTAAAATCCCCTGGTGTCCTTTTTGCACTCTGGGTTCAAATGAACCTCTCATGACTCCCACTTGTGTTAGTGGATCGTGACACTCAGGAGCGGGGTGACCCAAGGTGCGGCTTAGAGCAAATGCTCCACGGCACAAGGATATTGGTAGGCACATGGTGGAGACAAGGATGAGGAGGAGACCTCCAGTATGGGTTCCAAAGGCTTTTACTCCACTGGAGGGTGACTTTATACTGCTGGTATGTGGGTTTTAGGAGTATGTGGGTGTTTATCTGTGATAGAGATGAGGAAGTGTTGAACTCATTCCAATGAGCTGCCAGAAGCAGTGACTTTAGTCCCTCTTTGTCTGGGGAGTAGCACCGGCCTTGTTGAACACAGGCAGCAGCACGAGCAGGGCTCCTCCAGCAGCAGGGACACGCCATGAGCCAGGAGAGGACCATGGCACCAAAGGGGACTGTGGCACCAGAGGGGACCATGGCACCAGAGGGGACCGTGGCACCAGAGAAGACCCTGGCATCAGCCATGCCCAAGGTCTGAACAGGGTGGCAAAGTCAGGTGGTGCTGCATGAACAGCCCAGGCAAGGCGTGGTGAGGAGCCAGGTCTGGAGGCCATCCAAGGAGTCCTGTCAAGAGCAAATGGTTCTAATATTCTCTCTGGGATGAAAAAGAGCAATCTTTAGAGTGAACTGGTGCTAATAAATATTTGCTCACATATGGTGGGGTTTCTCTGCAAATGGGCTTTGATGGGAAATTTCTAACCACATTTAGTTTTACTCTTTAAGTCGAGCACCTGAGTATCTTTGTTGAGGAATAGAGAGTTGTTTGTAGCTCAGTATTTTCTCAGGAGGAGCCTTACATTTTAGCACAGGAGGAAGGTAAGGCAAAGTTTAAAAGCTTTCCCCTCCTGAAGTGACACACTTTCCAAGGAGTCTGTGAGGAGAATTCCCCTCAGCCACTGCCAGGGCTGTTTGCCTCCTCTGCAGGCTCAGGATTCTGGGAGTTCCACGAGCCTCAGCTCCCACAGTATTTTCCTCTGAATATTTCTTTTTGTGCAGTACACAGAGAGAATATTTTCTGACAGATTCTCCTCTAGGTTTTGAGGTGAATCTCAGTAATTCCATTGATTTTCATGTCCAGATGAACTTTAGGTAGATAAGAAGGATAAGGGAAGAGGTATCATGGAAAATTAATTGCTCAAAATTTGAGAGGCCCAAGCACACTAAAAATGAAGTCTAAACTGAAGAATTTTTTTAATTTTTCTTTTTTTCCCTTGGTAGGTGGGGTAAAACATGAAGTGTTAATAAAGTTCCTTGAAAAGATTCAGCAAGCACCTAGCTATATGTAAATCAAAAGAGCGAAGGATGAGACAGGGCATGGGAACAATCTTCAGCCCTTCCCTGCTGAAGGTAAAAGAGTAGGAAAACTGCCTCTGGCTGTTACCCACAGGTAACGTGTTACTTGTAGCCAAGACCAGATGCCCCAAACTTTTGGTAGCCCAAGCCCTGCCGTGGCTGGCCCACTTTCAGTCCTAGCTGGACCAGGGTGGCCGGCTCGGAAGGGGAGGAGGTGGGGGATCTCAGGGGGCTTCTGCTTCACAGCCGGGCTGGGGGGCCGTGGAGGAGGCACGGAGTGCTGGTGCTCTGCTTTCTGGAACGATTCCTCCTGAGGCCATGTCTGAGAGATGTCAAACCAGTCAGTCTTTGGGCTCCCTGGGGGCAAGGGAGAGTTGCGCCTTCTTAGCCGGGAAGCTGGAGCTGCAGCAGGGCGATTGTGGAGAGAGGAGGTGGCTGAGGCTCCCAGCTGCTGCTGGCACTCAGGGACCCTCCTGCACAGCAGGGCCCAGAGCTGCCAAGGCTCCCCAGCACGGCTGGAGCTGCTGGCACAGCTTGGCCCAGCTGGACAGCTGCCCCTCAAGGCCCTGGAGAGCAGGAGATGGCTCTGGGCAGGGTCCCTGGTTAGGAGCAGGCCCCAGAGTGCGTCTGCTTTTCAAGGACAGTTTCGTCCCTGCTCGTTCTCCTGCCCACCTTGCTTTGCCTCTGCCCGCTGCTCCTGGGGCTGCTCTTGGCCAGGCAGCCTCAGTGGCAGCCAGCACTGGCTGCAGCCCCAGCGGGCTCCCCAGGACAAGGCCCAGCAATGAAGAGGCCAATGAAAGGCCTGGGCAGCAGCAGAACTCTCAGCAGAGTTATTTGGACAACCACTGACTACCCACAAGTCCACAGCAGCCTCACTGGGAATGTTTCTATTCTACAATAGACTTTCAAAAGAAGCTGTTTGAGAGAGAGATGAATGAAATACTCACTGTTTTGTCTTCCAGACATACCAGATTCCAACACCGCATAAAATGAAGACAAGCACCAAACAAAGCAGGCCTGACATTAATTCTAGCCAACAGCGTGTTCCTTGACAGAAACCTCTTCTGATGCCCTTCTGGGAATCAGGAACGTGTGTGGTGCCGGCTGCATCTGCAGGAGCAATGGGCAGCGTGAGCCTGTGCTGTGCTGCGGTGCTGAGCTGGCAGCACGGTGGGTATGTCCAGGATATTCCCTGTTTCCCCCAGACCTGGGGCCTGCAGGCACCTTGCCAGCCCTTGGCACAGGCTGTGCCACCCAATAAAACCCAGAAAGCTGAGAGGAGAACCCGGGGACAGCACAGCTGCTTGGGCAGTGGCTCCTTCCAGGGACACGGGCCAAACCCATCCCTGAGCAGCCACTGCCACTCCTGACCCTCCCTGCTCTGTGACAGCTCCCCCAGCCCAAGGGGACAGAGCCAGGCCCTGTCAGGGGCCAGTGCAGCCCCTGCCCAGTTGGGAGCCAGGGCTGGCTGTGGCCCTGGGATCACGGCAGGGCTCCTGCTCAGGGCTGCTCCTGTGTCTTGGGCCTCTGGATGCTTAGGGCCAGCTCTGGGAGCAGCTGCAGTGGAATGGACATTGGTGCACGAGTCCCATTTCCCAGGGGCTGGGAATGAGCTCCAGAGGCCTGGAAGCTGAGGTGCCTCCAGCTTTGGCTGCTGCTGGGCCGTGCAAGGGCCAGCCATGGGGGAAGAGTTGCTGGCACACAGCCCCACCGAGGGAGAGCCCAGCACAGCAATTACCTCCTGTGCCTGGTCCTGGCATCTCCTCCTTTCCTGCGTCAGGAGCTGGCACAGAGACATTGCTTCCTCTAGCCATCGTCTGCACAGACATTTGCTCCAGCACTTGAGAAAGGAAAAGGGACAGCTGGATAAGAGAGAACTGTTCACCATTAGGTGAGGTGTATCTTCAGGAGGCAATACTTGTCAAATCATGGATAAGGATCAGGAGAAAGGCCAGGTTATTTGGGCTGGGCCAGGGCCCTCCCTCCTCCAAACAGCCCCTACACCTGATCTAGCCCAAGACTGGGAAATTTCAGGGGATCTCAGGTTGTTTATGACCCTTGCAGTTTGGGTTCCCTGTCAGCTGATACCAAATGCCTTCCTGCAGAGGCTGGAGAGAAGCTGCAGCCAGGCCAGGCTGGGAAACAGCCTTGCAGGGCATGAAAGCAGCAGCAGGGCAGCGAGGCTGCCATGGATCCCTTCCTGCTGTGCCGGGCACGGCGTGTCCAGATGTGCAGAGAAAGCCCCCGGCTGCTGAGGCTCAGGAGAAGGCTGAGGGACATGGACCCACCACGGCGTCTCTCCAGATCACTCAGCATCTTGTCCAGAAGCTGGGATGCCTCCAGGGATTTCTTGTCTTCTGTGTCTTGGTTCTTCCATGTAGGAGGACCTTAATGGAAAGTAGTTCCATTTCTCCTTCAGGCCAGAGTGCCAGTGAGTGCACCTGGGTGACTGCTGCCCTCCAAGGCACTCCCTCATCTCTGCCTTCCACTCAGGAGCAGGAGCAGGGGGACCAGGTGCCTCCAGTGGCCTCACACTGGGATGGAAGGAGCCCCTTGCTTGGCAGTCAGGAGAGAAAGGACTCCCTGGAGCTACCAGCAGCTCTGAACTGAGCCCCAGGCAGGGCCAGGGCTTGGCAGCGGCAGCCAGAACAGCTCAGGCTCCCTGGGGCTGACAAAGGAGCCACACAAGGCACAGCCCCGGGGCACAGCCCTGGGCCCAGCCCCTTCCCTCCCTGCTCTTCTCCATGGCTGCACAGAGCACACGGAAGGAGACACTGGCATTGTACATGGGAAGGAGATTGACAGCTAAATGCTCCTTCCTCCCACTGACAGCAATGCTGTGGGATCACTCAGGGCTCCAGAATGGAGCAGGGCAAGGTTTCCAGAATCCATCAACCTTCAGACTCTTAAGGGAAATGGCACGTGAGTGAGCTCTTGTCACCTTGACACTGATTGTTCTGTGCAGAAAGGGACATTGAGAACTTGCCTCCAACATTCTCCATGGATCTCAAACCATTATGAGCCAGGGCTTTCAGATACTCCATGTCGCGATCCCAATCTAGAAGGGAGCACAGATCAGAACCATTCCATGATGTGCTGGGATCCCATTCTGTTGTAGGGAACTGGGCACTGCAAGGGAGTCAGGTAAGGCTGTGGGAGCCAGATGTCAATGGACATGGCCAAAGCTGCAGAGGGGCCTGGGGAGCTCTGGGCTGGCTCTGGACACTCTCCAACATCTTTGCAGGCCCTGTACAACATCTCTGGAGGGGTGGCAGGCCCTGCCCAGGGCCCCTGAGGGCCACTGTCCCTCCCATAGAGTAAACCCTCCCTAAAGCCCTGGGGAAAACCATCCCCAATTCTTCCCAGGGAGAAGGGAGCACTGTCCCAGGAAAGGGAAGCCAGGCCGCCGGATCACCTGCTCGCCCTGCTCGCCACGGAGCAGCCTGGGCAGCCCTGTCAGGCAGGGCCACTGCCAGGAGGAGCAGGAGGAGGAGGCGCAGAGCAAAGGCCATGGTGCCTTGCCCACTGCCAGTCCTGCAGCTCTTGCTGCCACCACTGTCCTGACACCGCTGTCCCAATGTCAGCACCGCTGCTGCCCGCCGCCGCTGCTGCCACAACAGTCGTGGTCAAGGACTGACTGCTCGGTCCCTTGTGGTGCTGTGCAACCACGGGGCTCTGGGACCTCTGTGACCTCAGAGCCTGCTGTCACCTCAGCCTGCTGTCACCCCACAGCCTGCTGTGACCTCATGGCCAGGGTGGAATTGTGTGGGCAGTGGGATCTGCCTTCTTCACTAGGGAGCTCATCCTGCCCAGCAGCTCTGTCCAAGGGCTATGACAGGGTCCCAGCCCAGCTGATCTCACAGGCTGGGGGATGAAGGGATGGAGAGCAGCCCTGCTGAGAAGGACTTGTGGCTGCTGCAAGGTGAGAGGCTGGACATGAGCCAGCCATGTGCCTCCAAAGGAGGGTGCCCAGCAGCTTGAAGGAGGTGATTCCACCACCCCTCTGCTCTGGTGTGAGCCCACCTGGAGTACTGCATCCACCTCTGGGTGCCCAGCACAGGAAGGACATGGTCCTGTTGGAGCTGGTCCAGAGGAGGGACAAAATGCTCTGAGGGCTGGAGCCCCTCTGCTTTGGAGACAGGCTGGGATAGCTGGGGCTGTTCAGCCTGGAAGGGAGAAGGCTCCACGGAGACCTGATTGCTCCCTTTCAGTACTTTAAGGGGGCTTGTGAAAAAGATGGTAGAGAATTTTTAGTAGGGTCTGTTGTGACAAGACTGAGGGGGAATGTTCTCAATCAAAAAGATGGTAGATTCAGACTAGACATAAGAAAGACATTTTATACACAGTGGATTTTGAAACCCTGGCACAGGTTACCCAGAGATGTGAGCATCCATCCCTGCTGACATTCAAGCTCCTGCTCTGAGCAACCTCACCTAAAGTTGTCCCTGCTCACTGCAATAGATGGTTTTTTTCTTCTCCTCTGACTAAAAACTGATTCTCACACCCCTGGCCCAAGCAGAACAGCCAATATAAAAGTAGAATTATTACGAAAAATTATTCTAATGGTGTAATCCTTTCACTGAAACTGTGAAAAGCAAAACCTCTCCAAAAAGGTCTTTAGAAAAATAAGGCATTACTTGATTCTGAACAGAATCATTTCAGCCACACATAGTCTGCATGTGCAGAGAAAATCATTCCATGACATGTGAGTTTTACTAGATGTTTCCTAAACTTTATACAGTCTGAACCCATAGAAATTCATTAGTGTTGTGTTCATTGTTTCCAAGGTGTGTCCTTAGTGTTTGGTTTCCTGTTGCACCTGGATTTCTGTGTCTCTGATGTGAATTAGGTCTGCACTCCTGGATTTCCTGCTCAGCCTTTTCCAGACCAGGTGTCTCCAGCTGTGCCAGGGCAGTGTCTGGGGTAGATGTTGGTTGATGTTTGCTGCTGGGCCTTGATGTTTTGTTGATGGTCGTTGTCTTTGTGGGAATCTTTTGGGCTCTTCCCAGTCTGTTGAGATGTTAAGCTCATCTCTGCTGAGTGGTGGAACATCCCTGAAAAGAAAAACCCTTTAAAATTCTTTTCCCCAAGGCAAATGCAAACCAAGCCTGACTGGAGAATTCAAATAAAAAATAATTTTACACTTGGTATATTTTCCAGTACTCTAATCCCAGCCAGCCCAGAGTGTAATTGAGAGCCAGAGTGGAATTCTCCCGGTGCCTTCCCCAGCAGCTGTGGCGAGGGCAGGCACAGAAAGCCCTGAAGCTCCAGCAGTGCCAGCCAGGATTGTCCCGCAGGGGCTGGAGATGCCAAAGGAGGGTGCCCAGGCCGAGGATTTCAGCAGAGGATCTGTGGGCAGGCCCAGGGGCTTCCCCCGCTGGGGAGCCCTGGCTGCTGCTGCCTTGCCTTCAGTGCAGGCTCAGGGGCGGCCTCCCATCCTCCTGCTGCAGCCGGGAAATCCAAATCTCCGGGGCTTCAGAGCCCTTGAGCCGAGGCTGAGGGGTCCCCCCGTGTTCAGCTGTGCTGGGGCTGTTTCTGTGCTCAGGGACACTTGGAATGGGCCGTGCCACTTGGCCACCAGAGCTGCTTCTTTCCACTGCTTCGGCAGGACCCGATGTCCTGGTTGGGTGTGTCGTAGCAGAGATGGACAATGACACCTGTTTCTTCTTCCATCACAGCCAAAGCTTTATTGCACACAGCTTATATTTACATGGTTATCAGCAGGCACCGTGCTTAATTCCAGTTGGTTGGGAACTCAGTTCACTGGTTGGTAATGGTGAGTGTACACGTCAATCCAAACTTTTCTCTCTAACAATGTTTACATACTTTTTCTACTGATTCCCATGGGACAGATCCCTTGTTACTACAGGTGCACTTGTTTTTCTCCCTAAGAATTGTTTATGTTAACAAACTTTTCATCCTCAAGATGTTTTTGCCTGGGAACTTATCAGGCCAGCTGCTAGCTACATTAAACGCATATAACAAGTCCTAAACCATGATTTTCCAAGTCCTTTCTTTTGTAAGGTTTTACCTTTATGTGACAGGGTGTTGTGGACAGCAAAGTCCAAAGGTGGGTGTGTCTCAAATCTCTCCCAGCCCGGGTCTGGATCTCTCTCAATTCAATGCAGGCATGGGTTTCTCCCCAGCCCCCTCTCCAGGCTGTTCAAACAGGAGGCTGGGTTAAACCCTTCCCCTGTCCTCAATTCTAAATCCTCCTGTGCCACTGAACAAGTTTCATACTGCAGTCACCGAGCTCTGCTCATCCATTTAGAGGCTCTGTTGGGGTACGTGGGAGAAGGTGAGGAGGGGTCCCCGGGGGTCGTGTCCCCCCCCGGGAGCTCCTGTGACTCCCCCATGTCCCCCCCATGCCGGGCTCACCCCCTTTTGTCTCCAACAGAGCTCCTGACCCAGCTCCTGCTGTGCCCTGGGAGGGGCTTTGGGGAGCCCCCCTGGGACCCCCTTGGATCCCCATTCCTGGGCCCTGGGACCCCCCCGCATCTCCTTCCCCAGCTCCGGGACCCCCTGCACCCCCTTCTCCTGCACCAACAGCGCCCTGCACCCCCTTTCCCGGGGATCCTCCCCTGCCAGCCCCTGGATCCCCCGGTTCCGTCAGCCCGGGGACCCCCGGAGCCCCATTCCCGGCCATCCCGGGGCACCGCACCCCCGGGCCTCCCTTTCCAGGGAAAGCCGAGCTGGGCACGGGGCTCTCCAGCCGCTCTGGGATTTCTGATCACCCAAAGGAGAGGGAGAGAGCAGCAGAGAGAGAGAGAAGGAGATTGGGAATCGGGGCTCGGGCTCCCAGCGCCCGCTCCTGCTCCGCCGGGGCTGGGGAGCCGCAGCCGCAGGAAAAATGGGATCCGCGGATCCCGGGGCTTCCCCCGCTTTGGGCCGAAGCCGGCGGGTTCCAGGCAGAGTTTGAGGGCCCGGCAGTTCAGCCCAGTTTGTCCCGGGGGTCCCGCAGTGCGCGGCCGAGGAGGGTCCCGGGGGATCCCGGGATGGGATCCAGGGGAATTCCCTGGAATTGCCCCGTCCCCTCCCCCCGCGCTCCCTCGGGCACTTTCGCTTCCGCCTTGGCCGCCCTGCGCCGCCGGGATCTGCCCGGCGACCGGTGACGTCACTGCAGCCTCGGGCTGCCACTGGCGGGCAGCAAAGAGCGGCGCCAATGGCGGGGCCGGAGGCGGCTCTGGGGGCGGGGCCGGGGCTGTGGGCGGGGCCGCAGCGGAGCAGCGCCATGGCTCCAGCGCTGGGGCCGGGGGCGCTCCCGGGGGGCGGCGAGAGCTGAGGGGGACCCCCGGCACCGGGACTCTTTGATCGCCCATTCCGGAGCGCCGAGGGGCCCCTAAACGCCCATTCCTGGGCGCCGCCATCCCACCGAACCCCCATTCCCGGCCGTGGGTCCCACCCTGCACCCCCTTATCCGGCACCATGAACGCCTGCACCCCTTTCCCGGCCATCCCGCCTCCTGCAGCCCCCAGAGCCCCCTTCTCCTTGACCCATTTACCCCTTGGAACCCTATTCCTGTCTCTCCCAGCCCCTCCTTTCCTCAGCACTGAGGACACCCGGGACCCCTATTCCCAGCCATCCCGGCTTTCCCTGCCCTGTCCTGGCCATGGGGACACCGGGGACCCTTGGAGCTCCCTTTCCTGGATACAGGAACGCCCTGAACTCCAGCCATGCCACATCTAGCCAGCCCCAGCCTCCCCTCTTGTCAGTCCTGGCATCCCCAAATGCCCTTCCCGGCTCTCCCCGTTCCCCCTTTCCTTCAGCCGTGACCCCCCCAATCCCAAATCCCCCAATGTCCCCCCAGTTCTCCTCTCCCTGCGTTCCCTGCACGCGGCGCTGTCGGAGCCCGGCCCGGGCTTCCCGCAGTCCATGTCCATGGGGTCCCTGGCTGGGATCCCCTTCCAGCGCCGCCGCAGCGAGCGGGGCCGGGCGGAGCCGCAGCCCCGGGGATGGCGGCCGGAGCCGAGCCGGGATCTTGGGATAGCCAGAGCTGGGATATTGGGATAGCCAGAGCTGGGATATTGGGATAGCCAGGGCTGGGATATTGGGATAGCCAGGGCTGGGATATTGGGATAGCCAGGGCTGGGATATTGGGATAGCCAGAGCTGGGATATTGGGATAGCCAGGGCTGGGATATTGGGATAGCCAGGGCTGGGATATTGGGATAGCCAGGGCTGGGATATTGGGATAGCCAGAGCTGGGATATTGGGATAGCCAGGGCTGGGATATTGGGATAGCCAGGGCTGGGATATTGGGATAGCCAGAGCTGGGATATTGGGATAGCCAGGGCTGGGATATTGGGATAGCCAGAGCTGGGATATTGGGATAGCCAGGGCTGGGATATTGGGATAGCCAGGGCCGGCACAAGGAGCGGCACCGGCACGGGGCCAGCGGGGAGCTGCAGATGCTGCAGCAGTGGCACAGCCAGAGCGGGGCTGAGCGGGGGGAGCCGGGGCTTGGGGATCTGTGGGGCTGCGATGGCAACTGTGGCACCGCCACGGGGATCCCTGAGATCCAGGCCGAGGGATTAACAAATTCCCTGGCTCACAGCTGCAGGGAATGTCTCCAGAAATATGGCAGATATGGGCGGGAGGTGCTGGAGTGTAAAGGTGGGGAGGGCAGAATGCCCAGGAAATGTGGGAATGGGAATGTGGGATTTGGGAGGGCAAATCCATGGGTGGGAAATCCATGGAAATTCCATGGATGGATCTCAAACATCCCATTCCCACGGGACGTCCAAGGATGGATCCCACTGCTGTCCCATTCCCATGTGAACTCTGTAGATGGATCTCACTGCCATTCCATTCCCATGGAATTCCATGGGCAGATCTCCCCATCCCGCAGCCATGGGAGTTCCAGTCCGGTTCCCCCACAACCCCATCCTGGGGGTCACCCTGTTCCTTGCCCGCCCCACCCCCCACAAGACTCCTGGGGGTCCCCCCATGACCCAGCCAGCCCCCCCAGACTCATCCTGGGTCCCCCCTCATCCCCCCACTCCGGGAATTCCTGTGAGTCCCCCCGTGTTCCCTCCCCCAGGACTTTGGGGGTCCCACCCGACCTGTCCGTGCACCCCCAGATTTCTTCCACAGCTCCCCTGTGATGGTGGAGGGTGGGGGCCGAGTGCTGGTGCCCCCCTGCCTGCAGCAGATCCAGCGCTGAGGGCAGTTCGGGGGTCCCTCAGCATTTGGGGTCCCTGGGATTTGGGGTGACCCCCCGGGCCCCCCAGGATCTCCCTGAACACGCTGACGCTGCCCGTGCGCAGTGAGAAGGTTCAAACCCGGCACGGGGTCCCCAGCACTGCCACCCGCATTGCCCAGGTACCCCCAAACCTGCCGAGACCCCCCAAACCCCCCGGGACACCCCAACCTCCCCGGGATCCCAAACACAGCCCTGGATGCTCCAAAAACTCCCCAAGACCACAAAACCCCATACAGACGTTGAGAAGGTTCATACCTGGCATGGTGTCCCCATCTCCATCACCAGCAGGTTCCCCAAAACAACCCACCCCTAAAAATGTCACTTAAAGCCGTCATGATCCCCCCTCAAAAGGGGCTTGTGGGGCTGTGCCTGCACAAACACCCTAAAATGGGGAGGAAAAAACACCGCTGTAGTGGTGGGATTCCCCCCAAAAACCTGAAAAAGAGAAAAACTCCTCTTCAGTGGGGCCTGAAGACCCTGAAAGGCCCTGGAAGAGGGACAAGATCCCCTCCTCTGCTGGGGCCTCCCCGAGCCGGGAACTCTCCCGTTCCTGCACTCGGGGGAGCCCCGAACGACGGCGGGTCCTGGGCTGAGCCCCCCTCAGCCGGGGCTGCGGGGGGAACTGGGGGGGCTGGGACGGGGCTTGGGGGTCCTGGGGTGAACTGGGGGACCCTCAGTGCTCCCACCTCCCCCTGTTCCCCTGTCCCGCCCCGTTCCCATTGTTCCCCCAAA
Organism: Periparus ater; assembly: GCA_032357785.1. Classification (NCBI taxonomy): domain Eukaryota; kingdom Metazoa; phylum Chordata; class Aves; order Passeriformes; family Paridae; genus Periparus; species Periparus ater. The sequence goes on from JANVCZ010000030.1 coordinate 13,935,674, forward strand.
CCTCCGCTGCCCCCAGCTCGGTTTGGGGGGGACCCAGCCCTTTCCCATCGTGTCCCGGCCCGGCCCCGCTCACCCGAGGGCTCCGAACCACGCCCAGGGACAGAGGAGGGACAGAGCAGGAGGAAGAGGAGGGACAGAGCAGGAGGAAGAGGAGGAGCAGGAGGAGGAAGAGCTGGAGCAGGCAGAGGAGGCTCCACGTGCGCTCCCCGCTCTCTGGATCTGCAGCTCCTTCGGGACCATCGCCCCCCATCCCGCAGGTGCCCGGGGAGGGGGAGCTCGCCCCAAATACCCCGGGGGTCCCTGGGTTTGGGGTTTTTGGGGGGGATGTTTGGGGATGGCAGGGCTCCAGAGCCGAGCCGCAGATGCCCCTCGGGGGGACACCGGGGGTCCCCGGGAGGTGTTTTTGGGGGGTCCCGGTGGCGGCAGAGCCCCGGCAAAGGGGCCGGGGGGATGCGGGTCCCCCATGGTGAGGGGCTTCCCGGGCCGGGCCCCCCGAGCTCTGCCGGGGCCGCGGGGGCGGGGGGACCCCGGTTTTGGGGAGCCCCGGGAGAGCCGCGGCTTCCCTGAGCGGGACCCCAGAGAGAGGAGAGCCCCAGAGCCGCAAAGCGGGGACCCCGAGAGGGGGGGACCCCTGGGATTGCCGGGACCCCGGCGGGGGTGCTGGGGCTGGAGGGGCGGCACGGCCGGGAAAGGGGTTCGGGGCTCCCGGTGCCGGCAGTGGCTGCTCCCAGCATTGCCCAGTTGCTCCCCCCGTGTGGTTCCAGTTTCCTCGGCACCAGGATGAGCCAAATCACTCCCAGTCTATCCCTATTAGGGTACAACTTGTCTCCATTTTTCCCAAATGTTATCCCTATTTTTTCCCCATTTTTGCTCCATTCTTCCCCAATTTTATCCCATTTTCCCACATTTTTATCCAATTTTCCCCCATTTTTCCCATTTTTATTCCATTTTTCCCTGGTTTTGCTCCATTTTTCCTAATTTTTATCCCATCTTCATATAATTTTTTCCATTTTGATCATATTTTTTTTATTTTTCCCCATTTTTCCAATTTTTTCCTCTATTTTCCTCTTTTATCTCATTTTTCCTCCATTTATGCCCAGTTTTTCTGTTTATTTTTCCCATTTTCCCTCCACTTTCCCCCAGTTTTTTCCTGTTTTCCCATTTTCCCCCAATTTTTTTCCATTTTTAATTGATTTTTTCACAATTTTCCCCATTTTACCCCATTTTTGCTCTATTTCCCTCCATTTTTTCCCATTTTTAATCTATTTTCCTCTATTTTCTTCATTTCAACCGATTTTTGCTCCATTTTCCCCCAATTTTTCCCCATGTTCTCTCCTATTTTCCCCATTTTCTTCCATTTCTTTCTCCAATTTTTTCCCATTTTTTCTGCTATTTCCATCCTATTTTCCCATTTTTTTTCCTATTTTTATCCTATTTCCCCCCCATTTATCCCCATTTTTGTTCTATTTTTGCTCCATTTTTTCTCTCTTTTTCCCCATTTTTTTCTAGTTTTCCCCCTATTTTCCCAATTTTTTCCTCCATTTCCATCCTATTTTTCCCCATTTCCTCCAATCTTCCCCATTTAATTATCCAAAAAAATTGATTTTGGGGAGGGGCGGGGAAGATTGAAATTTAGGGGGGAAAAAATGGAAATTTTGTCTGGAAAAAAGGGTGTTTTGGTGGCAAAATTCCATGAATTTAAATTACAGCTTTGCCATGATTTTTCCATGATTTTTCCATGGTTTCCAGCCAGAAGGAGGTGTGGGATTCATCCAAACATTCTGGAAGCTGGAAGAGGACCAGGCCATCAGTCTTCCAAAAAACCTGGAACAGCTCATCCACAATTCCACCTTTCCCCAGTCCCTGGATTTTCAGGTCTGGAAATTCTTCCACAACCTCCCAGGTAGGCAATTCCCAAAATTCCATGGAAGAATAGGATAGGTAGATTTTTTTTTCCTGATTTTTCCCATTTTTTCCCCAGTTTTTGTCCCTGTTTATTCCTGATTTTTCCAGATTATTTTCCTCTTTATATTCCTCACTTTTCCCCCAGTATTTTCCTAATATTTTCCCAATTTTTTCTTTTTTTCCCCCCATTTTTTCCTCATTTTCCCCTCTTTTTTTCCCATTTTTTTTCCCTGTTTTTTCCCAGTTCTTTCTCAAATTTTCCTGATTTTTTCATGAGTTCCCCTGATTTTTCCCTCTTATTTTCCCAAATTTTTCGGGCATTTTCCCAACATTTTCTTAAATTTTACCCTGATTTTTCCCATTTTTTTCCCTGATTTTCCCACAATTTTTTTTCATTATTTTTTTCTGATTTTTTCCATTTTTTTATCTGTGTTTTCTTTTCCTGATTTTTCTCTCGTTTTTCATCATTTTTTCAAATTTTTTTCCCATTTTTTTCCTTATTTTTCCCTCTGATTTGTCCTAATCTTCCCCCATTCTTTCCTAATTTTTCCTGACTTTTGCCTGTTTTTTTCCTAAGTACTTCCTGGCATTTTCCCAATTTTTTCCCATTTTTCTGTGGTTTTTTTCCCCCCATTTTCTTTTCCTCATTTTTTCCTTGATTCTTTTTAAAAATTTCTCCCAAATTTTTCCCAGTCTTCTTCCTCTTTCTTTTCCTGATTTTTCCCTGTTTTTTCCCTATTTTTCCCCCCAATTTTTACTGATTTTCCCTCTTCTTTTCCCAGTTGTTTCCTGGTTATTCCCCAATTTTTTTACAGTTTTCCCTGATTTCTTCCCTGTATTTTCTAATTTTTTTCCTGATTTTTCCTGGTTTTTTTTCCTGATATTTTCTCTTTCTTTTTCCGTTTTTTTTTTTTTTCAGCTTTTTCCCAATTTTTTCTCAAAATTTTCCTTGATTTTTGTACTTTTTTCCCTTTTTTCTTGCCCATTTTTTCCCCTGATTTTTCCCTTTTCCTTTCCCAAATTTTTCTGGTTTTCCCAGTTTTTTCCTGATTATTTTTCATTGTTTTTTTATTTTTTCTGATTTTTTTCCCTTATTTCCCTTGATTTTTCTTCTTTTTTCACAATTTTTTTCTGATTTTTCCCTGGGATTTTCATCTTTCTTTTCCTGATATTTTCCCTGGTTTTTCTAAATTTTTCCCCAATTTTTTTCATGCTTTTCCCATTTTTTCCTTCTTTTTCCTGATATTTCCGTCTTCTTTTCTCAAAGTTTTCCTAGTGTTCTCCCAATTTCTTTGCAATTTTCCCTGGTTTTTTCCTGGTTTTTTTCCCAATTTTTTCCCAATTTTTTCCCATTATTTCCCATTTTTTTTAAGATTTTATGCCACTTTCTTTTCTTGATTTTTTCCTGATCTTTCCCAAATCTTTCCCAGTTTTCTTCCTGTTTTCCCCCATATTTTTCACAATTTTTCCTGTTTTTTCCAGATTTTTCCTTAGTTTCCTGTTTTTTCCTATTTTCTTTCCCCATTTTTTCTGATTTTATTCCTGATTTTTCCCAGGTTTTTGCACTTTCTTTTCCTGATTTTTTTACTTGATTTTTCACAATTTTTTGTTGTGTTTCCTCTTTTTTCCCCAAATTTTTCCCATTTTTCCCAATTTTTTTTTTCAAAATTTTCCTTGTTTTCCCCAAAATTTTCCCAATTTTTTCCTATTTTTCCCCCAATTTTTTTGATTTCTTTCTGGTTTTTTTGTGGTTTTTCTCTGATTTTTCTCAATATTACCATGATTTTTCCCTTCTATTTTTCTTGAATTTATCCTGTTTTTTTTTCCCATTATTTCCTCATTTTTCAAGTTTCCTTGGCATTCCCAGTCTAATCCCAGTCACTCCCAGTATGAGGCCAGTGGCCCCCAGTTGCTCCCTGTCAGTTCCAGTGTGACCCCAGTAGCCTCCAGTGTGATCCCTGGGACTCCCTGTCTCTCCCAGTATATCCCAGTCAGCCCCAGCACACTCCCAGTCATTCCCAGCTCCTCCCAGTTCCTCTCAGCATGATTCCAGTTGTTCCCAGCCACTCCCAGTCAATCCCAGTATGATTCCAGTCACCCTCAGTGGGATCCCAGTCTCAGCCAGCATGGACCAGCTGCTCCCACTGTGATCCCAGTATGATCCCAGTTGAGTATGATCCCAGAATAGTTGCAATTCTTCCCAGTTCCTCCTGGTATGATCCCAGTTGTCCCTGGAATAGTCCCAGTCCATCTCAGCATGGTCCCAATCACTCCCAGTTGCCCTCAGCATGGTTCCAGTCCTCCCCAGTGTGGTTACAGACACTCCCAGTATATCCCAGTTGCCCCAGTAAGGTTCTGGTTACCTCAGAATGAGATCCCATTCTATCCTAGTTGCTCCAATTTGCTCCCAGTATGATCCCAGCAGTGGTCTCAGTCCCCTCAGCATGGTTCCAGTACCTTCCAGCCTGACCCCAGTTGCTCCCAGCCACTCCCAGTCACCCTGAGTGCAGTCCCAGTTGCTGCCAGTATGGTCCCAGTCTTGCCCAGCATGGCCCAGCTGCTCCCACTGTGATCCCAGTGGAATTCTAGTTGCCTTCAGCATGGTTCCAATTGCTCCCTGTTCCTCCCAGTGTGGTCCCAGTAGCACCCAGTTGCCCCCAGTATAGTCCCAGTTACTCCCCAGATGATCCCAGCCGCTCCCAGCATGGTCCCAGTCATGCCCAGTTGCCCCCAGTGCAGACCCAGTCACTCCCAGTTGTCCCCAGCATGGTTCCTGTTGTTCCCAGTGTGATTTCAGTCCCCCCAGTATGGTCACAGTCACTCCCAGTGTATCCCAGCTGCCCTCAGCATGCTTGTGCTCATTCCCAGTCATTCCCAGTTGCCCCAGTAAGGTTCCAGTTACCCCAGTCCAAACCAGTCCCTGCCAGTGCTGCCACTCCTGGGATCCCCCAGCCCTCTCTGTGTTCCCCCCTCCCGCATCTCCCCAGAGGAGCCCCAAGGGCTGGCAGTCCCCAGCCAGGGTCCCCAGCCAGCCCCAGGTTGGATCTGCAGCCCCCAATTTTCCCAGTTTCCCTCTCCTTTTCCCCGGGCCGGGTTCCCCCCGTCCCCAGCGGGTGGGAGCAGGGGAGAGCCCCGCGCTGCCCATCCCGACCTGTCCCGGCTCCATCCCCGCTCCTGCCGTGGGCTGTGAGGGGTTTGGGAACGGGGCACCGAGGGTGTCACTGCTCCTGGGGGAGGAGGAGGAGGGATGGAAGAGGAGCAGGAGGAAGAGGGACAAATGAGGATCAGGGAAAGGAGAAGGAAACACAAGGTCGAGCACTCCCTGAATTCATAGCCCTCTCCTGTGGGATCATCACCCACCATCCCACAGGTGATCGGGGAGTGGGAGCTTTGCCCGGATACCCTTGGGGGGGGTCCCTGGGTTGGGTGTATTTTGGTGGGGGGATGTTTGGAGAATGTGGAACTGCAAAGCTGAGCAGAAAATCCTACTTGGGGGGGACATTGGGGGGTCTCACCATCCCTAAGTGAGGAGATGGAAATGGGGGAAACTTTTCGGATTCCTGGCACTCCCAGCAGCCTGGGGATGGTAGGGACCGAGCAGACAGGTGATCCCCAGTACAAGCGTGACTCCCAGCAGCTGGGACAGGGGGGAAGCCTTGAACCCCAAACAGGAGAGACCAGAGATGGGGAACTGGCTTGGAGGCATTTTCAGGGCTGAATCTTGCTGTTTTTTGGAGGTTTTATGGACCCAAGACGTTTGGTGACTTCTAGAGATGAGCTTGGACAGAGGGACCTGCAAACCCAATGTCCTCATCCCTTGTATTTCTCCAAACCAGGATTTCCCATTCCCAAAATTTGGCTGGATAAAGGAGGCTGCGAGGAAGAGGAAGATGCCCCAGGACACCCAGGCAGGTGAGGAGGAAGTCAGTGCCCCTTTCCCCCTGTCTCCTGCTCCATCTCCCAGCCCAGCCTGGCCCCCGGCTGCAGGACAACCTCGCTGCCGACGCCGTCCTGCCGGGGACGCACTGGGGGGATCTCCTTCCCCTTCCCTCTGGCACAGAGGCAAATCCCATCCTCTCCTTGTCCTTCCTCCCCCAGGCAAGGAGCTGAGGATGGAGACCAGGGAGGAGAAATCCCCACGGCAGAACCTCGTGGAAGAGGCCATTTTGAGCGGCTCCACAGTGCAGGAATCCAACAGGGAGGAAAATCCCCAGAGATCCCCCAGGAGGAGGGGCTCCAAACCCATCCCAGGGTGCTCTGAGGAGGAAAGACCCACCCTGTGCCGGGAAGGCAGCCGGAGATCCAGCCAGGGCTCTGAGCTGGTGGTCCATGAGCAGGTTCAGGATGGGGAGAAGCCCTACAAGTGCTTGGAGTGTGAGAAGAGCTTCAGCCAGAGGAAAACCCTGATCCGCCACCAGATGATCCACACTGGGGAATGGCCCTATGAGTGTGGGGAATGTGGGAAGGGCCTCAGCTGCAACTCCCAACTCATCGTCCACCAGCGCATCCACACTGGGGAGAGGCCCTACGAGTGTGGTGAGTGTCGGAAGAGGTTTCAGAGGAGCTCCACTCTCCTTGTGCACCAGCGGATTCACACGGATGAGAGGCCCTTCCGCTGCCCTGACTGTGGGGAGGGCTTTAAGTACAACTCCCATCTCACTGTCCACCGCCGCATCCACACTGGGGAGAGGCCCTACAAGTGTGTGGAATGTGGGAAGAGCTTCAGCTACAGCAACAGCCTGACCATCCACCAGAGGACCCACACTGGGGAACGTCCCTATGAGTGTGGGGAATGTGGGATGACCTTCAGATGGAGGTACCAACTGACCATCCACCAGATGATCCACACTGGGGAGAGGCCCTACGAGTGTCCTGATTGTGGGAAGGGGTTTCAGACCAGCTCAGATCTCCTCAGGCACCAGCGGATTCACAGAGAGGAGAGGCCCTTCCACTGCCCCGAGTGCAGGAAGGGCTTCAAGCAAAAGTCCAACCTCATCAGGCACCGGCGCATCCACACTGGGGAGAGGCCCTACGAGTGTGGGGAATGTGGGAAGAGCTTCTCCAGGAGCTCTCACTTGACCAGACACCAACGGAGGCACCGGTAAGGGAAGCTCTGCGAGTGCCCCAAGTGCAGGAAGAGCTTTGTGTGCTGCCCCAGCTCCATCCCCCATCAGAGGACCCACGTTGGGCAGAGCCCTGATGACCCACGTTCCCAGTGATCTGCATTGGGAACACACTGGGCTGATGGTCATTCTGGTTTGGCCCTAATTTTCTTTTGATTCATCTTCATCCCTTTAAAACAGACAAAATTGGGGTAAAAGTCTACAGATTCATCAAAGGCATCTAAAACCTCATTTTTACTAGTGTTTGAAGGGAATCTGGTATTCAGGGAGGTAGTGGGGAGAGTTTCGGGGGTATTTGGTATATTTGTCTCTATGTCTTGTCACTCAAGGAGACGAGCGAGTTCTATCTGTCACCTCAAAAGCACTCAATGTCATTGAAAGCTACTCAATCCAATGACAAACTTACTGGAATCCACAGACCCTCAGGGTGTGTTGCCTTAAGTTTTAGCTTTCATATTTTTCATATTCTGCACTGCCTAGGTTTATAGTTTTGAACCTCACATTAAGTGTTAGTGAGCTCTCTTCACAGAGTAGGTAGACAAAACAATTCCCTTTCTACCTTGATACCAAGGACAGTTGTTAGAAGTTTCAGGCCCAAAAGCATAAACAAGGGTGGACTGAAGAGAGAAAACAAGAAGGATGGGACTTCCTCATCTGAAGCTGTAACTGGACAATGAACCCCAATATGCAGATGGACCTAAACTTCTAAAAATGTGAGACCTCGTGATGAATTGTCCATTTTTCTGACCATTTTTGGTCCATCTTGGGTGTAGCCCTGTCCAGGCTCTTGTACTGCCCAAGTTGTATCCTTTGAGGCCTTTTAATCAACTTTATTTTTACTCTGTCTGGGCTCTGTTCTAGGTCAGCCTTCTGAAGGCATCAGGTGGAATGGGGTTGGAAGGGCATTGGGTGAAGTGGGATGCAAATCAGGAGGGGTGAGATGGGCATTGGGTGGGGCAGGATGGGTGGGATGGAGTTTGGGAGGTGTGAAATGGGGGAAATAGGGCTTGGGAAGGGGGTCTTGATGTCCAGCAGGAGTGGGATGGGTTGGGGTTGGGATTGGGGAGGTGGGGTGGGGTCTGCAATGAGACAGCCAAAGTTTGGGGATGATGAAGGGAGCAGGAGGGCATTACTGAGTGAGTTTTTGTGTGAGGTGCCCCTGCCCAGTGAGACAAAGATTTCCTTTAAATGAACATTGTTAAAGTGAGAAGCATGTGCAAGAGGGAATTCCATCCCTCTGCCTCGGAGGATGGGCCCTGTGAGCCCCGGAAGAAACTCCACCCTGGGCCCCTCGTGGGGTGGCAGCCCAGGGATTTCTGATTGGGTTTGGGCCCCTGGGGTTTCTCCCTTGCTGTGTTCCCTGTGGTCCCTGACCTTGAACTCCACCCTGGTTCTCAAACCCCATCTCCCTGCCTCTGTTTGGGGCTGTCTCTGGATCTGAGTTTGTTCCTGAGCTGAATAAATGTTTTCCTGAGCAGAATCCCATCTCGTTGGTGTCCCATGCCTGTTCCTGGTAACTGTGGCTTCCCTGGACATGATCCTGCAGCCCCAAAATGCAAGACCTTGCAAAATCGAGACCCCCCACCCCACAAATATACAAAAATTCCCATAAATTTGCCCAAATTCTCCAATCTTCTCTTAATTCCCCTAAATTATTCTTTTTGTCCCCCTCCAGGACCAGGTGCCTTTGCTGGATCTCAGGTACACCCCCAATAATTTGGAGGGGGTCTCTCCTCCCCTGCCACCTCCAAAAACCCACAGCTTTTGGGAAAAAAAAACCAACAAAATCCTTTGGATTCAAGGGGGAGTTCCCCAATTTTTAATGTCTTTTTTGGGCGTTCCTCCCAAATTTTTCAGGTTTTTTTTTCCTTTTTTTCCATTTTTTGATGGTTTTGGCATTTTTCAAAGTGAGCGTTTTTGGGGGGGTTCCCCATTTTTTTGGGGGGGGTACCTCAATTTTTTTCGGGGGGTTCACCCTCTCCCTCAATATTTCCTCTCTCCTCCTCCCCCCAAATTCTGGTGAGAGAGTATTTTTTTTCTTTTTTTTTTTTTTGTTTTTTCTTTAATTTTTACCTTCCCCCCCCCTTTTTTTTTTTTCTTTTTTTCCTCTTTTTATTTATTTGCACTTAATTTAGGGTGCTGAGGGGTAGGAATTTTGGGTTGGGGTTGCCTGGGGGGACAGGAAATGTTGGGGAGACCTCACTCCCTGAAGAAACGGGAAAAATCCTGGGAATTCTGGTATTTCTCCCCCCCTCCCAAGGTGTGAAAAATGTGAAAAAAAATATGTTCTCAGATTTTTGTTGATTTTGGGGGACAGTGTTGCAATTTTGGTGGGGGTTTGGGGAGGGTTGCTGTTTTTTGGAGGGTTCTCCCAGGTTTTGGGGTGGAATTGGAGAAATTTGAGGGTTTGGGGGGAAATTTGGGGTGTTGGGGGGAAACTTTGGAGGTCCTGGAGGAAATGTCAGGATTTTAGGGCAGGAATTTTCAGATTTTTTTCTAACTTTTGGGTGTGTGGCGGGGAAATCTGGGGCTTTGGGGAGAACTTTGGGGTTTTTAGGGAGAGGATTTGGGGTTTGGGGAAAAAAACTGGGGTTTTGAGGGGGGGAAAATTTGGTAGTTTTTGGGGGAAATTCAGGGGTCCTGACAGAGTTCTGATTTTGGGAAAGGGGATTTGGGGAGAACTTTTTGTGTTTTGGGGGAATTTCTATTGATGGGGAGGGGTCCTGATCAGAGCAAGGAGGGGCATTTTGGGGAGGCCTGAATTTGGGGAGGGGTCTCAGGGAGGATTTCCGATTTTGGGGTGAGATTTGGGGGATTTTCCAGCGACAGGGATGTGTCTTGGGGGTGGGAATTGGGGAGGGGTCTCATCGGGTTACCATCCTGAGCTGGAAGCGGGGCAGATGTTGGGAGTGGAATTTGGGGAGCCTAATAAATGGAAATGATTCATGCTAACTAAAGTGTAACTATTTGGAAAGTTATTATTAGAAGCAATCAAGGAAATTGGTGTTACAAGACAGATGTACCCCTCTACAGATGTTACATGTTAAAATTAAGGTACAGGATGTAGTTCTGAGATAAGAAATGTCCTAAGACAAAATCGACCTTGAGATGGATAAAGTTGGAACGACTTTAGGCATAAGGCCTGAAAATTATAAAATATAAGACTAATTAGTGGAGCACAATGCTCACTTACATAACACAACACTTAGTACACACGCACAGCCTGTGAGGTTATCCAGAGAACAATGAGGATGAGTGTAAGCCTTTGTCCAAAAGACCACCAAAAGGAGACTGAAGACCCCCAGCAACAAGTGAAGCATGCACCATGAAGAAGAGTGATGTAAAATTAAGGAATCAGAAATTGGAGCATATTTACTGGAAACATGAATGAATATGTATAAGCATGGAGTATATAAGTTTAGTTTGAATTGCTTTGTTTTGTACGTGAGGCAGGGAGAGAAGCCCTCCCTGTACCCCAGTCAGTTTTGTTTATGCTTTAATCATATTTACTGGCAAGCTATATTCATATATATATTCATACATATGAATAGTGAATGTAGTGAATATGAATATATTCACTAAATTGTACTTTTTTACTAAATTGTATTCCTTCTATATCAAAATGCTATTCAATCCACTAAATTGTATTCTTGGATTCAATTCACTAAATTCTGTCATTATTTTCTTGTTATTACACTGCTGTTAACTCAGTAGAACTAGTCATCCAAATTTCAATTTCATTTATGACACTGCCTTTGGGTGAGTTACAGCCACAGCGAGAGGGAGGAGGAGATGATCCCACCCATGGCTGCTGCTGGGTCCAGACATTTGCTGAGATAAAGCTGAGCCAGAGCTTCAGCATCTCTCCCAAAATCACAGAATCACAGAATGCCTTGGCTTGGAAGAGACCTTAAAATTCATCTCATTCCACCCCATGACATGGCAGGGACACTTTCCACTATCCCAGGCTGCCCCAAGCCCCTTCCAACCTGGCCTTGGACACTTCCAGGGATCCAGGGGCAGACACAGCTTCTCTGGGCAAGCTCTGATCTCTGCCCAGGTGAGCAGGGACAGGAGCCGAGGGAACGGCTGGAGCTGGGCCAGGGCAGGGCTGGGCTGGAGATGAGCAAAAGCTTCTTCCCCCACAGGGGGCTGGGGCACTGCCCAGGCTCCCCAGGGAATGGGCACGGCCCCGAGGCTGCCGCAGCTCCAGGAGCCTTTGGCCAGCGCTGCCAGGGATGCACAGGCTGCGATTGTTGGGGTGTCTGTGCAGGGCCGGGGGCTGGACTCCATGATCCCAATGGGTCCCAGATCCCAGCTCAGCCCCTTGTGCAACTCTCACCCTTTGGCTCAGCCTTTGTGTCCCCTGGAGGCGCTGGCAGAGCTGATGGGGTGGGGCAGGAGCGGGGCAGCCCCAGCGTTCCCCTGGCAGTGACACCACAGCCGGGGCAGCCCCAGCGTTCCCCTGGCAGTGACACCACAGCCGGGGCAGCCCCAGCGTTCCCCTGGCAGTGACACCACAGCCGGGGCAGCCCCAGCGTTCCCCTGGCAGTGACACCACAGCCGGGGCAGCCCCAGCGTTCCCCTGGCAGTGACACCACAGCCGGGGCAGCCCCAGCGTTCCCTCCCTGGAGATGCTCCAAGGGAAGCGTCCAGAGCCGCGTCCAGTCAGCGGAACTGAGCGGCCACTGAGCACCCCCGGCCTGGGCTGCTGTGGATTCCTCTGCACACAGCTCGGGGAAGGTGCCCTTGGCCACCCCCACAGTGCCACAGACAAGTGTCACACACAGTTACAGAGCTCTGCCCACAGCTGACAGGGTGAGTTAATTTATAAAAAACAAACAAGCACAGCACTGGGAAGGTCTTTGTGCACCGAGGCTTTGATGCAGCCAAGGAAAGCTCCTGGCTCAGGGTCACCTTTCCTGCTCAGCCAGAGCCCCGAGTGCCCCAGCAGCAGCAGCAGCAGCAGCAGAGAATGGCAGCATTGCCACAGGCTGGCTCAGGAAGGGGAGATTTCCCCCTCGAGAGAGGCTCCTCTGCCAGGTTTTGCATTCAGGCAGCTGCAGATCCCTCAGCTCTGGTTGCACAGCAGCTGGAAATGCAAGTGCAGGAGCTGTGTTCATGGCCAGCCACAGCGGGTGACAGCAAGGACAGGGCCCTGGCAGTGTGACATTTGCAGGGAGAGGCTGCAGCAAGCGCTGGGGGCTGGAAGTGTGTGCAGAAAACAGCCCGGGGGTCTCTGGCCCGAGGCAAAAGGAACAAAGTTTCAGTTCTGGCCTCCCCAGGGAGCACCAAAATCGTTCCTTTGCACTGCAAGGTTCCACTGGCGGGTGTTGTAGGGCCCCCAGAGGAGAGCCCAGGGTGTTCAAAGTGCCTCGGCTGGAGCCGCTTTCTGTCCCGCTCCGGGGGCATTCCCGCGGGCTTGGGATCCCTGGGAAGGCGCAGCAGGAGAGGCTGGAAGCGGTCGGTTTGTGGGTTTGGGGTTTGGATTTTTTTTTGTGGGGGGCCGATGGCCGATCGGTATTTTGGTGTTTTTGTGGGGCTGGGGGAATGTTTTTTTGTGAGCTGTGCCCAGCGGTTTGCAGCCCCGCGGGTGCGGGGAGCGCTGGCGCAGCCCCGGCCCGGGCGGGGCGGCCCCGGGCGGGCTGTGGGAGCCGGGAGCGGCCGGGCGGGCCCGGAGCCGCCGCCTCGGGCCGGGAGCCCCCCGGGCAGAGCTGTGTGCTCGGGGCCGAGGCCCGGGCAGCGCTGGGCGGCCCGTGGGCCCCCAGCACAGGCGGGTCCGTGTGGCCGGGCCGGCGCCGTGTCCGCAGCGGGCTCCGAGGGGAGCGGCCCGGGCCGGCCGTGGCCGTGCGGGGCCTGGCGGGGCTCGGGGGGCCGGGCCGGGCCGGGCAGAGGCTGAGGGAGAGCGGGACAAGCGCTGGCACAGCGGCCCCGGGCTCGCCGTGCCCCCCTGGCCACGCAGCCGGGCTCGGGGGCCGCCTGGCCCAGAGGCAGCCCCGGCTGCGGGGGTCCCCGGGGGTCTCTGGGGAGGGGGCGGCAATGGGGGCTGCCGGAGCTCTGTGCCCGGGGCTGGGCGCGGCTGCCGAGGGAGCGGAGCATGCAGGCTCCCCCCGTGCTGGGGCTTGCTCTGCCCGCCTCAGGGGCTGCATTGTCAGCCCAGAGCCGCGTGGGGATAGCCCGGACCAGCAGGGCTGGCAGGGAAAGCGGCAATGGGGGCAGCAGAAACGGGCAATGCCAGAGCTGGGGGTGCTCGCGAAGCCTGCAGATGTTGGGAGCATGAACAAGGGGGCCCATGGATACCCCAGGAGCCTGAAGCAGGGAGCCCAGACAGTGCTGACCACCCAGGACTCCTGGGATGCCAAAGTGGTGAGGCCAGAGAAGGGGAACCTCCTGGCTTGCCAGGAGCCCCAGCAGACAGAGAGGGGGAACATCAATACAAACTTGACCCGCAGCAATCCAGACAGGGGAGCCTCTAGGACGCCACAGTGAAGAGACCAGAGTGGGGAAATTCATGCTTGGGTGTTTTTGGTGAATCTTGGCCATATGTGTATTTTTGGAGACTGAATCTTGCTGTTTTGTTGGTTTATATGGGCACCAGACGCCCGGTGACTTCTTGAGATAGCTTTTGAGAGAAAGAAATATCTAACCCAAAGTGCTCATCCATTGCATTTTCTGAAACCAGGATTTCTTATTGCTAAATTTTGGCTGGATGGAGAAGGAGGCTGTGAGGAAGAGGAAGAAGCCCCAGGACACCCAGACAGGTAAGGAGGAAGTCAGTGCCCCTTTCCCCCTCTCTCCTGCTCCATCTCCCAGCCCAGCCTGGCCCCCGGCTGTAGGACAACCCCGCTGCCAACGCCGTCCTGCCGGGGACGCACTGGGGGGATCTCCTTCCCCTTCCCTCTGGCACGGAGGCAAATCCCATCCTCTCCTTGTCCTTCCTCCCCCAGACAAGGAGCTGAGGATGGAGACCAGGGAAGACAAACCCCTGGGGCAGAACCTCGTGGAAGTGGCCGTTGTGAGCGGCTCCACAGCACAGGAGTCAAGGAGGAAGGAAAAGCTTCAGAGATCCCACAGGAGGAGTGGTTCCTCACCCATCCCAGGGTGCTCTGAGGAGGAAAGACCCACCCTGTGCCGGGAAGGCGGCCGGAGATCCAGCCAGGGCTCTGAGCTGGTGGTCCATGATCAGCTTCAGGATGGGGAGAAGCCCTACAAGTGCTTGGAGTGTGGGAAGAGCTTCAGATGGAGCAACCGCCTGATCTGCCACCAGATGATCCACACTGGGGAATGGGCCTATCAGTGTAGGCAATGTGGGAAGGGCTTCAGCTGGAGCTCTCAACTCATCATCCACCAGCGCATCCACACTGGGGAGAGGCCCTATGAGTGTGGTGAGTGTGGGAAGAGGTTTTACAGCAGCTCCAATCTCCTCCTGCACCAGCGGATTCACACGGATGAGAGGCCCTTCCGGTGCCCCGACTGTGGGGAGGGCTTCAAGCGAAACTCCCACCTCATCAGGCACCGGCGCATCCACACTGGGGAGAGGCCCTACGAGTGTGGGGAGTGTGGAAAGAGCTTCAGCCAGAGTTCCAACCTCAGTACTCACAAACGCATCCACACTGGGGAGAGGCCCTACGAGTGTGGGGAATGTGGGAAGAGCTTCAGGCAGAGCTCCAGCTTCATTACCCACAAACGCGTCCACACTGGGGAGAAACCCTATGAGTGTCCCCAGTGTGGGGAGAGCTTCTCAGATAAATCTAACTTGACCAGACACCAACGGAGTCACTAGTATGGGAAGCCCTGCGAGTGCCCCAAATGCAGGAAGAGCTTTGTGCACTTCACCAGCTTCATCCCCCCTTGGAGGACCAACATTGGGAAAAGACCTGGTGATCCATGTTCCCTGTGATCCATGCTGGGAAGACACCTGTACCTTTTCCTGCCCATGGCAATGACATGATGTGGGATCAAAGAACATGAGAGTCTGGCCATGGCCCTGTCATTATATTCAATCCCATCTCAGGTCATTGCCAGGGGCAGGAAAAGGACTCCCTCTC
Organism: Periparus ater; assembly: GCA_032357785.1. Lineage (NCBI taxonomy): Eukaryota > Metazoa > Chordata > Aves > Passeriformes > Paridae > Periparus > Periparus ater. Next base: position 13,950,750 of record JANVCZ010000030.1, read on the forward strand.
TCTCACCAGAGGAGAAGGGTGTCCTTTCTTGGCAGGAGGAAATACATGGCCAGGAAGAGCCAGTCGGTTGTTTTTTCGTTTTCCCTGTAAATAATTTGTCATATCCCTTCTGTTACCAAAATGATTTCTGTTCATGTTAATTCCTCATCTCATTGCTGTTCTCAATAAATCGTTCTTATCCCAGCATGGGATCTTTGCCTTTTCTGCTTTCCATGGGAGGTGGGGGGGAAGCGAGTGGCAGCGCGGTTTCAGCAGGAGCAGGAAATTGGGGAATGCCATTCCTGAAGCCCAGCCCATGGAAACCGAGCATCCCAGCTGGTGCCAGGCCTGGTTGCCATGGCAGCAGCCTTGGGAGCGGGTCCCTGGCTGGGGGCTGCGGGAACCTCTTCCCTCTGGTGCCCAGGGACAGGAGTGGAGGGAGCGGCTGGAGCTGAGGCGGGCAGGTTTAGGCTGGATGTGAGGAAAAGGTTTTTCCCGCGAGGCTGCTGGGGCACTGAACAGGCTCCCCAGGGAAGGCTCCCAGCTCCAGGGCTGGCTGAGCTCCAGCAGCGTTTGGCCAGCGCTGCCAGGCCCAGGCTGGGATTGTTGGGGTGTCCTGTGCAGGGCCAGCAGTTGGACTGGAGGATCCCCATGGGTCCCTCCCAACTCAGCCAATTCTGTGGCTCTGGGATCCCATGAGCCTGGGGATGGGACTGCAAATGGTTGCCATGGCAACGGGCTCTGGCTCCAGGCCTGAGCTGGTGTCCATGGCAACCACCCCTGGCATGGGGTCTCCATGGAGCTGCCAAGGGACTGACCATAGCAACAGGGGTGGGATGGTTGCCATGGAAACAGACCAGTGCAACAGGGGCTGTGATGGTTGCCATGGAAACAGACCATAGCAACAGAGGCTGTCATGGTTTCCTGCTAAGGATCAGATTTGTTACAGGCCCTCAGAGGAGCTCCATGGGGACATTCCAAGAGTCTCCAGGCTGTTCAAGAGCCAGAATGTCACAGGCACAGACAGGGGCTCCACAGAGACCTCCCAGGGGTTTCTGGGGATGCTGAAGAGCTGTGTGGTCAGACACAGTCCCAGCAATTCCATGGTGACATCCCAGGGGACCTTGGGCTGCAAAGGCACCGCTCTGTCACAGGCACTCCTGGGGGCTCCACGGTGACATCCCAGGAGTCCCCAGGCTGCCAAAGAGCCGGGATGTCACAGACACTGCCAGGGCTTCCTGTCATGGGCAGAGTGGGAGCTTCAGGCAAAAGCTTTATTTCATTATTGGAGAAACTTCTGCTGGGTCATGAGGTGGAGAAATGACACCCAACAGCCACCAGGGATCCTCAAACCCCTCCAGGCTGCCTAGAATTTTAAATTCCTTCTAAGAGAGGAGACTGGGGGTGGCTGGATCCAATCCCAGCCCCAGACTATGTCAAAGGCTTATGTGTAAAGATTGGACAGGTTGAACTCAACTGTAATGCAATTTGTCCCACAGGATTAACAACGGAATACCAAGAGATACTGATTTACATAGAGATGTGATTGATTCTGATCATGATAACACAGAAATATTTATTTTCAATTGAGAGTAAATTAAAACAAAAGCGTGATATACTCCACAGCGTAGGAACTATAATAGTTATTGAAATATAGTGCTCTAGGATGCAATTTTGTAGTAAACAGGGCCTTGCTGGAGTTGTTTAGAAACCAATTCTAGGCACAGCCTGCTGCTCCAGCAGGAACTGCCTTTCCTGTGCCATGGCCAGGGCAGATCCCGCTGCAGGAAAAGCCCCAGGCCAGCCCCAACCCAGGGAAGGGCTCAGGCACAAGTGCAGAGTGCCGTGCTGGGAGCTGTGCCAGGGACAGCCTGAGGCACCAAAGGCACCTTGGCAGCAGCAGCTGCTCCCAGGCCATGACCAGAAGGCTCCCTTGGCACCCCAGCCTGGTGGCCAGCACTGCAGAGCTGCTGCTTCAGGGCTCATTTCTGGCTGGGCTCTGAAAAGCCACTGCTGCTCCAGGAGCCTGACTGGGAAGCAATTGATCCCAGCACCCTGGGGACAAGATAATAATGAACAAACTCTTCATGCCAGCAGAGACAAGGCAGGGGCAGAGGAAAGGGGAGAGCCAGGCCCAGGGGACATGGCTGCAATGGTGATGGCTGTGAGGTCAGTGCCACGGCAGCAGCCTGGCTGGCCCTCAGCAGACATTCTGGCCAGGAGGGTTGTGAGGGCACCCGGCACATGGGAGAACCCACACAACAGGAATTCCATCCTTGGGGAGGGGAGGGGCTTTCACTGTGTCAGGTTGCACAGAGCTCCTGCTCTGGGAGCATTCCTGGGATGGGGCATCCATTTCTCTGGAAAAGCAGTTGCAGTTTTGTGCAACTCTCATTGTAAAATATTTCCTCCTTCTAACAAATCTAAATCCATTCTTGTTCACTTTAGTGATACAGATCCTTGTTCTGTCACTGCAAGATTTGTGAGAAAATAACTTTGACCAGTGTTTCCATTTTCACAGACCATTGAGAGGACCCAAAAATCTCCCAGGATGGGATTTGGAGGCCTCAGCACATAAGCAGCAGGTAGGGGCTGAGGGCCCTGGGCTGTGCAGCTGCAAGGCCCTGCCAGAGGCAACTTGTGCAGCCCTTTGGCCATGGCTGCTGGCCCTGGGCCTGAGGCCAGCAGGGGACAAGTGACCCTGGGGCCTCATTGCCTCCTTGTCCCTGCTCAGCAGCCTGGCAGGGGCCGCCCCATGGTGCTGCCCTTGGCATTGCACATCCCCACATGCCAGTGGCCCGGGAAGAGCCCTGAGCAATGAGGGAGGGACAGCATCTGCCTTGCCAGGGGCTGGGGCTCAGCCCTTGGCCCTTGGCATTCCGGAAACACATCCAGCTTTGCTCAGCACCACAGACACCTTTCCCTTGCTTGTCCCCAGCTGTCACCAGGGCCTCCAGTCTTCTGCTCTACCTGGAACCTGGGGACGCTTTCTCACTCGTGTCTCTCATTTCAACTGCAAGAAACTTCAGTGTTTCCATCTGACTTGGAGCTCTTGAGAAGTTTCTGGAGCACACACTGAGGGACTGAGTGTGATGCCAAGAGCCCCAAAGGCCCGAGAGGGTGATGAAAGTGCTGGTGCTGTGTCTGTGCTGCTGAGCTGGGCCGGGCTCCTGGCCCAGAGGCAGCTCCTGGCAAGGGCAGCGCTGCAGAGAGACAGCTCTGGCCAGGAGCAGCTCCTGAGCACAGCCCAGCAGGGCTGGGGCCCTGCCAGGGCAGCTCAGGGACACAGAGAGCAGGCCCAGACAGAGCTGCCAGGGGCTCAGCACTGGCAGGGGCTGTGGGATGTCCCAGAGGGGGCTGTGTCACAGCAGCACCTCTGTGGCTGTGTCCTGGAGCCCCAGAGCAGCTGTGATGTCAGAAAGGGGCTGTGTGACAGCTCTGAGTGGGTTGTGTGAGGTCACAGATGGGGCTGTGACATCCCAGAGTTTGTTGTGTGAGGTCACTGAGCAGCTATGGCATCATAGAGGGGATTCTGTGACATCAAAGAGCAGGCTGTGACATCACAGAGAGGACTGTGACATTTGACATTAGATATGTGACATCACAGAGCAGGCTGTGATATCATGGCATGGCTGTATGACATCACAGACCTGGCTGTGAGATCAAAGTGTGTTCTGTGACATCACAGGGTGTCTGTATGACATCACAAAGAGGGCTGAGTGACATCACTGATGGGTTTGTGACATCACAGAGTTGGCTGTGACATCACAGTGGAGGGTGTGAGGCCATAGATCAGACTCTTCCATCATAGAGGGTGGCTCTGTGACATCAGAGAGTGGTTTGTGACATCAGAATGTGGCTGTGTAACATCATAGAGCAGGCTGTGACATCACAGTAGACTGTGACCATATCTGCTGTCTTTTTGACATCACAGTCTTCTGTGACGTCACACCACAGCTGTATGACATCACAGGATGACATACCAGAGTTGGCTCTGTGACATCACAAGGACTGTCCAAAGTGGGCTGTGACATCACAGGGGGCTCTGTGTCATCCCAGGTGTCTGTGTGACATCACAGGGGGCAATGTGAGGTCACTGGGGAGGTCACTCCACCCCAGCCCCTCTCACAGTTCCCCCCAGAGAAGTCCAACGCTGCTCCTGCACAGCAGGGTCCCCTGTCCCCCTGGGTTCCCCCACCCCTGGTGCCGCAGCCTCCCCCAGAGGATGTTCCATCAGATCAACCCCAGAGCCTGACACAGGGACAGGGCTGGGGCCGTGGGGGTGGGACGGGGGACAGGGACCCCCCGGCAGCATCCCCGTGTCCCCCAGGGCCGGAGCCTGGGCCAGGGCTCCTTCACCCTGTCACCAACGAGGGCTTGAGAGCGCTTGAAAAATCCCCGGCAAGGGAGCAGCAAAAACCAGATTTAATATGAAGTGACAGCAGCACAAAGTTCCTTGGCAAGAGTCACTCTATAACACATTGGGCTGGAGCTGATCTGGCTCTGTCACTCTGGGCCGCACCAGGAGTGGGTCACAGCCCAGGAGCAGGATGACCCCAGGTGTGACTAGAGCACTCGCTCTGTGGCTTTTGGCTGTCAGTCTGTGCTCTGAGGAAACAAGGACAAGAGGGAGGTCTTTTGCCTGGAATAATAGAGGATTTATTGCTCTGGGGAATCTTGGGGGCAAAAGACAGAAAATGTGAGCATGCAACAGCTGAAATAGGGAGGCGGTTCAAAGGGAGGGTACAAAGCATCAGCTAATTAGAGATATCCTGGGGAGGGTAAAAGGCAGGGTTCACAAAATCATCATCCAGTGAAGGAGGTAAGGGGAGAAATTGGGTCACATGGACTAATCAAACGTTGAAATTTAGGGGATTTCTGAAGTGGAATTCCAAGCATGTGGTGGGTCTAAGGTAGAATTTACAGGCAACTCAGGGTAAATTGACCAAGTGGTGTGGGAGGGTCTCATTTGGACCAAACCTTCAACTTGGGCAAATACAGAACATACCATTAACAAGAAACACACTGCAACAACCACCCTTTGTCCTATTGTGTCTGGCCCCACTAAAACCTTTGTCCACCGTTGCATTTCCAATGAGCCAGGCTTCCATGGCAATTGCCAGGAAAGGTGACCCAGGTGTGGTGTCACAGTGAGGGTTGCCATGGAAACAGGTGCCAGCACTGACCCTTTCTGTCTGGCTGAGCTGACCTTTGGCCCTGGCAGTGGCGTTTGCTGCTGGTTCCAGGACGCCTGACCAGCCAGCGCGGCACAGGGCAGGTGGCCGTGGCACAAGCCCCCAGCAAGGGATCCCCTCTGGCTCTGGGCAGTGACAGCAGCCCTGAGCAAAGGGCTGGCACAGTGGGGTCAGTGCAGTGTCCATGGCAACAGCCCCTTGCAATGGCCCAGTGCAGGTTGGGATGATAATCCACCCTCACAGCTGGCCCAGGGCAGCTCTGCAGTGCCCTTCCCCACAGCCTGTCTGCACAGAAACACTTCCAGGGCTCTCTGCATTTCCCTTCCCTCACTCTTGCCTCACTCACACACCTCCCAACAACCCACTTGGTGCTTTCAGCTGCAAGGAGTTCAAAGCTTCTCTGTCCTTCAGCAGCTGCTCTAATTCTGCCTTCAGCCAACTCTGGGCTTGTGTTTATTGTAGAACTCCCTGTGTGTCTGAAACATTCCTTGTGTGGTTCTGCCTTGGGGAAGGGGAACCTCCTTGGTGGCACCTTGGGCTTGGCACACACTTGAGGAGGGTGTCTGTTTTCCATGGGGAAACTCAGCAGTTTTAGATTGCTAAAATCAAAGAAGGAAAACCCCTCTTTGCCTGAGTGCAGCCAGTTCTGTGAGCAAAGCAGGTCCCAGGGGAGTGAGGAGAGACAGGATGGGGCTGGGGAATGTGGAGCAAGGTTGTCCCCACTGGGTCAGACCTCAAGGCACAGCTTCTCTGACCTGGCCAGACCTCCTTAGGAGAGACCCTGGATCCATATCCATCACTGAATGCTGCAATCACCTCTGCTCTAAAGAGAACAGGAATTAAAGACACTCTTTAAAATAGGAACACATATTTCCTAGAAGCTCTTTGAACTATTTTTCCATAACTATTGTAGGAAACTTTCCTAAGAACTGCACCAGACCAGAGGGAAATCAAGGCACAGCCATGGTTTGTTAGGACTTGCTTGATCCTAATGAGCCCCGAGGTGCATTTGGAGCTGAGTCCTTGAACCTCAGGGCCTGAGAGGAGATTGCACAAACCTTTCCAGGAGTCCAAGTCAGAGGAAAAACCCAATGTTTCTCGAGGCATGAATGGGTGCCACTGAGGTCCATCCCCAGCACAAGCTCCTCATGGACTCCTTGGAGGAGAGAACTGGAGACCAGGATTGCACAAAAACCTCCCAGAGACTCAGTGTGGAAAGGAAAATCCAAAGTACCTGAAAAAGCCCTGAGTATCTCAAAGTATTGATGAGCCCCACTGAGTGTCAATGCAAAGCTCCCAAGGGACTCGTTAAAGCAGATAATTGGGGCCATGATTGCACAAACTTCTCAGAGACTCAGTGTGGGAAGGAAAAAGAAAAGTGCCTTAAGAACCTGAAGTACCTTGAAGCATTAATGAGCCCCACTGAGTGTTGTTACTGACAAAGCCTCTCAAGGGACTAATTACAGCAGATAATTGGAGGCCAGCATTGCACAAAGCTCTCAGAGACTCCAAAGCAAAAGCCAAAGTCCTTTGAAAAAGCTGCAGTCCCTGGGAGCATGAAGGAGCCTCCCAGGGCCATTCCTGAGCAAGGCTCCCCAGGGACTCCTTCCAGCAGATCCCTGAGGCCACTGGCATGTGGGCTAGGGGGGATGCTGAGGGCAGGCCAAGGGGGTGACAGTGGCCAGCCTTGCTGGGGCTGTGCCAGGAGGCCCCAGGGCCTCAGGACAAGGTGTCTCCTCACAGCCCTTGCTGGCACAGCATTGCCTGCTGTGGCCCAGGGCACCAAGACTTGGCTTCTCTTTGTCCCCAGCTGTCATCAGTGCCTCCAGTTCTCTGCTCTGCCTGGGGCCTGGGGACACTTTCTCAGTCACATCCCTCAGTGGGACCCATTAAAAGTGAAAGAAATTTTGGAGTTGGATTCTGACTTGGAGTTCTTGAGAGCTTTCTTCCCCTCCCTCTCAGGGACTGATGTTCAGGGCCTGAGCACAAAGCCCCAAGAGGCTCATTAAAGTCCTGCTGCTGTGTCTGTGCTGCTGAGCTGGGCTGGGCTCCTGGCACAGAGGCAGCTCCTGGAAACCAAGAAGAGCTTCAAAAGCACATTTCTCTTGCTGAGCAGCTCTTCTGCCAGCCCAGCAGGGCTGGGGCACTGCCTGCAGCCACCCTGGGCACAGCCCAGAGGCACAGAGAGCTTCAATCAGTCAGGGCTGGGAAGGTGCTGGGAAGTGCCTGGGGCAGAATCACTGCCAGCCCTTGACACAGGAAGCCTCTGGCTGCAGGACAATGCAGCTGCAGCTCCTGGAGGCATCTCCTAAAGCTGGAACATGCCAGTGCCTACAGACTCTGTGAGTCCATTCTCTGCCTGTCCCTTGTGTAGAGCAGCCAGGGGTGCCCAGGGCTGTCCTGCAGAGCAGGGTCCTGCAGCCCAGGGCGCTGTGCTGGGGCAGGGACTCTGCTGCCTGCCAGGGACAGCTCTCAGCCGGCCCGGGGAGCTGCTCCCAGCGCTGGGGAGAAGCTGTGGGGGGAAGGAGCCACCCTGAGCAGGGCAGGTGCTGCTGCTGAGAGGGGCTGTGTGGGGCAGGGCAGCTCCCAGCTCCAGACCTGTCTGGACACAGCTCCAGAGGATACTTCCCAAAAGAAGGTGAGACTGGTTTTGCTGTAAAGATCAGGAGCTTTCCTGAGACTGTTTTCAATTTCTTGCTTTAAGCAGGGTGGGAAAGCTGGGATGATGACAGAAATATTTTTGCTTTTTATACATTTTTAATACATATTTAGATCCATAAACTATTATTGTATAGTTATAAAATTATAATCCTTAATTAACTCTATTAAACTACTATTATATACTTATGTAACTATTATCCTTAATTAACTCTAGTATGTTTCCTAACCTTTCTCTTAGATTTTAGAACAATAAACTGACCTTCTAAATACATTTCTGAAATACTGTATTGTCTTATCATCAGGAGAGGAGCTACAAGATGATCATTTTGTTTTGTAACCAGAATGTGTGCAGTCATAACAAAAAGTGTGGCAAAGAAACCCTTGGACCTACTCCAATGTGTTGACCCAGGGGTGTGTTAGTGGGGCAGCTGAATATCTAATTGAAAGTTTCTGTGAAATATCCTAATTAATCAATGTTAATAAATTATTGAAACAAGGGGCCGGGTGTGCCCCATCCCCACTGGGACACCTGGAAGCTTCCAATAAAGGTCTGGTTTTTACTTTACTGTTCTAACACTGTTGCAAGGAGGTTTTTCTTTTTCTCTTTTAATTATAGACAACAGGGGGATGAGAGAAGCAGATGTGGAATTGTAATCCCAGAATCACAGAACATTCTGACTTGAAGGGGACACACCAGGATCACCAAAGTAATGTTGGAACATTTACAGAGATGCCAGAATTGTAAGTTTGGGTGCTCAGTCTCTCTGCTGGGAGCCTCCTAAACAGCCTAAATGCACTGCTCTGATATTGTCATTGGTATCTGGGGCTCTCAGGGAGCCTCTGGCATCTGCAGCAGCTGAGTCAGGCCCTGCCCTTGGGATTGCTGCCAGGCAGGTGTGTCCATGGGAATGGGGTGTCCCAGCTTCCCTGTGACCTGTGGGGCTGTGGGCAAAGCAGTCCATGACAAAGGGGAATGAGCTGAGCCTCCTCCCTGAGATCCCATCATGGCACACCTGGGGATCTCCTTGCTGTGTCCTTCCAAGCTCTGAGCTGCCCTCCTGGCTGCAAATCTGTGCCAGAGCCTCTCAGAGTTCCCTGAATGTCCCACGGGGAAGGGCAGAGATGCCACAGCTGAGGAAATGCTGTTGGCTCTGCCAAGGGAGCCGTGAGTGTCCTTGGCAGAGGGGGGTGCTGAGACCTTGCCCAAAGACCTTTAGAGAGGGTGAGACATTCAGGGATCCCTCTGCTCTGGGCAGGGTCTGGTTTATGCCAGGGTGACGCAGGAGTGTGATTGTGCTCTGATTCCAGCCAAAGGTGCAAACCCAGGGCAATTGGGAACAAGCCCATCCAGCCCCTCCCTTCCCTAAGCCACAGGGAATCCTTTGCCTCTCCCATCTCTCAGTGGGAAATTCTGAGTGCAGCAGAAATGCCGGGGATTTCTGACCTCAGAGAACCAGGAATGATTTGTGGGTAAGAAGACAATTCCTAAAAGGAACTCCTGCCATAATTTAGAAGTGTGTATGCAGATGGCAACAAATCTTTCTGCATTAGGAGTGAATCCCCTGACAAATCCTGAATTTCCAGCCATGTCCCTCTGCCACATGGCCACAAACCCAGGGCAGCAGGGCAGGGATGGCTCCTGGAGAGCCCCCAGGCACAGGCCTGGCTGCTCCTGGCACACTCAGACAGCACAGCTGGAGCTCAGTCAGGGACCTGGGTGAAGTTTTCCCAGAGCAGGAACAAGGGTGCGTGAGTCCCAGTGGGACAATCTACAGGGAATGGCCCAGGTTTGGCTCAAAGCAGCCTCTCCTGACTTGTCACTGTCCTTTGTCCATGAACAGGTCCCCATGGGCAGCCACAGCAAATATCCAACAGCAGCTCCATCAGCCACTTCCTCCTGCTGGCATTGGCAGACACGCGGCAGCTGCAGCTCCTGCACTTCTGCCTCTTCCTGGGCATCTCCCTGGCTGCCCTCCTGGGCAACGGCCTCATCATCAGCGCCGTAGCCTGCAGCCACCACCTGCACAGCCCCATGTTCTTCTTCCTGCTCAACCTGGCCCTCAGCGACCTGGGCTCCATCTGCACCACTGTGCCCAAAGCCATGCACAATTCCCTCTGGGACACCAGAGACATCTCCTACACAGGATGTGCAGCACAAATATTTTTTTTTGCTTTTTTCATCTCAGCAGAATTTTCCCTGCTGACCATCATGTGCTATGACCGCTACGTGTCCATCTGCAAACCCCTGCACTATGAGACCCTCCTGGGCAGCAGAGCTTGTGCCCACATGGCAGCAGCTGCCTGGGCCAGTGGCTTTCTCTATTCACTGCTGCACACGGTCAATACATTTTCCCTGCCCCTGTGCCAGGGTAATGCCCTGGGCCAGTTCTTCTGTGAAATCCCACAGATACTCAAACTCTCCTGCTCCAAATCTTTTTTCAGGGAACTTGGGCTCATTGCTGTTAGTGCCTGTTTAGCATTTGGCTGTTTTGTGTTCATTGTTTTCTCCTATGTTCAAATAATCAGGGCTGTGCTGAGGATCCACTCTGAGCAGGGACGGCACAAAGCCTTTTCCACCTGCCTCCCTCATCTCGCTGTGGTCTTCCTGTTCCTCATCACTGCAGGATTTGCTAATCTGAAGCCCCCCTCCATCTCCCCCCCATCCCTAGATCTGGCCCTGTCAGTTCTGTACTCGGTGGTGCCTCCAGCCCTGAACTCCCTCATCTACAGCCTGAGGAACCAGGAGCTGAGGGCTGCAGTGTGGAGGCTGGTGACTGGATGGTTTCAAAAACATTAAACTGCTGGCCAATTTCTGCAAATCACTTGTAATAAAAAATCATCTTGGATACTTCCTGTTGGTTTCATTGTGGAATTTCTTTTCTTTTGTTTTACTTTCTTAATATTTTCCACAATACAATCTCATTATTTGTGCTATTTTTCATTTTGTTTCTCTCCAGCGTCACTACTGCCTCAGACTGTGCCAATGAGGGGCTGTGCCCTTGTTGGCTTTAAGTGAACTAAAGGATCTCCCAGCAAAGTTTTCTCCAGAGATCTCCTTTTTGTTCCCCTCTCTGGAGCTGCAGCAGCAGTGTCTGTGTGCAGAGCTGGGGGCAGATCAGTGCTGGCACAGCAGCTGTGCCCAGGAGCAGCAGCACTTGGTGTTGCCAGTGCTGCTCCCGTGCCACTGCCCCGCTGCCCTCCTGGCCCTGGTGTTGCTGCAGGGCCTGAGTGCTCTCGGGGCCGGGCACAGCCCTGGGGGTGGCAGTGCCGGGGCTGCAGCAGGGACAGGCCATGGGCACTGCTGGGGCAGCGCTGACGCCTCAGGGCAGGGCCTGGGGGCTCCAGGCTCCTTGCCCAGGCTCTCTCAAGAACACGCCCAGGCCAAAGCTCAGCACAGAAAACCCCCGTGAGCAGCCCCAGGGTGGCCGTGGGCAGGCTGGGGGCAAACAGCATGGCTGGGGCTCTGCAAGGTCCCTGGGGGAGACGGGAAGGAGCAGCAGAGCAGAGGCTGATCCATCCCCACTGCGCTGGACACCCCAGGGCAGCGTCCCAGAGCGTCCTCATGGAGCTGCCAACAACATCCCCCCTGTGCAGCCCTGGCCTCTCCCCCAGCTCAGAGAGGTGCCGCATCCTTGCAGGCACAGACACGGCAGCACTGGCTCAGGAGCCCCTGTTTGCACTGCCCAGAGCAGGCGTCAGCACCCCCATGGTGCTGCTGTGGGGAGATGAACCTGAGGGAGCACAAATGCCATCAGCCCCTGGGGCCAGGAAGGGCTGGGGGATGGGAGGGAAACCACTCAGGATTGTCGTGGCCTCTGAAGTCACACAGAAAGTTTGTTCCCATGAGCTGTGAGTTTCCTGTGCCACTGCAGATGTTGTTGCACAGAGCAAGGGCTGCCTGGCAGCCACCCCCAAACTGCCCTGAGCATTTCCTTTGCTTCCCCTTTCCTTTCTTTCATCTTCCTGCTCCAGATTTCTTGCTATTGCCCACTCCTGTTCCCTCCCCTGCAAACAGCCCATTTCTGTTTGCCCTGTCCTCTCTTGCCCCACTCCCCATTTCAGTTCCCCACTTGGCACCATGGGAACGTCCCTTGGGGAGCAGGATCATCCCACAAGTGCTTCAGGAATTGTCTGCAGGTTCCTGCAGTGCCTCGTGCTGCTCCCTTGCCAGAGGCAGCACAGGCCAGGGGGGCACATCTGGGCTGCTGTGTCTGGCTGTGGGGCTCCCTGTTCTGGGCAATGAGGAGGAGCTGGAGAGGCTCTGCAGGACTGACAGGATGGGCTTTGGGGCCTGTGTGGAGAAGCTGAGGGACCTGGGCTGCTGCACCTTCTGAAGAGGAGACCCAGGGTTCATCCTGCACCTGCTGCAAGGGTGGTTTCAGGGAATCACAGAATCAGCAAGGTTGGAAAAGACCTTGGACATCGTCAAGTCCAACTTATGCCCCGACACTGCCTTGTCTCCCCTGAGCCTCTTCTTCTCCAAGATAAACAACCCCAGCTCCCTCTACCACTCCTCACAGGATTTGTGCTCCAGACCCCTCACCAGCCTTGTTGCCCTTCTCTGGACATGCTCCAGCCCCTCCATGTCCTTTCCAAATTGGGGGCCCAGAACTGGACACTGCACTTGAGGTGCTGCCCAACCAGTGCTGAGCACAGGGGAAGAATCCCTGCCCTGCTCCTGCTGGCCACACTGCTCCTGATCCAGGCCAGGGGCCATTTGCCTTCTTGGCCACCTGGGCACACTGCTGGCTCATGCCCAGCCTGCTGTCCATCAGTGCCCCAGCTCCCTTTCTGCCTGGCAGCTCTCCAGCCACTCTGTCCCCAGCCTGTAGCACTGCAGGGGTTGTTGGGGCCAAAGTGCAGGACCCGACACTTGGACTTGTTAAACCTCACCTTGTTGGATTTGGGCCCTGGATCCAGCCTGTCCAGGTCCCTGTGCAGAGCCCTCCTACCCCGCAGCACATCAACACTCCCAGCCAACCTGGTGTCACCATGGTTCCATGGGGCCCTGGAGTGTCACAATGGTCTCCAGGATTCCAGGAAGCCTCCCAGCAATCCAATTTTGGATCATACTGGGACTGACTGGACTCATACTGGGAGTATCTGAGAATGACTGGGAACATACCTTGCACATCATCCCCCATACTGGGGGTGACTGGGTTGATCTAGTCAGAGAAAACTGGGACCATCCTGGGAGTGCTGCCATGTGACAAGGATCATACTGGAGCTTACTGGGCTCATGGTGGTGTTGAAAGAGAACAACTGGGATCTCTGAACACCACAGGTTCTTTTCCTGCTCACTGAAGAAGGAGCTTCTCAGTATCCATGTGTGAGGGGACCTTCACCTGAACCAGATGCTGTTAGGAGAAAAAGCTGCCTGTGCTGGAAATCCCACACAACAAGTCAATGCCAAGAGAGAGCATTTTGCTTTCACAACTTCCCTCCTGGAGTCACAGTCCTTTTGGATCACACAGCAAGCAAGAGAACAGCACAAAATACAAGGCTGTGTCCAGTTTTTGGCTGGACCAGGAAACAGAGGGAATGCCAGGGTCTGCTGTCACAGACCCTCCGTTTTGGGAACAGAACCACCCCAGGCTCCATTCCAAATGCTGTGCACACCCTGCTGGCCACAAACAACCCCTTTTTTAAGAAGCTGTTGGCAGGAGCTCTCCCAAATAAATGGCATCTTAATGGCAATTTTCTTTCAAAATCACCTCTGTTCCAAAGGAAGAACAGAAAGCCCAGAGCAATCCCAAAGGCACATATGGTGCACCTGGGGAAATCCTCGACTTAGGGGCCCAGTGGGTTAAAAAATACCCATAAGAAGCCACAGAGTCCAGAGTGCAAACTGCAGCAACCACTTGCTGGATCATTTTGGCTGTGCTGCACACGTCTGCAGACTGTCTGTCCCCCTGCAAGGACAGAAGGACACCCGTCAGGGGCTGGGCTGGCTGCTGAGAATGCCTCGGACAGGAGGATCCTCAGGCAATGAGCAGGCGCCCAGAGCCGCTCTGACACTGAGACCTCTGTGCCCCACAGCAACGGGAACACCACAAGGACACGGCAACGTTCCTGTGACATCACAGCAGCAGCTCACCCAAAAACCGCCTGGAAGGTTCTCCTGGGTCACCAAGGAGCACAAAAGATCCTCAGAGGGCACAACCTATTGCTCAAGGGATCCAAGAGGAACTCAGAAAATGCAGCAAATGAGGACACCCCACAGCCCATCCTGATCACTGAGAAGGAACAAAGATGTGAGGAAACAAAAGGAAACACAACTTGTGGTCACTGATGCTTCTGACTGAAACTAGCAAAGCTTGTTCCATCTGGGATCTTTGTTCTAGTTCTAGAAACAAGCAAGGTTCTCTACTGTCAATGTACAGAAAGCTGGAACTTGGGGGAAAGAAGGCTGAGAGTGCCAAAGCCCTGTGTGACTTCTTGGACATCTTGTGGCTGAGGGTGTCCAAGGCAATGGACTCACAAGCGGGGTCCCTGCCCTCCCCACTGACAGCTGCCATCTCTCCTTCAGCCCCACTCGTGTCTCCAACAACCTCCTGTCAAGGGCCTCCATCCACACATTCCATCACCAGCCACAGATCCTCATCCACGAGGTCACCCAGCATCCCTGAGGCCACAGCAGGGAGTGCTCCTGGCATCTGGTAGAGCACTGTGGCTTCCCTGGGATCCTTCTGGTGTCTGTGGCTGAGAGGAGTGGGGTGGATGGAACCAGGACGGGTCACAGATCAGCAGCCCCACTGCAAGCAGTGCTTTCTCCTGCTGTGTGGGGACCGTGGGGTGACTGATATTGGGACTCCTCTGGCTTTGGCTCCTGCAGAGCACACAGTGGGTCAGACACTGGGCTGAGGGAAGGGGTGCCATGTAAACCCAGCACAGGCATTTCTCTTTGGAGAGGGGGTTCTGCAGGGAGAAGGGAGAAGAAGAGACTTTCCTGTCTCCTGAGATTCCCCCTCCTCTTTCAGCAGCCATACCACAATCCATCAGTACCAGAGTTCATAGGATCACTTCCATGCCAGGGAGCACAAGGCACTCAAAACTGAACCCTGCCAGAGCCCAGCCCTGCCTGCCCATTTGGAGGGTGTGGGGGAATGGAATTTCAGCAGGAGTTGACCCACAATGATACTTTGCCACTTGTGGGTTTCTCACAGCCCTAGAAGGAGTTTGAGATCTCTGTCCCCAACACCCGCTCACCCTTCAAGTGCACACACGTGCCTGGGGGCAATTCAGGTTCACTGCAGTGGTGGCTGCTTCCCTTTGAAACAGGAGCTGTTGTCTTTTCCAGTGTGCTTAACTCCCTTCTACCTATTAGAAAGTGAGTGAGTAAAGGAAATGACCCTGGAGGAAGGGGACCAGAGCCTTGGAAAAAGATGAAACATGCCTGAATTACAAACAAAATCTCTTTCATTTCTTTCTTTAGTATTAATCTACTACTACAAACAAAAACATGTTTCTGAGCTGATTGTTGGGATTCGGGGCTTTTTTTCTTGTTCTTGTTGTTATTATTATTTATTAGTATGACTTTTACTGTCAAGACTTTTAAATTTTAGACATGAATAAAAATGGCTGGATGTCTCTCACTGGGAAAATGTACAGTCCATTCAAAGTTGCCAGTGGATTCTAAAGAAGGAAAATCTTGTTAATGGTGGATTTGGTGTGGTTTGGAGCTGGGGAAATGTCTCATCCTTTCCCAGAGGTGCCCCAAGTTTACTCTGCTGCCATGTCTGCTCTTGCGGCCCCTCACGGCTGCTCTGCCCTGGGGACATGGTGGGGACCCCTCCTGCCAGGGCTGAGGCTCCTCATGGCCCCTCACAACCCCTCATGGCCCCATAGAACCTCTCATGGCCTCATAGAACCTCTCACAGCCCCTCATGTCCCTTCATGGCCCCTCATTTCCCCTCACAGCCCCTCAGCCCCAGGGACGGGACTCCTCCCAAAGGAGAAGGGGTCGGGCCCTGCTCGTTCTCCTTTTATTTCGGTCCCTTCACAGCGCCGAGTAAAGAAAGGCTGAATGGAGCCTTTCCCCAGCGTTTCCCTCGGGGTTCATTGCGGGCTGAAGCTCTGTGCTGGCGCTGGCCCCAGCACCACCATCCCTGCAGCCCCCAAGGCCTTTGCTGTCCCCCCGTGTCCATTCCCTGTCCCCGAGTCCCGCCCGGCTCTGGCAGCAGCAGCAGCCGCAGCGCAGCGGGCGCCGGCCCGGCCCGGCCGGGGCTCCCGGCCAGGAGCAGCAGCAGCGCCGGCCCTTCCCACCTGCTCCTGCCTCGGCTTCCCAGGGCTTTTCCCAGGGCAGTTCTGGACTACAGCAACAATCCCCCACAAACAGCCCTGATTCCTCAGGGCCCGCCTCTGCTGCCCTCAGCCAGCCCTCAGAGGAAGAAAGGATTGGGTTCCAGAGCTGTTTTCAGCACTGTTTTACTCACCCTGAGGTGACAGCAGGAGGATGTTGGTGCCTTTGCTTGGCAATTGTAGATCCCGGCTGCTCTTGCCCCTCTTCTACTTGCCACCTGAATTTTAGCAGTACAGCTGCAATTGCCTCTTTCAATCAGTGCTACCCACTGTGCTTTTGTCACAGGGAACTCAGGATTTTTGTTTCAGGCATCATGATCAGTAGAGATCAAAATGCTCCCAAGTCCCTGAGCACTAAGTCGAGGGGAATTAAAGCCACACAGGTCACATTTGCAGGGCTCAAACACAGCCCTGTTGCTGCTGCTGCTGCTGCTGAAATAGAATCAACTGACAGAGGCCATCACAGAAATTGCCTCTGCAGTGGCAAATAAAATTAAAAAATCCACCAGGAATAGGAAAAACTAAAACTTCCCAACTCGCTTCATTGTTTCTTCTGAGCAGCAGAAGAAAAAGGAACAGGGCACCTTTCAGGCAGTTCCACAAGCTCAGGGTTCTCATTTCCTGGGGAATCTGAGATGCAATTGGCCTTGTTAAAAGGATAAAAGCAAAGGGAATGAATTGGGAATTATTAGGAAAAAATGACCCTTCTTACACACAAAGTTCACCAAGTCATTCCCTGCATTTCTCCTTTTCACATTCTTTCTCTCATCCACTGAGAGCTCCAGCTCATCATGTTCTGGTGCTTATCATCAACTGATTGTGCTCTTGATTTCTCCCACTGCAAGAGATGTAGAATCATCTAAACTGAACACAGAAACAAACTCCCTCTGTCAGCCCATCTTCATGTTCCAGATCACTTTCAAGATGTCCATGGGGAATTTGGAATGATGAGCTCTCCACTGCTGGCTGCAGGCTCTGGAGATTCTTTCTCCACATTCAGCCAGGCTTGTATTCCCCAACAATTTCTGGTAGCCCATCGTGTTTTCTTTGGGTAGAACAGTAACAGTGAAAACCTTACCAATGGCACAACACCCCAGTGCACAAGGAAAAGAAAGAACAAATTTTCAAGTCCTTCAGATATTTGTCCTGCTTTGCTACAAGAGTTGTGCTGCACTCACAGTGTGGGAAGCCAAGAGAAGCTGCAGCTGGGGGCACATCTTGTGACAGGAGCTGTGCCTCGTTCTCCAGGACAGGTTTTTGGAAAGAACAGACAGGACTGGGGAGAAGATTCTGGGAAAATTGAAACAGCTTTTTTAAGAAATGAAAATAAAATCAAAAGAAACAACCAATATGTTTTTCTCTATTTTTCTCTATTTATTCTTATGTTCCCCTTTTCCATCTTGCACTGTTTCTCCATCCCATTCATTCCAAATGGATCTCACCTCTAAGATCTGAGACTTGGCAAGTTTTAGACATTGTAAAATACCATGAGCTGAACCCAGTTTGCCTTCCCCTGCTTTACTTGGAAAGCAATGCTGGAGACACAAGTGCAGTGCTTGGCTCAGGTACAAATTCTGCATTCAGGGAATGTGCTCAGACAGTGTCTGACCCTCAGCAGGGACAAGGCACAGCAGCAGCCAAGGGCATTGCTGTGTCCCTGTGCAGGAGTCCAGACTCTGGCTCTTGGCTCAACAGGGCAAAGTTCCCGTGTTTGGCCAGGCTCAGGGGCTGCCCGGGGAGCGCGGGGCTCGGGGCGGGGCCGAGCGGGCAACGGACAAACGGACACGGGGACAAACGGTCCCGGTGCTTCAGTTGCAGCGGCAGCAGCGGCAGCAGCGGCAGCAGCGGCGGCAGCGGCAGCAGCGGCAGCAGCGGCAGCAGCGGCAGCAGCGGCAGCAGCGGTGGCAGCAGCGGCAGCAGCAGGAAGCGATTTTATCGATTTTCTGTGTCTCCTCTCCCTCTCCCGCGGTCCCACATCCTCGCCCACTCTCCCTTTCCCAGTGTCCCCATCCTCTCCAATTTTCCCTCTCCCCGTACACACCCGGGCCATGTCCCTGGTCTGACCCCGGCCACGGGCGGGGCTGCCCCGGCCCCGGCCCCGGCCCCGTCCCCGGCCGTCCCTCCGCGGTCTCGCCTCCGCCCAGCTCTGGCTGTGCTGGCGCTGGCGCTCCTGGGCGGGCATCATTGCCTGGGGCTGGGGCGGCATCGCTGCCCTTTGGCTCCGCCTGGCCGGAGCCCGGCCCCGACGCAGGCTCCGGCCCCGGCCCCGGCCCCGGCCCCGGCCCCAGCTCCTCCCGGGGCCCGTGGAGGTCACAGGCGGCGCGGCCGCTGCCGCCGCCTCCGCTGCGGCTTCCCCGGCCCGAGCTCCGCCGCTCAGCAGCGCGGCCGCCGGCCCCGAGCCGCCGCTGTCGCGTTCCAAAGAGCGAACGCCTGCGGATGCCCGGCCCGGGGAGGTCGGGGAGCGCTCGGGGGCCGTTCCTGGCCCCGGGCCGAGCACTGACGGCCGCGTCTCTTCCCCAGGGAAGGCGCAGGAGGCCCTGCAGCAGCGGTACCGAGTGGGTTCACTGCTGGGGCGCGGCGGTTTCGGACGAGTTTTCGCAGCCACTCGGATCTCGGACGGACTCCCGGTGAGCAGAGGGGCCGGCGGCGGGCGGAGGAGGAGGAGCGGGCGGAGGGGGCGGAGGAGGAGAAGGGGGTGGAGGAGTAGGATGGGGCTGGACACGGTGGGCAGTGAGCTGAATCCGCTGCTCCCTTTGGCTTACAGGTGGCCATCAAAAAGGTGCCACGGAACCGCGTCCGGCACTGGGGCGAGCTGGTGAGTGAGCGGGGCCAGCGGCAGAAGCCGGGGCGTGCCGGGCGGGGATGAGCCGGGGCCCGGCAGGGTGGGAGCTGCCAGGACACCTGGAGGGAGAGCGGGCGTGGGGCCAGCGGAGGGCACAGAGCATCCCGGGCTGGCTGAGGGCTTCCCGAGCCCTGGCACGGCCTCAGCCCCACTGACGGCACCGTGCTCCTCCCGCAGCCCGACGGCACCAGCGCACCACTGGAGATAGTGCTGCTGGACAAGGTGTCCACAGGCTTCCCCGGGGTGGTGCAGCTGCTCGAGTGGCTTGAGCTCCCCAGCTTCATCGTGATGGTGCTGGAGCGTCCGGAGCGGTGTCAGGACCTGCGGCACTTCATTCGGGCACGGAGGTTCCTGTCCGAGGAAGTGGCGCGGGAGCTGTTCCGGCAGGTCCTGGCAGCCGTGCGGCACTGCACCAGCTGCGGGGTCCTGCACAGAGATATAAAACCAGAGAACATCCTGGTAGACCTGGACACCGGCGAGGCAAAATTGATAGATTTTGGCTGTGGCACCTACCTTCAAGAGACAGCCTACACTCAATTTGCAGGTGAGCCCACACAGGGGTAGGCTCCTGGTTCCAGCATCTCCTGGCCCAACATCTCCTGGCCCAACCTGTGTGTGGCAGCAGGGATTCTCCCAGGACTGGGGCTGGGGCAGCCAGCCTGACAAAACCCCCATGGTTGGGTGTAGCAGAGAGGGAGAGGCAGAACCTGTGCACCAGCTAGTTTGGTGTGCAGATGAGAATGGGCTTGGACTGCTCTGCTCACCTGGTTTGCCTTGGTTTATAATGTTTTGTGGGCAATGCCAGCAGGGAGGATGTGGGTATGGTTTTTCCCCAGCACTGAGTAGGTATTTCCCTTTGTGTGTCATGGTCAGGCCTTGTCAGGGTTTCTGCTGCCCTTTTCCAACACCAGTGGCTTCTTCTCCAGCCCTGGGTTTGTACCCAAGTCCCAGGTGGTGGCGAGAGGGCAGCAGGTCACCCCATGGGCCACTGGGGCAGCCCCCACATGCCCAGGGATGCTGGGGTCAGGCTCTGGGAGCAGCAGCATCCCCCTGATGAGCTCCATCCATATTCCATAGGAACACCATCATACAGCCCCCCGGAATGGAACGACTTTGGGTGGTACCACGGCGAGGCAGCGACCGTCTGGTCCCTGGGCATCCTGCTGCACGAGATGGTCTGCGGGGAGCACCCTTTCAGGAGGGGCAGGAACATCCGCTGGGGCCAGCTCCCGCTGCCACAACGGCTCTCCCAAGGTGAATCCTCATCTCTGGGCACGGGGGGAACACCAGTGTTGGGAGACAGCAGCGGGCTCGTGAGCATCCCGCTCTGGCAGCTGCTGAGGAGGTGGCACATGTCCTGCTCTCCTGCTCTCCTCCAAAACAAAGAATTGATGGGAAAGTTTAGGCCCAGCTCTGAGCACATCCAGCATGGCCTGGGCACGAGAATAGTGGGGCAAAGCAGACAGGAGCCTTCTCCAACTGACCAGTGGTTTGTGGTTTCTCTCCCCAGATTGCCAAGCTCTGATCAGGTGGTGTTTATCCCTGAACTCCTTGGACAGGCCCTCATTACAAGACCTGTTCTATGATCCCTGGGTGCAGGATATTCATCAGCCCTAGAAGAAGGGAGAGAGCCACAGGCACAGTGATGCAGGGACCTGGTAAGTTACAGCTCCACACATGCCCTGGCAATCAGCAGCAAAGAAACCCAGACTTTTTTGTCCTGCCTGTGTCACTGCACTGGGCTCATCAAATGGGAACACACAGCCCTTATTCTGGAGCTGATCTGCTCTGCCCAGCACTGGTGGGCACCATCTGAGCTGGTTTTGCTTGTCCTGGTTCACTGACAGCCGGGCCCTGGGCAGAACCCTGACAGCCTGGTGTCACCCCAGGGAAGAAGGAGCCCCTGGAGAAGCTGGACCAGGTGGGGCTGCGGCTGCTGCTGGAGACATGGAGGACAACAGCAAGGGTGACAACCTCTTCCTCCACCTGGCCAGCGGGAGCTGGCGATGATGGACTTTGATTCTGGCACCTTCTTCAAAGCCAGGCTCCACAGTGAATTTTCAGGTAAGTCCAGACCCAGGGGGATGCTCCCAGATTTGTGCATTGGCCGGCAACCAGAGGTTTCTCCTTTGCTGGGGCAGATGCAACTGATTCCTCAGTGGCTGCCCAGCTGGTTTTTGGCAGGGCTGGGGACATGGGCTGGGGTGGTTACGAAATGGGAGTGGGATCCTGGCCCTGCCAACAGCCCCCAGCACCCACCGTGCCCCGGGCTGGGGCTGGGGCAGCCAGCCCGACACAAACAAACCCCCATGGCAGGAGCACAGCTGGGACTCCAGAACCTGAGCACGGCTGCTTTGCTGTGCAGGCAAGGAAGGGCTTGGGCTGCTCCACTCCCCTGCTTTGCTTTGGGATCACCGTGATTTTGGGGGACAGTGCAGGGGGAAAGGGAGAAAGCATGGGCTTCCCTCACCCATGGGTGGGTTTTCCCTAGAATGTAGGGGTTGGGCCTTCCTCAAGCTCCTGACAGACAAAAGATTTTTTACCATTTTTCTTGTTTCCCCTTTTTGTCTGTATCCT
Organism: Periparus ater; assembly: GCA_032357785.1. Taxonomy (NCBI): domain Eukaryota; kingdom Metazoa; phylum Chordata; class Aves; order Passeriformes; family Paridae; genus Periparus; species Periparus ater. The sequence goes on from JANVCZ010000030.1 coordinate 13,972,305, forward strand.
ATTTTCATTAATTTGTTGTTTGTTTTTCTAAAGGAAGCGTTCTAGGTGGGGTCCAGTCTGGATCGGGAAGTGCTTGGGACCAGCTGTGGCGTGGATGGGCCGTGCCCTTGGAGAAGACTGAGGCCATCGTTTGGGACCAGCTTTTCTTCTGGCAGCGGATGGTGTGAGGTGGGTCCTCATCTCCTTGGCATGGGTGGGACAAGAGCTTTTGGGAGATGGCAGCGGGCACAGGAGCATCCCGCTCTGGGCAGCTGCTGAGGGGCTGGATGTGCCGTGGCTGGCTGCAGGCTGGGCACATGTCCTGCCCTCCTGCTCTGCTCCCAAAGGCAGCAGTGATGGGCAGCTTTGGGCCCAGCTCTGAGCACGGCCAGCATGGCCTGGGCACCGCGGCTGGCTGGGACAAGGGGACAGGAGCCTTCAGCTGACGGGCGCTTTCTGCTTTCTCTCCTTGCAGCCGGGCTCTGCGCATGCTGAGGCTGCTCTGGGCTCTGCCAGGGCTCTGCTGGGCTCAGCACCGGGCCGGGATCAGCCAAAGAAGAAACGGTGTGACCTGCAGCAGAGACTTGAGCATTTTGGCAATGCAGCTCAAGTCTGCAGAGTGTCCACCTCCAAGGGAAAACATGACACCCCCCAAAAATTAAACTTGTTCAGTAACTTCTGAAATGAAATCAATCTGGGATGACCCCAAATGACATTTTTCATCTTGCTCAAGCTGTAGCTCAGCCCTTCTCTGAACAGTTCTCTCACCCACACCTGCCTTTTACTTCACAACTGCTCCCTCCTTTCCCCCAGTGAGTTCCCAGCCCATCACAGTCTCCATCACACTGCAGCCTTCCTTGGTGCCCCTTACGACGAGGAAGGCCAAGCCCCAGTCTCAGGGACTCATCCTGTCAGTGGCTGAAGAGCAGCAATATCTGTCTGTGCCAGGGGCTCTTGGATGTCTCTGTATCCATGGACAGAAGGGTCTGTCTGTGCCAGGGGCTCTTGGATGTCTCTGTATCCATGGACAGAAGGTCTGTCCTTGCAAAGGTTTCCATAATATCTTGGTACCCATGAGTATGGAATGAACACAGAGAGTGAAAGTGTCAGTCACGTTGTTTGCACACTCCTTCCTTTCCATACAAGACACATCCATGCACACCCCCACATATAGATACTTTAAAAGGATAGAGATGGATAGAGATTTCCCACAGAGCTCTAACTTTGGCATAACTCACCTTGTAAGCCATGGCCAGGGCATTTTTTTCCCAGCTCTGTGTGAGTAGGTGTCCAAGAGCTGAAGGGAACAGCATTTAGAAGCAGTTTCAGGATTTCTAGGCAGGAAAGGGAGCTGACAACCATCCACATAACTCACCATATTCGTCAGGATGGGCTGCTGGTTCTTTAGGAATATGGCACAATGGAGACACGAGACTTGGGATAATCCCAGCTCTCTGTGGATCTGTGCAAAGGTGGAGCAGCAGAAACACCTTGTGTCTTCTTTGGGGACACAAGGTCCAAGGAGCTGGGGTGGCAGAGTGTGACCTGGGCTGGTGGCAGGTGAAGTCCCATTTCCTGACATCCCAGAGTGGCACAGGACAAAGCTCCAAGCAGCCACAGCCCCACTGAGGAAGTCCTTGGAGTGCTGCACATCCCATAGGGAAAGCTGCATTCACTCAGTCCATTGGGATTTATCACTTCCATTTGCAACACTTTAGGTCCAAGTTTCAAACTGCAAAATTGTTACACTCAAGACACAGTCATGAAGAACATGTATTTCAATTTCCTATTCCTTTAACTGCAGTGTAAAATATCTTCATATTGGAAAAAATCCATCAAATCTGTAAAGGAAGGCAGCTAATGGATCCTTTCCACTAGCAGATGTACAAACTAAGTAACTAAAATCAAAGCTGAGTTCTCTTTTTCAAAAGATCACTTACCTCTGTCTTACTCCAGTGTTATAGATTTTTCACAACATATTTGGGGGTAATTTTACCTTTCATATTTTTTGGGGGCTTTTTTTGTGTGTTGTTTTGTTGTTGTTGTTGTTGTTGTTGTTTTGGGTTTTTTTTTACAGAAAGCATGTCCTATAAAAGGCATGTCCTTTGCTCCTGGTTCCCGTGTGGAGCAGCTCCCTTCCCGCTGGCTGAGCTGCTCAGGCAGAGCCCGGCAGCTCCTGGCCCTGCAGGGCTGAGGCTTTTCCCCGTTGCTGGGCACAGACTGATGGAGCAGCACTGCTGAACACGGGCACACGCAGAGGGAGCAGAGCAGCTGCCTTTGCCCACCTGAAGCTCCAAGGCCAAACTCGGAGCAGGCACGGCTGGAAGAGACTCGCAGGCTCCCTGTTGGCTCTGCTGCCCCACTTGTGCCCGGCCCAGCTCTGCGTGAGGCAGAGGGAGAACAAGGGGCAGCTCCCTCCCAGCCCCAGCCCAGGGACCCCTCCAGCCCCGGGCCTTGGGGCACTGTCAGCACCCGCTGCTCCAGCCACTGCTTCTGCTGGCACTGACAGCAACAACCAAACTGGGGCTGGTCCCGAGGGAGCAGCAGCAGTGCCTGGATCTGATCCCTCAGCCTGGGGCAGCCCCCTGGGGGAACAGAGGGCACAGCAAGAGGGACAAAACCAGGCAGGGGCAGAGACTGGAAAAAGCCAGAGCTGGGAGCAGGAACAGCTGCTTCATTGCACTCTTGGAGAAAGCTCTTGGCTGGGTCAAAGCACTGAAAGGTGTGAAAGGCAGAGAGGAGGCCACACCAAACAATGCTCCTGTTCTCACACCTTCCTGTAGTAAATGGAAATGATTAGTGCTAACTAAATTGCAACTATTTTGAAAGTTATTATTAGGAGCAATCAAGGGAATTGGTGTTACAAGACAGATGTATCCCTCTACAGATGTTACATGTTAAAATTAAGGTACAGGATGTAGTTTTGAGATAAGACATGTCCTAAGACAAAATCAACCTTGAGATGGATAAAGTTGGAATGACCTTCGGCGTAGGGCCTGAAAATTATAAAATATAAGACTAATTAGTGGAGCACAATGCTTACTTACATAACACAATGCTTAGTACACACACAGAGCCTGTAAGGTTATCCAGAGGACAATGAGGATGAGTGTAAGCCTTCGTCCAAAAGACCACCAAAAGAAGACAGAAGACCGCCTAGCAAAAGTGAAGCATGCACCATGAAGAATAGTGATGTAAAATTAAAGAAATAGAAACTGGAGGAGACTCACTGGAAACATGAATGAATATGTAGAAGCATACAGTATATAAGTTTAGTTTGAATTGCTTTGTTTTGTACGTGAGGTGGGGTGAGAAGCCCTCCCTGTACCCCAGTCAGTCTTGCTTATGCTTTAATCATATTTACTGGCAAGCTACATTTTTATATATGTATATACATTATTTCATATATATATGTATATATATATATGTATATGAATATATTCACTAAATTGTACTCTTTTACTAAATTGTATTCCTTCTATATCAAATTGCTATTCAATCCACTAAATTGTATTCTTTTATTAAATTGGATTCTTGTATTCAATCCACTAAATTGTATTATTGTATTCAATTCACTAAATTGTATCACTTTTTTTCTTGTTATTACAGTGCTGTTAACCCAATAGACCTAGTCATCCAAATTTCAATTTCATTTATGACACTGCCCTTGGGTGAGTTACAGCCACAGCGAGAGCGAGGAGGAGATGATCCCACCCATGGCTGCTGCTGGGTCCAGACATTCACTGAGATAAAGCTGAGCCAGAGCTTCAGCATCTCCCCCAAAATCACAGAATCACAGAATGCCTTGGCTTGGAAGAGACCTTGAAGTTCATCTCATTCCACCACTTGCCATGGGCAGGGACACCTTCCACTATCCCAGGCTGCCCCAAGCCCTGTCCAACCTGGCCTTGGACACTTCCAGGGATCCAGGGGCAGCCACAGCTTCTCTGGGCAAGCTCTGATCTCTGCCCAGGTGAGCAGGGACAGGAGCCGAGGGAACGGCTGGAGCTGGGCCAGGGCAGGGCTGGGCTGGAGATGAGCAAAAGCTTCTTCCCCCACAGGGGGCTGGGGCACTGCCCAGGCTCCCCAGGGAATGGGCACGGCCCCGAGGCTGCCGCAGCTCCAGGAGCCTTTGGCCAGCGCTGCCAGGGATGCACAGGCTGCGATTGTTGGGGTGTCTGTGCAGGGCCGGGGGCTGGACTCCATGATCCCAATGGGTCCCAGATCCCAGCTCAGCCCCTTGTGCAACTCTCACCCTTTGGCTCAGCCTTTGTGTCCCCTGGAGGCGCTGGCAGAGCTGATGGGGTGGGGCAGGAGTGGGGCAGCCCCAGCGTTCCCCTGGCAGTGACACCACAGCCGGGGCAGCCCCAGCGTTGCCCTGGCAGTGACACCACAGCCGGGGCAGCCCCAGCGTTCCCTCCCTGGAGACGCTCCAAGGGAAGCGTCCAGAGCCGCGTCCAGTCAGCGGAACTGAGCGGCCACTGAGCACCCCCGGCCTGGGCTGCTGTGGATTCCTCTGCACACAGCTCGGGGAAGGTGCCCTTGGCCACCCCTACAGTGCCACAGACAAGTGTCACACACAGTTACAGAGCTCTGCCCACAGCTGACAGGGGCAGTTAATTTAACATAAAAAACAAGCAAGCACAGCCCTGGGAAGGTCTTTGTGCACCGAGGCTTTGATGCAGCCAAGGAAGCTCCTGGCTCAGGGTCACCTCTCCTGCTCAGCCAGAGCCCCGAGTGCCCCAGCAGCAGCAGCAGCAGCAGAGAATGGCAGCATTGCCACGGGCTGGCTCAGGAAGGGGAGATTTCCCCCTCGAGAGAGGCTCCTCTGCCAGGTTTTGCATTCAGGCAGCTGCAGATCCCTCAGCTCTGGTTGCACAGCAGCTGGAAATGCAAGTGCAGGAGCTGTGTTCATGGCCAGCCACAGCGGGTGACAGCAAGGACAGGGCCCTGGCAGTGTGACATTTGCAGGGAGCGGCTGCAGCAAGCGCTGGGGGCTGGAAGTGTGTGCAGAAAACAGCCCGGGGGTCTCTGGCCCGAGGCAAAAGGAACAAAGTTTCAGTTCTGGCCTCCCCAGGGAGCACCAAAATCGTTCCTTTGCACGGGGAGGTTCCACTGGCGGGTGTTGTAGGGCCCCCAGAGGAGAGCCCAGGGTGTTGAAAGTGCCTCGGCTGGAGCAGCTTTCTGTCCCGCTCCGGGGGCATTCCCGCGGGCTTGGGATCCCTGGGAAGGCGCAGCAGGAGAGGCTGGAAGCGGTCGGTTTGTGGGTTTGGGGTTTGGATTTTTTTTTGTGGGGGGCTGATGGCCGATTGGTATTTTAGTGTTTTGGGGGGCTGGGGGAATGTTTTTTTGTGAGCTGTGCCCAGCGGTTTGCAGCCCCGCGGGTGCGGGGAGCGCTGGCGCAGCCCCGGCCCGGGCGGAGCGGCCCCGGGCGGGCTGTGGGAGCCGGGAGCGGCCGGGCGGGCCCGGAGCCGCCGCCTCGGGCCGGGAGCCCCCCGGGCAGAGCTGTGTGCTCGGGGCCGAGGCCCGGGCAGCGCTGGGCGGCCCGTGGGCCCCCAGCACAGGCGGGTCCGTGTGGCCGGGCCGGCGCCGTGTCCGCAGCGGGCTCCGAGGGGAGCGGCCCGGGCCGGCCGTGGCCGTGCGGGGCCTGGCGGGGCTCGGGGGGCCGGGCCGGGCCGGGCAGAGGCTGAGGGAGAGCGGGACAAGCGCTGGCACAGCGGCCCCGGGCTCGCCGTGCCCCCCTGGCCACGCAGCCGGGCTCGGGGGCCGCCTGGCCCAGAGGCAGCCCCGGCTGCGGGGGTCCCCGGGGGTCTCTGGGGAGGGGGCGGCAATGGGGGCTGCCGGAGCTCTGTGCCCGGGGCTGGGCGCGGCTGCCGAGGGAGCGGAGCATGCAGGCTCCCCCCGTGCTGGGGCTTGCTCTGCCCGCCTCAGGGGCTGCATTGTCAGCCCAGAGCCACGTGGGGATCGCCCGGACCAGCAGGGCTGGCAGGGAAAGCGGCAATGGGGGCAGCAGAAACGGGCAATGCCAGAGCTGGGGGTGCTCCCGAAGCCTGCAGATGTTGGGAGCATGAACAAGGGGGCCCATGGATACCCCAGGAGCCTGAAGCAGGGAGCCCAGACAGTGCTGACCAGCCAGGACTCCTGGGATTCTAAAGTGGTGAGGCCAGAGAAGGGGAACCTCCTGGCTTGCCAGGATCCCCAGCAGACAGAGAGGGGGAACAGCAATACAAACTTGACCCGCAGCAATCCAGACAGGGGAGCCTCCAGGACCCCACAGTGAAGAGACCAGAGTGGGGAAATTCATGCTTGGGTGTTTTTGGTGAATCTTGGCCATATGTGTATTTTTGGAGACTGAATCTTGCTATTTTGTTGGTTTATATGGGCACCAGATGCCCGGTCACTTCTTGAGATAGCTTTTGAGAGAAAGAAATATCTAACCCAAAGTGCTCATCCATTGCATTTTCTGAAACCAGGATTTCTTACTGCTAAATTTTGGCTGGATGGAGAAGGAGGCTGCGAGGAAGAGGAAGATGCCCCAGGACACCCAGGCAGGTGAGGAGGAAGTCAGTGCCCCTTTCCCCCTCTCTCCTGCTCCATCTCCCAGCCCAGCCTGGCCCCCGGCTGCAGGACAACCCCGCTGCCGACGCCGTCCTGCCGGGGACGCACTGGGGGGATCTCCTTCCCCTTCCCTCTGGCACGGAGGCAAATCCCATCCTCTCCTTGTCCTTCCTCCCCCAGACAAGGAGCTGAGGATGGAGACCAGGGAAGACAAACCCCTGGGGCAGAACCTCGTGGAAGAGGCCGTTTTGAGCAGCTCCACAGTGCAGGAATCAAGGAGGAAGGAAAAGCTTCAGAGATCCCGCAGGAGGAGGGGCTCCAAACCCATCCCAGGGTGCTCTGAGGAGGAAAGACCCACCCTGTGCCGGGAAGGCGGTCTGAGATCCAGCCGGGGCTCTGAGCTGGTGGTCCATGAGCAGCCTCAGGATGGGGAGAAACCCTACAAGTGCTTGGAGTGTGGGAAGAGCTTCAGCCACAGCAACAGCCTGATCTGCCACCAGATGATCCACACTGGGGAATGGGCCTATCAGTGTAGGCAGTGTGGGAAGGGCTTCAGCTTCACCTCCCAACTCATCATCCACCAGCGCATCCACACTGGAGAGAGGCCCTATGAGTGTCCCGAGTGTGGGAAGAGGTTTCACAGCAGTTCCAATCTCCTCAGGCACCAGCGGATTCACACGGATGAGAGGCCCTTCCGCTGCCCTGACTGTGGGGAGGGCTTCAAGCGAAACTCCCACCTCATCAGGCACCAGCGCATCCACACTGGGGAGAGGCCCTATGAGTGTCCCCAGTGTGGGAAGAGCTTCACCCAGAGCTCTCACTTGACCAGACACCAACGGAGGCACCGGTAAGGGAAGCTCTGCAAATGCCCCAAGTTCAGGAAGAGCTTTGTGCACTGCCCGTGATTCATCCCCACTTGGAGGTCCGACATTGGGAAGAGACCTGGTGATCCATGTTCCCTGTGATCCATGCTGGGAATACACCTGTACCTTTTCCTGCCCATGGCAATGACATGATGTGGGATCAAAGAACATGAGAGTCTGACCATGTCCCTGTCATTATATTCAATCCCATCTCAGGTTCTTGCCAGGGGCAGGAAAAGGACTCCCTCTCTCTCACCAGAGGAGAAGAATGTCCGTTCTTGGCAGGAGGAAATACGTGGCCAGGAAGAGCCAGTTGGTGGCATTTTAGTTTTCCCTGTGTGTAGTTTGTCTTATCCCTTCTGGTATCCAAATTGTTTCTATTCCTCTTTGTTTCTTATCCCATTGCTGTTCTCAATAAATTGTTCTTATCCCAGCCTGGGATCTTTGCCTTTTGTGCTTTCCATGGGAGGTGGGAGGGAAGCGAGCGGCAGCACGGTTTTAGCAGGAGCAGGAAATTGGGGAATGCCATTCCTGAAGCACAGCCCGTGGAAACCGAGCATCCCAGCTGGTGGCAGGCCTGGTTGCCATGGGCAGCAGCCTTGGGAGCGGGTCCCTGGCTGGGGGCTGCGGGAACCTCTTCCCTCTGGTGCCCAGGGACAGGAGTGGAGGGAGCGGCTGGAGCTGAGGCGGGCAGGTTTAGGCTGGATGTGAGGAAAAGGTTTTTCCCGCGAGGCTGCTGGGGCACTGAACAGGCTCCCCAGGGAAGGCTCCCAGCTCCAGGGCTGGCTGAGCTCCAGCAGCGTTTGGCCAGCGCTGCCAGGCCCAGGCTGGGATTGTTGGGGTGTCCTGTGCAGGGCCAGCAGTTGGACTGGAGGATCCCCATGGCTCCCTCCCAACTCAGCCAATTCTGTGGCTCTGGGATTCCAAGAGTCTCCAGGGTGTTCAAGATCCAGAATGTCACAGGCAGAGACAGGGGCTCCATAGAGACCTCCCAGGGGTTTCTGGGGATGCTGAAGAGCCGTGTGGTCAGACGCAGTCCCAGCAATTCCATGGTGACATCCCAGGGGACCTTAGGCTGCAAAGGCCCCGCTCTGTCACAGGCACTCCCAGGGGCTCCACGGTGACATCCCAGGAGTCCCCAGGCTGCCAAAGAGCTGGGATGTCACAGACACTCCCAGGGCTTCCTTTCATGGGCAGAGTGGCAGCTTCAGGCAAAAGCTTTATTTCTTTATTGGAGAAACTCCTGCTGAGTCATGAGGTGGAGAAATGACACCCAACAGCCACCAAGGATTCGTCAACCCCTCCAGGATGCCTCGACTTTTAATTTTTTTCTGAGAGAAAAGACTGGGAGCAGCTGGATCCATCCCTGTTCCAGACTATGACTAAAGGTTTATGTGGAAAGATCTGACAGGTGGAATTGAAATATAATTCAATTTGTCCCACGGGATTAACAATGGAATACCATCTGTCTGTTTTGATGCCCATGGCCAAAATTGGTACTCTCACTAAAACGTTTCTTGTATTCAAGGGTATCTGCCAGATGAAAACTGCTAGTTCTGTCTGCCCTTGGCCTCTGGTGGTCACTTTGCTTCTGCCTGGGAAACTGTGGGGCTCTATTCCTTCCATCCTAAGGAAAATAACCTGCCTTCTTGTCCAAGAACCATGGCCAAAATTAGAATTTGGCCTCCAGAATTCCATATATCCAACAATTGTTCCCAGAGAAAAGAAGCCACAACAGAGAGGTTGGTTTGGCCCTGTCCTCTTGTGATTTTCTTAGACTATGAATAGAATGTTTTCATTTGAAAACCCCTTGAAGAGGGCCCAGAGATCTCCCAAGGTGGGATCTGGAGGCCTCTGGCAGATGACCATTTTATAGGGACAAAGGAGCTTTGTGCTCTGTGGGGTAGAGACTGAGGACAGTGGAGGAGAGCCATGAGTGTGTTTAAAAGCAGTTTCAGAGATGGTGGATCCTTCTAACATAGTGGAAAAGAGCCAGAGAAAGAAAAATGGATGGCAAGTGCAGCTGGGGAGGCCCAGTACGAACACCAGATGAAAGGAATTTGTGTCCCAGAGCAGGGCTGTGGTGCAACACATCCCCCAGAAGGAGTCTGGAGCAGCCCAAGGCTTTGTGTGTCCAGCCAGAGGCAGGCAGGACAAAGAGCTGTCAGCAAAGGAAGGGGCCAGCGAGGTGGGGCAGCCGGGGGATGACAACAGCCTGCAGGGACAGAGGTGCAGGGCATGGACACCGTAGGGCAGCCTGGGCTGGAGAGGGCACAGGGATGGGCAGCAGCTGCAAGGCCCTGCCAGAGGCAACTTGTGCAGCCCTTTGGCCATGGCTGCTGTCCCTGGGCCTGAGGCCAGCAGGGGACAAGTGACCCTGGCAGCCCTGGGGCCTCATTGCCTCCTTGTCCCTGCTCAGCAGCCTGGCAGGGGCCGCCCCATGGTGCTGCCCTTGGCATTGCACATCCCCACATGCCAGTGGCCCGGGAAGAGCCCTGAGCAATGAGGGAGGGACAGCATCTGCCTTGCCAGGGGCTGGGGCTCAGCCCTTGGCTCTTGGCATTCCTGAAACACATCCAGCTCTGCTCAGCACCACAGACATCTTTCCCTTGCTTGTCCCCAGCTGCCATCAGGGCCTCCAGTCTTCTGCTCTGCCTGGAACCTGGGGACGCTTTCTCACTCATGTCTCTCATTTCAACTACAAGAAACTTCAGTGTTTCCATCTGACTTGGAGCTCTTGAGAAGTTTCTGGAGCACACTCTGAGGGACTGAGTGTGATGCCAAGAGCCCCAAAGGCCTGAGAGGGTGATGAAAGTGCTGGTGCTATGTCTGTGCTGCTGAGCTGGGCCGGGCTCCTGGCCCAGAGGCAGCTCCTGGCAAGGGCAGCGCTGCAGAGAGACAGCTCTGGCCAGGAGCAGCTCCTGAGCACAGCCCAGCAGGGCTGGGGCCCTGCCAGGGCAGCTCAGGGACACAGAGAGCAGGCCCAGACAGAGCTGCCAGGGGCTCAGCACTGGCAGGGGCTGGGGGATGTGCCAGAGGGGGCTGTGTCACAGCAGCACCTCTGTGCCTGTGTCCTGGAGCCCCAGAGCAGCTGTGATGTCAGAAAGGGGCTGTGTGACAGCTCCGAGTGGGTTGTGTGAGGTCACAGATGTGGCTGTGACATCACAGAGTTTGTTGTGTGAGGTCACTGAGCAGCTACAGCATCATAGAAGGGACTGTGTGACATCACAGAGAAGGCTGTGACATCATGGCATGGTTGTATGACATCATAGACCTGGTTGTGAGGTCAAAGTATGTGCTGTGACATTACAGGTTATCTGACATCACAGAGACGGTTGTGTGACATCACTGATGCGGTTATGACATCACGGAGCAGGCTGTGACATCATAAAGGATGGTGTGAGGCCATTGAGCAGAGACTGCCATCATAGAGGGTGGCTCTGTGACATCACAGACCAGGATGTGAGATCACAGAACAGACTGCGACATCACAGGTTGAATTTTTGACATCATAGTCTTCTGTGACATCACAGTACAGCTGTATGAAAACACATGACAACATCCCAGAGCTGGCTCACTTAACAGACTTAACAGGACTTCAGTTATACCTTAACCTTAACTGAAACCTCAAATGTCACAATTTAGCAAAACAACAGCATTTACTGTATTTAACCTAACTTATAACCTATGACTTAGCAAATTCACTGAGGAATAATACTAAACAGTATTTAAATTAGCTTATAATTTATATTAAACATAACAATGGAGCAAAAGAAGAACACTAGGCAGCATTTAACTTAGTTTATACCTCGTGACTTACCCTCACTCACAGGCCTGACTGACTCAGATCTCCAAGGCACTCCAACCCCTCCGAGAGCAGCATTTCTGCCACATTTGCCAGGGCACAGCGCTGGTGTGTGCACACAGACACAAAGAGGCAGTGCAAGGCAGCTGTGAGAAATTCCCCTGCAGGGCAGGGAAATGCTCCCTGCGGATGCTTTGGCATCTCCCCAGCGGGCCAAGGGCTGAGCCTGGAGGAGTGGGGGGATCGGCCCCGGCTCCGTCGTTGTTCGGGGATGCCCCAAGTGCAGCAAACGGGAGAGTTCCCGGCTCACAGAGGCCCCACTCAGAGGGAGGTGGCTGGGCCAGGAGAGCTGCAAGGGGCTCCTTTTGGAGCGCTGTTTGTAGGGCCCCAAGAGAGGGGCTTCAGGCACAGCAATGTTTCATCCTGGCCGCACTTGGCATCAACAGCTTTCTTTGCAAGGCTGAGAACAGGGATGTTGTGCCACGCAGGGAACAGAAACAGTTCCCAGGGCTGCTCCTGAAGCAAGCAGGAGCTGCTTGGGCAGCAGCAGTGCCTGGGAGCAGACAGTGTTTCTGATGAGCTGCAGAGGAGCTGAGCCCAGGGGCTGTTGGCCAAGGCCCAGGCCCAAGGAGCATTTCTCAGCTGGCAGGGCGGCCTGAGAAGGGGAGGGGGGAATGCACCAGCACAGGGCCCCATGGAACCAAGGGACCATTGTGACACTGCAGGGCCCAATGGAACCAAGCAGAACATTCTGACACTGTGGGGCTCCGTGGAACCAAGGATCCATTGTGATACCATGGGGCCTCATGGAAGCAAGGGAACCACAGTGCCCCTGGGGGCTCCATGGGACCAAGGGCCCACTGTGACACTCTGGGGCTCCACTGAGCTAAGGAGACCCTTGTGACACTGAGGGGACTCATGGAATCATGGAGACCATTGTGACATGGTAAGGCACCATGGAATAAACAAAGCATTGTGACACTGTGAGGGCTCATGGAACCAGTGAGACCTTTGTGACCCTGGGGGTCCCCACAGAATCAAGAGAACCATTTTGATACTTTGGGGCCTCGTGAAACCAAGAGGCCTTTTTGACACTTGCAGGGCTGCACGGAACCAAAGGTCCAGGGTGTCACAGAGGGGCCTCCTGTAATCAGTGGTCTATTGTGACAGTGTGGAGCCAAAAGAGACCTTTGTGACACTGCAAACCCCCATGGAACCAAAGTTCCATTGTGACATTGTGGGTCTCATGGAACAGAGGAGGCACATGACATTGTGGGGCCTGTGGAACCAGAGACCATTGTGACACTGCAAGGCCTCATGGAATCGCTGGGACCATTGAGACACTGGGGGACCCCAGGGAGCCAAGGGGCCATTGTGACTCTATGGGGCCCCAAAAAATCAAGGGAACACGGAACAGGTCTGGCTGGTTTGGCCTCCCAGGGGCCACCTGACTGGTCCAACTGACCTTGGCATGTTGAGGGTCTCATCTGCTACTGAAACAATGGGGCTCCCTGCTTTCCTTCCTATGGAAAAGAACTGTTCTTCTCTTCCAGGTACTCATGGCCAAAACTGGGATTTCACCTCCAAATTTCCTGATATCCAGGGACTGTTCCCATAGAAATATTGCCAGGATAAATCTGTCTGGCACTGGTCCAGGAGGGTCACCTCTCATCTATCCCCAAAACACTGAGAAGGCTCTGTGTTCTCCTTCTCATGGGAAGGAACTGTCCTTCTGTAGGTGCCCATGGCCAAAATTTGGATTTCACCTTCAAAATTCCCTATACCCAAAGACTGTTCCCAGACAAAATCTGCCATTACTGGCAAATTTGGTTGGCTTTGGCCTAGTGAGGCTCTCACCTGCCTTCCAAACCCTCGGGCTTTGTACTTTTCTTCCTATGGAAAAGAACTGTCCTTCTCACCCAGGTGTCCAGGGCCAATACTACGATTCCATCTCCAACTTTGCCTGTTGTGAGAGACTGGAGGAGATTGTTGGCTGGAAACATTTTGTGTTTCAAAGGGGAGGAAGGGGCAGGTCCAGCCTTGTCCTGCCCTGTAACCCCAGCACTGCACTGCCCTGGAACCCCAATCCCACCAGAGCCTCTATCCCAGCCCAACAGTGTCTGCCAGTCCCTGGCACACCAAAGGCAATGCTCCACACCCACCTCTGGAGCCCCCAGCCCAGCCCCTGAGTGACCAAATGATTGGAAATCCCACCTGGGGAAAGGGCCCAGGAAGACCAAGGGGTATTTAAGGCTGACCACAAGGCAAGCACACATCTTGACCTGACCTCTTCTTCAGATTTCTACCTGGACACTGCTAGAATCCAGGAGTTGGTAGCTCTGTATGCGCTTCTTTGTATCTTCTTTGTCTTCCTTTCTTTGTCTTCTTCTATTTCTGCCCTTGTTGCAATTTTGGATTAACTAAAATTTGAATGGATTTATAGTTTGTGAAGTTGAATGGGCCAAGTTAATGCTTTGAGAAGTGTATTTTGTTGATTGAATGTCATATTAAACCTTTTGCCTAATTTTCTCTGATTTTCTGAAGTTGCTGGTAAAGGCAGTTTTCTGGTTTTGACCTCTTCAAGATCTCTTATCAGTATTTCTCCAGTGCATCCAACTCAGAGGACACAAATAATTTTAATTCCTTTTACATCTCATTGAAAGAGTTGTTTGGGGGATGGGGCTCAGGGCTTGTCTGTCCTGCTTGGCACAGCCCAGGCAGGGCTTTCACAGCCCCATTCCACACTCCATTTCCCACCTGGAGCCCCTGGTGCCTCTGAGTTCTGATTTCCCAGCCTCAGGGACGCTCTCCTTGTCTGCCCATTCCCCCAGGGTCTCTGGACAGGGATGGCCTCAGTGGGGGCTGCTGACATCCTCAGCAACTTGGAGGATGATGCTGCTGCTGCTGAGTTTTACTTCTCCAGAGGCTACTTCAGCCTTCAGCTCTTCAGGTCAGGAATTCAGTGCCACAGGGCTCACTCACATTGAGAGCACCTTAACAAGCCAAGCCTCCGGGAATAATTTGATTTAAGTTTTCAGATCTGATGGCGGTTGCCGTGGCACCCAAACCCAGCAGTGGGGTCAGTGCAGTGTCCATGGCAACAGCCCCTTGCAATTGCCCAGTGCAGGTTGGGATGATAATCCACCCTCACAGCTGGCCCAGGGCAGCTCTGCACTGCCCTTCCCCACAGCCTGTCTGCACAGAAACACTCCCAGGGCTCTCTGCATTTCCCTTCCCTCACTCTTGCCTCACTCACTCACCTCCCAACAACCCACTTGGTGCTTTCAGCTGCAAGGAGTTCAAAGCTTGTCTGTCCTTCAGCAGCTGCTCTAATTCTGCCTTCAGCCAACTCTGGGCTTGTGTTTATTGTAGAACTCCCTGTGTGTCTGAAACATTCCTTGTGTGGTTCTGCCTTGGGGAAGGGGAACCTCCTTGGTGGCACCTTGGGCTTGGCACACACTTGAGGAGGGTGTCTGTTTTCCATGGGGAAACTCAGGAGTTTCAGATTGCTAAAATCAAAGAGGGAAAACCCGTCTTTGCCTGAGTGCAGCCAGTTCTGTGAGCAAAGCAGGTCCCAGGGGAGTGAGGAGAGACAGGATGGGGCTGGGGAATGTGGAGCAAGGTTGTCCACACTGGGTCAGACCTCAAGGCACAGCTTCTCTGCCCTGGCCAGAACTCCTTAGGAGAGACCCTGGATCAATATCCATCACTGAATGCTGCAATCACCTCTGCTCCAAAGAGAACAGGAATAAAAGACACCCTTTAAAATAGGAATACATATTTCTTAGAAGCTGTTTGAAATATTTCTCCATAACTATTGTAGGAAACTTTCCTAAGAACTGCACCAGACCAGAGGGAAATCAAGGCACAGCCATGATTTGTTAGGACTTGCTTGATCCTAATGAGCCCCGTGGTGCATTTAGAGCTGAGCCATTGAATCTCAGAGCCTGAGAGGAGATTGCACAAACCTTTCCAGGAGTCCAAGTCAGAGGAAACACCCAAAGTTTCTCCAAGCATTAATGGGTGCCACTGAGGTCCATCCCCAACACAGGCTCCTCATGGACTCCTTGGAGGAGAGAACTGGAGGCCAGGATTGCACAAAAACCTCCCAGAGACTCAGTGTGGGAAGGAAAATCCAAAGTAGCTGAAAAAGCCCTGAGTATCTCAAAGTATTGATGAGCCCCACTGAGTGTCAATGCAAAGCTCCCAAGGGACTCCTTAAAGCAGATAATTGGGGCCATGATTGCACAAACTTCTCAGAGACTCAGGGTGGGAAGGAAAAAGGAAAGTGCCTTAAGAACCTGAAGTACCTTGAAGCATTAATGAGCCCCACTGAGTGTTGTTAGTGACAAAGCCTCTCAAGGGACTAATTACAGCAGATAATTGGAGGCCAGGATTGCACAAAGCTCTCAGAGACTCCAAAGCAAAAGCCAAAGTCCTTTGAAAAAGCTGCAGTTGCTGGGAGCATGAAGGAGCCCCCCAGGGCCATTCCTGAGCAAGGCTCCCCAGGGACTCCTTCCAGCAGATCCCTGAGGCCACTGGCATGTGGGCTAGGGGGGATGCTGAGGGCAGGCCAAGGGGGTGACAGTGGCCAGCCTTGCTGGGGCTGTGCCAGGAGGCCCCAGGGCCTCAGGACAAGGTGTCTCCTCACAGCCCTTGCTGGCACAGCATTGGCTGCTGTGGCCCAGGGCACCAAGACTTGGCTTCTCTTTGTCCCCAGCTGTCATCAGTGCCTCCAGTTCTCTGCTCTGCTTGGGGCCTGGGGACACTTTCTCAGTCACGTCCCTCAGTGGGACCCATTAAAAGTGAAAGAAACTTTGGAGTTGGATTCTGACTTGGAGTTCTTGAGAGCTTTCTTCCCCTCCCTCTCAGGGCCTGATGTTCAGGGCCTCAGCACAAAGCCCCAAGAGGCTCATTAAAGTCCTGCTGCTGTGTCTGTGCTGCTGAGCTGGGCCGGGCTCCTGGCACAGAGGCAGCTCCTGGAAACCAAGAAGAGCTTCAAAAGCACATTTCTCTTGCTGAGCAGCTCTTCTGCCAGCCCAGCAGGGCTGGGGCACTGCCTGCAGCCACCCTGGGCACAGCCCAGAGGCACAGAGAGCTTCAATCAGTCAGGGCTGGGAAGGTGCTGGGAAGTGCCTGGGGCAGAATCACTGCCAGCCCTTGACCCAGGAAGCCTCTGGCTGCAGGACAATGCAGCTGCAGCTCCTGGAGGCATCTCCTCAAGCTGGAACATGCCAGTGCCTACAGACTCTGTGAGTACATTCTGTGCTTGTCCCTGGTGTAGAGCAGCCAGGGGTGCCCAGGGCTGTCCTGCAGAGCAGGGTCCTGCAGCCCAGGGCGCTGTGCTGGGGCAGGGACTCTGCTGCCTGCCAGGGACAGCTCTCAGCCGGCCCGGGGAGCTGCTCCCAGCGCTGGGGAGAAGCTGTGGGGGGAAGGAGCCACCCTGAGCAGGGCAGGTGCTGCTGCTGAGAGGGGCTGTGTGGGGCAGGGCTGCTCCCAGCTCCAGACCTGCCTGGACACAGCTCCAGAGGATACTTCCCAAAAGAAGGTGAGACTGGTTTTGCTGTAAAGATCAGGAGCTTTCCTGAGACTGTTTTCAATTTCTTGCTTTAAGCAGGGTGGGAAAGCTGGGATGATGACAGAAATATTTTTGCTTTTTATACATTTTTAATACATATTTAGATCCATAAACTATTATTATATAGTTATAAAATTATAATCCTTAATTAACTCTATTAAACTACTATTATATACTTATGTAACTATTATCCTTAATTAACTCTAGTATGTTTCCTAACCTTTCTCTTAGATTTTAGAACAATAAACTGACCTTCTAAATACATTTCTGAAATACTGTATTGTCTTATCATCAGGAGAGGAGCTACAAGAAGACCATTTTGTTTTGTAACCAGAATGTGTGCAGTCATAACAAAAAGTGTGGCAAAGAAACCCTTGGACGTACTCCAATGTGTTGACCCAGGGGTGTGTTAGTGGGGCAGCTGAATATCTAATTGAAAGTTTCTGTGAAATATCCTAATTAATCAATGTTAATAAATTATTGAAACAAGGGGCCGGGTGTGCCCCATCCCCACTGGGACACCTGGAAGCTTCCAATAAAGGTCTGCTTTTTACTTTACTGTTCAAACACTTTTGCAAAAGGTTTTTCTTTTTCTCTTTTAATTATAGACAACAGGGGGATGAGAGAAGCAGATGTGGAATTGTAATCCCAGAATCACAGAACATTCTGACTTGAAGGGGACACACCAGGATCAGCAAAGTAATGTTGGAACATTTACAGAGATGCCAGAATTGTAAGTTTGGGTGCTCAGTCTCTCTGCTGGGAGCCTCCTAAACAGCCTAAATGCACTGCTCTGATATTGTCATTGGTATCTGGGGCTCTCAGGGAGGCTCTGGCACCTGCAGCAGCTGAGTCAGGCCCTGCCCTTGCGATTGGTGCCAGGCAGGTGTGTCCATGGGAATGGGGTGTCCCAGCTTCCCTGTGACCTGTGGGGCTGTGGGCAAAGCAGTCCATGGCAAAGGGGAATGAGCTGAGCCTCCTCCCTGAGATCCCATCATGGGCACACCTGGGGATCTCCTTGCTGTGTCCTTCCAAGCTCTGAGCTGCCCTCCTGCCTGCAAATCTGTGCCAGAGCCTCTCAGAGTTCCCTGAATGTCCCACGGGGAAGGGCAGAGATGCCACAGCTGAGGAAATGCTGTTGGCTCTGCCAAGGGAGCCGTGAGTGTCCTTGGCAGAGGGGGGTGCTGAGACCTTGCCCAAAGACCTTTAGAGAGGGTGAGACATTCAGGGATCCCTCTGCTCTGGGCAGGGTCTGGTTTATGCCAGGGTGACGCAGGAGTGTGATTGTGCTCTGATTCCAGCCAAAGGTGCAAACCCAGGGCAATTGGGAACAAGCCCATCCAGCCCCTCCCTTCCCTAAGCCACAGGGAATCCTTTGCCTCTCCCATCTCTCAGTGGGAAATTCTGAGTGCAGCAGAAATGCCGGGGATTTCTGACCTCAGAGAACCAGGAATGATTTGTGGGTAAGAAGACAATTCCTAAAAGCAACTCCTGCCATAATTTAGAAGTGTGTGTGCAGATGGCAACAAATCTTTCTGCATTAGGAGTGAATCCCCTGACAAATCCTGAATTTCCAGCCATGTCCCTCTGCCACATGGCCACAAACCCAGGGCAGCAGGGCAGGGATGGCTCCTGGAGAGCCCCCAGGCACAGGCCTGGCTGCTCCTGGCACACTCAGACAGCACAGCTGGAGCTCAGTCAGGGACCTGGGTGAAGTTTTCCCAGAGCAGGAACAAAGGTGGGTGAGTCCCAGCAGGACAATGTACAGGGAATGGCCCAGGTTTGGCTCAAAGCAGCCTCTCCTGACTTGCCACTGTCCTTTGTCCATGAACAGGTCCCCATGTGCAGCCACAGCAAATGTCCAACAGCAGCTCCATCAGCCACTTCCTCCTGCTGGCATTGGCAGACACGCGGCAGCTGCAGCTCCTGCACTTCTGCCTCTTCCTGGGCATCTCCCTGGCTGCCCTCCTGGGCAACGGCCTCATCATCAGCGCCGTAGCCTGCAGCCACCACCTGCACAGCCCCATGTTCTTCTTCCTGCTCAACCTGGCCCTCAGCGACCTGGGCTCCATCTGCACCACTGTGCCCAAAGCCATGCACAATTCCCTCTGGGACACCAGAGACATCTCCTACACAGGATGTGCTGCACAAGTCTTTTTCTTTCTGTTCTTCATCTCAGCAGAGCTTTCCCTGCTGACCATCATGTGCTACGACCGCTACGTGTCCATCTGCAAACCCCTGCACTATGAGACCCTCCTGGGCAGCAGAGCTTGTGCCCACATGGCAGCAGCTGCCTGGGCCAGTGCCTTTGTCTATTCACTGCTGCACACGGCCAATACATTTTCCCTGCCCCTGTGCCATGGCAATGCCCTGGGGCAGTTCTTCTGTGAAATCCCACAGATACTCAAGCTCTCCTGCTCACACGCAAACCTCAGGGAACTTGGGCTCATTGCAGTCAGTGTCTGCTTAGCACTTGGCTGTTTTGTGTTCATTGTTTTCTCCTATGTGCAGATCTTCAGGGCTGTGCTGAGGATCCCCTCTGAGCAGGGACGGCACAAAGCCTTTTCCACCTGCCTCCCTCACCTGGCTGTGGTCTCCCTGTTTATCAGCACTGCAGCATTTGCCTACTTGAAACCCCCCTCCATCTCCTCCCCATCCCTGGATCTGGCAGTGTCAGTTCTGTACTCGGTGGTGCCTCCAGCCCTGAACCCCCTCATTTACAGCCTGAGGAACCAGGAGCTCAGGGCTGCAGTGTGGACACTGATAACTGGATGGTTTCAGAAACTGCTGGCCAATTCCTGCAAATCACTTGTAATAAAGTGATTTTTAATCACTTTTAAATAACTTGTAATAAAAGCAATCTTGGATACTTCTTGCTGGTTTGGTTGGTTTTTTCCCATTTTCTTGGTTTTCTCATAGTGTCTGCAAAGAAATGTCACTGTTTGTGCCATTTCTCATTTTGTTTCTCTCCACCTTCCCTGAGGCCACAGACTGTGTCAATGAGGGGCTGTGCTCTTAGTGGCTTTAAAAGAACTAAAGGATCTCCCAGCCAAGTTTTCTCCAGAGATCCCCCTTTTGTTCCCTTCTCTGGAGCTGCAGCAGCAGTGTCTGTGTGCAGAGCTGGGGCAGATCAGTGCTGGCACAGCAGCTGTGCCCAGGAGCAGCAGCACTTGGTGTTGCCAGTGCTGCTCCCGTGCCACTGCCCCGCTGCCCTCCTGGCCCTGGTGTTGCTGCAGGGCCTGAGAGCTCTCGGGGCCGGGCACAGCCCTGGGGGTGGCAGTGCCGGGGCTGCAGCAGGGACAGGCCATGGGCACTGCTGGGGCAGCGCTGACGCCTCAGGGCAGGGCCTGGGGGCTCCAGGCTCCTTGCCCAGGCTCTCTCAAGAACACACCCAGGCCAAAGCTCAGCACAGAAAACCCCCGTGAGCAGCCCCAGGGTGGCCGTGGGCAGGCTGGGGGCAAACAGCATGGCTGGGGCTCTGCAAGGTCCCTGGGGGAGACGGGAAGGAGCAGCAGAGCAGGGACTGATCCATCCCCACTGCGCTGGACACCCCAGGGCAGCGTCCCAGAGCGTCCTCATGGAGCTGCCAACAACATCCCCCCTGTGCAGCCCTGGCCTCTCCCCCAGCTCAGAGAGGTGCCGCATCCTTGCAGGCACAGACACGGCAGCACTGGCTCAGGAGCCCCTGTTTGCACTGCCCAGGGCAGGTGTCAGCACCCCCATGGTGCTGCTGTGGGGAGATGAACCTGAGGGAGCACAAATGCCATCAGCCCCTGGGGCCAGGAAGGGCTGGGGGATGGGAGGGAAACCACTCAGGTTTGTCGTGGCCTCTGAAGTCACACAGAAAGTTTGTTCCCATCAGCTGTGAGTTTCCTGTGCCACTGCAGACGTTGTTGCTCAGAGCCAGGGCTGCCTGGCAGCCACCCCCAAACTACCCTGAGCATTTCCTCTGCTTCCCCTTTCCTTTCTTTCATCTTCCTGCTCCAGATTTCTTCCTATTGCCCACTCCTGTTCCCTCCCCTGGAAACAGCCCATCCCTGTTTGCCCTTTCCTCTCTGGCCCCACTCCCCATTTCAGTTCCCCAGTTGACACCATGGGAACGTCCCTTGGGGAGCAGGATCATCCTACAAGTGCTTCAGGAATTGTCTGCAGGGTCCTGCAGTGCCTCGTGCTGCTCCCTTGCCAGAGGCAGCACAGGCCAGGGGGGCACATCTGGGCTGCTGTGTCTGGCTGTGGGGCTCCCTGTTCTGGGCAATGAGGAGGAGCTGCAGAGGCTCTGCAGGACTGACAGGATGGGCTTTGGGGCCTGTGTGCAGAAACTGAGGGACCTGGGCTGCTGGACCTTCTGAAGAGGAGGCCCAGGGCTCATCCTGAACCTGCTGCAAGGGTGGTTTAGGAGAATCACAGAATCAGCAAGGTTGGAAAAGACCTTGGAGATCATCAAGTCCAACTTGTGTCCTGACACCACCTTGACTTCCCTGAGCCTCCAGGATAAACAACTCCATCTCCCTCAGCTGCTCCTCACAGGATTTGTGCTCCAGACCCTTCACCAGCCTGTTGCCCTTCTCTGGACATGCTCCAGCCCCTCCATGGCCTTCCTAAATTGGGGGCCCAGAATTGGACACAGCACTCAAGGTGTTGCCCAACCAGTGCCAAGCACAGGGGAAGTATCCCTACCCAGATCCTGCTGGCCACACTATTCCTGATCCAGGCCAGTGGCCATTGGCCTTCTTGGACACCTGGGCACACTGCTGGCTCATGTCCAGCCTGCTGTCCATCACTGCCCCAGCTCCCTTTCTGCCTGGCTGCTCTCCAGACACTCTGTCCCCAGCCTGTAGCGCTGCAGGGGTTGTTATGGCCAAAGTGCAGGACCTGGAACTTGGACTTGTTAAACCTCACCTTGTTGGGTTTGGGCCCTGGATCCAGCCTGTCCAGGTCCCTGTGCAGAGCCCTCCTACCCTGCAGCACATCAACACTCCCAGCCAACCTGGTGTCACCACGGTTCCATGGGGCCCTAGAGTGTCACAATGGTCTCCAGGATTCCAGGAAGCCTCCCAGCAATCCAATTTTGGATCATACTGGGACTGACTGGACTCATACTGGGAGTATCTGAGAATGACTGGGAACATACCTTGCACATCATCCCCCATACTGGGGGTGACTGGGTTGATCTAGTCAGAGGCAACTGGGACCATCCTGGGAGTGCTGCCATGTGACAAGGATCATACTGGAGCTTACTGGGCTCATACTGGTGTTGAAAAAGGAACAGCTGGGATCTCTGAACACCACAGGTTCTTTTCCTGCTCACTGAAGGAGGAGCTTCTCAGTATCCATGTGTGAGGGGACCTTCACCTGAACCAGATGCTGTTAGGAGAAAAAACTGCCTGTGCTGGAAAATCCCACACAACAAGTCAATGCCAAGAGAGCATTTTGCTTTCACAACTTCCCTCTTGGAGCCACAGTCCTTTTGGAACACACAGCAAGCAAGAGAACAGCACAAAATACAAGGCTGTATCCAGTTTTTGGCTGGACCAGGAAACAGAGGGAATGCCAGGGTCTGCTGTCACAGACCCTCCGTTTTGGGAACAGAACCACCCCAGGCTCCATTCCAAATGCTGTGCACACCCTGCTGGCCACAAACAACCCCTTTTTTAAGAAGCTGTTGGCAGGAGCTCTCCCAAATAAATGGCATCTTAATGGCAATTTTCTTTCAAAATCACCTCTGTTCCAAAGAACAGAAAGCCCACAGCAATCCCAAAGGCACATATGGTGCACCTGGGCAAATCCTCGACTTAGGGGCCCAGTGGGTTAAAAAATACCCATAAGAAGCCACAGAGTCCAGAGTGCAAACTGCAGCAACCACTTGCTGGATCATTTTGGCTGTGCTGCACACATCTGCAGACTGTCTGTCCCCCTGCAAGGACAGAAGGACACCCATCAGGGGCTGGGCTGGCTGCTGAGAATGCCTCGGGCAGGAGGATCCTCAGGCAATGAGCAGGTGCCCAGAGCCGCTCTGACACTGAGTCCTCTGTGCCCCACAGCAACGGGAACACCACAAGGACACGGCAACGTTCCTGTGACATCACAGCAGCAGCTCCCCCAAAAACTGCCTGGAAGGTTCTCCTGGGTCACCAAGGAGCACAAAAGATCCTCAGAGGGCACAACCTATTGCTCAAGGGATCCAAGAGGAACTCAGAAAATGCAGCAAATGAGGACACCCCACAGCCCAGCCTGAACACTGAGAAGGAACAAAGATGTGAGCAAACAAAAGGAAACACAACTTTTGGTCACTGATGCTTCTGACTGAAACTAGCAAAGCTTGTTCCATCTGGGATCTTTGTTCTAGTTCTAGAAACAAGCAAGGTTTTCTACTGTCAATGTACAGAAAGCTGGAACTTGGGGGAAAGAAGGCTGAGAGTGCCAAAGCCTTGTGTGACTTCTTGGACATCTTGTGGCTGAGGGTGTCCAAGGCAATGGACTCACAAGCGGGGTCCCTGCCCTCCCCACTGACAGCTGCCATCTCTCCTTCAGCCCCACACGTGTCTCCAACAACCTCCTGTCAAGGGCCTCCATCCACACATTCCATCACCAGCCACAGATCCTCATCCACGAGGTCACCCAGCATCCCTGAGGCCACAGCAGGGAGTGCTCCTGGCATCTGGTAGAGCACTGTGGCTTTCCTGGGATCCTTCTGGTGCCTGTGGCTGAGAGGAGTGGGGTGGATGGAACCAGGACGGGTCACAGATCAGCAGCCCCACTGCAAGCAGTGCTTTCTCCTGCTGTGTGGGGACCGTGGGGTGACTGATATTGGGACTCCTCTGGCTTTGGCTCCTGCAGAGCACACAGTGGGTCAGACACTGGGCTGAGGGAAGGGGTGCCATGGAAACCCAGCACAGGCATTTCTCTTTGGAGAGGGGGTTCTGCAGGGAGAAGGGAGAAGAAGAGACTTTCCTGTCTGCTGAGATTCCCCCTCCTCTTTCAGCAGCCATACCACAATCCATCAGTACCAGAGTTCATAGGATCACTTCCATGCCAGGGAGCACAAGGCACTCAAAACTGAACCCTGACAGAGCCCAGCCCTGCCTGCCCATTTGGAGGGTGTGGGGGAATGGAATTTCAGCAGGAGCTGACCCGCAATGATACTTTGCCACTTGTGGGTTTCTCACAGCTTTAGAAGGAGTTTGAGATCTCTGTCCCCAACACCCGCTCACGCTTCAAGTGCACACACGTGCCTGGGGGCAATTCAGGTTCCCTGGAGTGGTGGCTGCTTCCCTTTGAAACAGGAGCTGTTGTCTTTTCCAGTGTGCTTAACTCCCTTCTACCTATTAGAAAGTGAATGAGTAAAGGAAATGACCCTGGAGGAAGGGGACCAGAGCCTTGGAAAAAGATGAAACATGCCTGAATTACAAACAAAATCTCTTTCATTTATTTCTTTAGTATTAATCTACTACTACAAACAAAAACATGTTTCTGAGCTGATTGTTGGGATTCGGGGCTTTTTTTCTTGTTCTTGTTGTTATTATTATTTATTAGTATGACTTTTACTGTCAAGACTTAAATTTTAGACATGAATAAAAATGGCTGGATGTCTCTCACTGGGAAAATGTACAGTCCATTCAAAGTTGCCAGTGGATTCTAAAGAAGGAAAATCTTGTTAATGGTGGATTTGGTGTGGTTTGGAGCTGGGGAAATGTCTCATCCTTTCCCAGAGGTGCCCCAAGTTTACTCTGCTGCCATGTCTGCTCTTGCGGCCCCTCACGGCTGCTCTGCCCTGGGGACATGGTGGGGACACCTCCTGCCAGGGCTGAGGCTCCTCATGGCCCCTCACAGCCCCTCATGGCCCCATAGAACCTCTCTTGGCCTCTCATGGTCCCTCATGGCCTTTCACAGCCCCTCATGGCCCCATAGAACCTCTCATTACCCCATAGAACCTCTCATTACCCCATAGAACCTCTCATGGCCCCATAGAACCTCTCATGGCCCCATAGAACCTCTCATGGCCCCATAGAACCTCTCATGGCCCCATAGAACCTCTCACGTCCCCTCACAGTCCCTCACAGCCCCAGGGGCTCCTCCCAAAGGAGAAGGGGTCGGGCCCTGCTCGTTCTCCTTTTATTTCGGTCCCTTCACAGCGCCGAGTAAAGAAAGGCTGAATGGAGCCTTTCCCCAGCGTTTCCCTCGGGGTTCATTGCGGGCTGAAGCTCTGTGCTGGCGCTGGCCCCAGCACCACCATCCCTGTAGCCCCCAAGGCCTTTGCTGTCCCCTCGTGTCTGTTGGAGTCTGAGATACAGACTGTGTGCCCTTGTTTTTGATATTTAGTTCTAAGATTCAAGGAAACACTGAATTTCATATAATATGAAATTCATGTGCATGTTTTCATGGTGATACATGAAAACAAATGTTAAAGTTAGATAGGAAAAGTGTAAATGTGTAGATTAGAAAATTCCTTAAATCACTGTGCAAAAAATGTAGTTTAGAGAACAGGAGACAAGATGGAGGATTTAGGGTGTTGTCTCTTGTCCTTCTTCTTTCTTCTTCATGTTCTTCTCCTAGAGGGTTTTGGGTAGTAGTAAGTGATTGGGTAGAAAATGTCGCAGTGCAGCACACAGGTGTTGGGTCATTGGGTCACTAAGAAAAATAATTTAGTTGGCACCTGTTAATTGGGTAAATGGACATATAAAAGACGTTGAAGAAGATCTTTGTTAGCCATTTTACCCCTTTTCTATCATAGTGCACATAGCTCCTTGTACCTTGTAACGCTGATAAGAAAAAATAAACAACTGAGACCGAACGAGAGAAAACCAGCCTCCCTCTCATCAATCTTCAGTTCAAAGGGAAAAAGAACCCAAATCTAAAAGTCCATAAAGAGACACGTGTCCATTCCCTGTCCCCGAGTCCCGCCCGGCTCTGGCAGCAGCAGCAGCCGCAGCGCAGCGGGCGCCGGCCCGGCCCGGCCGGGGCTCCCGGCCAGGAGCAGCAGCAGCGCCGGCCCTTCCCACCTGCTCCTGCCTCGGCTTCCCAGGGCTTTTTCCAGGGCAATTCTGGACTACAGCAACAATCCCCCACAAACAGCCCTGATTCCTCAGGGCCCAGCTCTGCTGCCCTCAGCCAGCCCTCAGAGGAAGAAAGGATCGGGTTCCAGCGCTGTTTTCAGCACGGTTTTACTCACCCTGAGGTGACAGCAGGAGGCTGTTGGTGCCTTGGCCTTGGCAAGTGAAGATCCCGGCTGCTCTTGCCCCTCTTCTGCTTGCCATTTGAATTTTAGCAGCACAACTGCAATTGCCTCTTTCAATCAGTGCTACCCACTGTGCTTCTGTCACAGGGAACTCAGGATTTTTGTTTCAGGCATCATGATCAGTAGAGATCAAAATGCTCCCAGGTCCCTGAGCACTAAGTCGAGGAGAATTAAACCCACACAGGTCACATTTGCAGTGCTCAAACACAGCCCTGTTGCTGCTGCTGCTGCTGCTGAAATAGAATCAACTGACAGAGGCCATCACAGAAATTGCCTCTGCAGTGGCAAATAAAATGAAAAAATCCACCAGGAATAGGAAAAACCAGCACTTTCCAACTTGCTTCATTGTTTCTTCTGAGCAGCAGAAGAAAAAGGCACAGGGCACCTTTCAGGCAGTTCCACAAGCTCAGGGTTTTTATTTCATGGGGAATCTGAGATGCAATTGGCCTTGTTAAAAGGATAAAAGCAAAGGGAATGAATTGGGAATTATTAGGAAAAAATGACCCTTCTTACACACAAAGTTCACCAAGTCATTCCCTGCATTTCTCCTTTTCACATTCTTTCTCTCATCCACTGAGATGTCCAGCTTATCATGTTCTGGTGCTTATCATCAACTGATTGTGCTCTTGATTTCTCCCAGTGCAAGAGATGTAGAATCATCTAAACTGAACACACAAACAAACTCCCTCTGTCAGCCCATCTTCATGCTCCAGATCACTTTCAAGATGTCCATGGGGAGTTTGGAATGATGAGCTCTCCACTGCTGGCTGCAGGCTCTGGAGATTCTTTCTCCACATTCAGCCAGGCTTGTATTCCCCAACAATTCCTGGTAGCCCATCATGTTTTCTTTGGGTAGAAGAGGAACAGTGAAAACCTCACCAATGGCACAACTCCCCTGTCCACGAGGAAAAGAAAGAACAAGTTGTCAAGTTCTTCAAATATTTGTCCTGCTTTGCTGCCAGAGTTTTGCTGCACTCACAGTGTGGGAAGCCAAGAGAAGCTGCAGCTGGGGGCACATCTGGTGACAGGAGCTGCGCCTTGTTCTCCAGGACAGGTTTTTGGAAAGAACAGACGGGACTGGGGAGAAGATTCTGGGAAAATTGAAACAGCTTTTTTAAGAAATGAAAATAAAATCAAAAGAAACAACCAATATGGTTTTTTTCTATTTTTCTCTATTTATTTTTATGTTTCCCTTTTCCATCTTGCACTGTTTCTCCATCCCATTCATTCCAAATGGATCTCACCTCTAAGATCTGAGACTTGACAAGATTTAGACACTGTAAAATACCATGAGCTATACCCAGTTTGCCTTCCCCTGCTTTACTTGGAAAGCAATGCTGGAGACACAAGTGCAGTGCTTGGCTCAGGCACAAATTCTGCATTCAGGGAATGTGCTCAGACAGTGTCTGACCCTCAGCAGGGACAAGGCACAGCAGCAGCCAAGGGCATTGCTGTGCCCCTGTGCAGGAGTCCAGACTCTGGCTCTTGGCTCAACAGGGCAAAGTTCCCGTGTTTGGCCAGGCTCAGGGGCTGCCCGGGGAGCGCGGGGCTCGGGGCGGGGCCGAGCGGGCAACGGACAAACGGACACGGGGACAAACGGTCCCGGTGCTTCAGTTGCAGCGGCAGCGGCGGCAGCAGCGGCAGCAGCGGCAGCAACAGGAAGCGATTTTATCGATTTTCTGTGTCTCCTCTCCCTCTCCCGCGGTCCCACATCCTCGCCCGCTCTCCCTTTCCCAGTGTCCCCATCCTCTCCAAGTTTCCCTCTCCCCGTACACACCCGGGCCATGCCCCCGGTCCGACCCCGGCCCCGGGCGAGGCTGCCCCAACCCCGGCCCCGGCCCCGTCCCCGTCCCCGGCCGTCCCCCCGCGGTCTCGCCCCCGCCCAGCTCTGGCTGTGCTGGCGCTGGCGCTGCTGGGCGGGCATCATTGCCTGGGGCTGGGGCAGCATCGCTGCCCTTTGGCTCCGCCTGGCCGGAGCCCGGCCCCGGCCCCGGCCCCGGCCCCGGCCCCGGCCCCGGCCCCGGCCCCGGCCCTGCCCCCGGCCCCAGCTCCTCCCGGGGCCCGTGGAGGACACAGGCGGCGCGGCCGCTGCCGCCGCCTCCGCTGCGGCTTCCCCGGCCCGAGCTCCGCCGCTCAGCAGCGCGGCCGCCGGCCCCGAGCCGCCGCTGTCGCGTTCCAAAGAGCGAACGCCTGCGGATGCCCGGCCCGGGGAGGTCGGGGAGCGCTCGGGGGCCGTTCCTGGCCCCGGGCCGAGCACTGACGGCCGCGTCTCTTCCCCAGGGAAGGCGCAGGAGGCCCTGCAGCAGCGGTACCGAGTGGGTTCACTGCTGGGGCGCGGCGGCTTTGGCAGAGTTTTCGCAGCAACTCGGATCTCGGACGGACTCCCGGTGAGCAGAGGGGCCGGCGGCGGGCGGAGGAGGAGGAGCGGGCGGAGGGGGCGGAGGAGGAGAAGGGGGTGGAGGAGTAGGATGGGGCTGGACACGGTGGGCGGTGAGCTGAATCCGCTGTTCCCTTTGGCTTCCAGGTGGCCATCAAAAAGGTGCCACGGAACCGCGTCCGGCACTGGGGCGAGCTGGTGAGTGAGCGGGGCCAGCGGCAGAAGCCGGGGCGTGCCGGGCGGGGATGAGCCGGAGCCCGGCAGGGTGGGAGCTGCCAGGACACGTGGAGGGAGAGCGGGCGTGGGGCCAGCGGAGGGCACAGAGCATCCCGGGCTGGCTGAGGGCTTCCCGAGCCCTGGCACGGCCTCAGCCCCACTGACGGCACCGTGCTCCTCCCGCAGCCCGACGGCACCAGCGCACCACTGGAGATAGTGCTGCTGGACAAGGTGTCCACAGGCTTCCCCGGGGTGGTGCAGCTGCTGGAGTGGCTTGAGCTCCCCAACGCCATCGTGATGGTGCTGGAGCGCCCGGAGCGGTGTCAGGACCTGCGGCACTTCATTCGGGCACGGAGGTTCCTGTCCGAGGAAGAGGCGCGGGAGCTGTTCCGGCAGGTCCTGGCAGCCGTGCGGCACTGCACCAGCTGCGGGGTCCTGCACCGAGATATAAAACCAGAGAACATCCTGGTAGACCTGGACACTGGCGAGGCAAAATTGATAGATTTCGGCTGTGGCACCTACCTTCAAGAGACAGCCTACACTCAATTTGCAGGTGAGCCCACACAGGGGTAGGCTTCTGGTCCCAGCATCTCCTGGTCCCAACATCTCATGGCTCAACCTGTGTGTGGCAGCAGGGATTCTCCCAGGACTGGGGCTGGGGCAGCCAGCCTGACAAAACCCCCATGGTTGAGGTAGCAGAGAGGGGGAGCCAGAACCTGTGCACCAGCTGGTTTGGTGTGCAGGTGAGAATGGGCTTGGACTGCTCTGCTCACATGGTTTGCCTTGGTTCAAGATACTTTTTGGGCAATGCCAGCAGGGAGGATGTGGGTATGGTTTTTCCCCAGCACTGAGTGGGTTATTTCCCTTTGTGTGTCATGGTCAGGCCTTGTCAGGGTTTCCACTGCCCTTTTCCAACACCAGTGGCTTCTTTTCCAACGCCAAGTTTGTACCCAAGTCCCAGGTGCTGGCGAGAGGGCAGCAGGTCACCCCATGGGCCACTGGGGCAGCCCCCACATGCCCAGGGATGCTGGGGTCAGGCTCTGGGAGCAGCAGCATCCCCCTGATGAGCTCCATCCATATTCCATAGGAACACCATCATACAGCCCCCCGGAATGGAACGACTTTGGGTGGTACCATGGCGAGGCAGCGACCGTCTGGTCCCTGGGCATCCTGCTGCACGAGATGGTCTGCGGGGAGCACCCTTTCAGGAGGGGCAGGAACATCCGCTGGGGCCAGCTCCCGCTGCCACAACGGCTCTCCCAAGGTGAATCCTCATCTCTGGGCACGGGGGGAACACCAGTGTTGGGAGACAGCAGCGGGCTCGTGAGCATCCCGCTCTGGCAGCTGCTGAGGAGGTGGCACATGTCCTGCTCTCCTGCTCTCCTCCAAAACAAAGAATTGATGGGAAAGTTTAGGCCCAGCTCTGAGCACATCCAGCGTGGCCTGGGCACGAGAATAGTGGGGCAAAGCAGACAGGAGCCTTCTCCAAGTGACCAGTGGTTTGTGGTTTCTCTCCCCAGATTGCCAAGCTCTGATCAGGTGGTGTTTATCCCTGAACTCCTTGGACAGGCCCTCATTACAAGACCTGTTCTATGATCCCTGGGTGCAGGATATTCATCAGCCCTAGAAGAAGGGAGAGAGCCACAGGCACAGTGATGCAGGGACCTGGTAAGTTACAGCTCCACACATGCCCTGGCAATCAGCAGCAAAGAAACCCAGACTTTTTTGTCCTGCCTGTGTCACTGCACTGGGCTCATCGAATGGGAACACACAGCCCTTGTGCTGGAGCTGAGCTGCTCTGCCCAGCACTGGTGGGCACCATCTGAGCTGGTTTTGCTTGTCCTGGTTCACTGACAGCCGGGCCCTGGGCAGAACCCTGACAGCCTGGTGTCACCCCAGGGAAGAAGGAGCCCCTGGAGAAGCTGGACCAGCTGGGGCTGCGGCTGCTGCTGGAGACATGGAGGACAACAGCAAGGATGACAACCTCTTTCTCCACCTGGCCAGCGGGAGCTGGCGATGATGGACTTTGATTCTGGCACCTTCTTCAAAGCCAGGCTCCACAGTGAATTTTCAGGTAAGTCCAGACCCAGGGGGATGCTCCCAGATTTGTGCATTGGCCGGCAAACAAAGGTTTCCCCTTTGCTGGGGCAGATGCAACTGATTCCTCAGTGGCTGCCCAGCTGGTTTTTGGCAGGGCTGGGGACATGGGCTGGGGTGGTTACGAAATGGGAGTGGGATCCTGGCCCTGCCAACAGCCCCCAGCACCCACCGTGCCCCGGGCTGGGGCTGGGGCAGCCAGCCCGACACAAACAAACCCCCATGGCAGGAGCACAGGTGGGACTCCAGAACCTGAGCACGGCTGCTTTGCTGTGCAGGCAAGGAAGGGCTTGGGCTGCTCCACTCCCCTGCTTTGCTTTGGGATCACCGTGATTTTGGGGGACAGTGCAGGGGGAAAGGGAGAAAGCATGGGCTTCCCTCACCCATGGGTGGGTTTTCCCTATAATGTAGGGGTTGGGCCTTCCTCAAGCTCCTGACAGACAAAAGATTTTTTACCATTTTTCTTGTTTCCCCTTTTTGTCTGTAACCTATTTTCATTAATTTGTTGTTTGTTTTTCTAAAGGAAGCGTTCTAGGTGGGGTCCAGTCTGGATCAGGAAGTGCTTGGGAGCAGCTGTGGCGTGGATGGGCCGTGCCCTTGGAGAAGACTGAGGACATCGTTTGGGACCAGCTTTTCTTCTGGCAGCGGATGGTGTGAGGTGGGTCCTCATCTCCTTGGCATGGGTGGGACAAGAGCTTTTGGGAGATGGCAGCGGGCACAGGAGCATCCCGCTCTGGGCAGCTGCTGAGGGGCTGGATGTGCCGTGGCTGGCTGCAGGCTGGGCACATGTCCTGCCCTCCTGCTCTGCTCCCAAAGGCAGCAGTGATGGGCAGCTTTGGGCCCAGCTCTGAGCACGGCCAGCATGGCCTGGGCTCCGCGGCTGGCTGGGACAAGGGGACAGGAGCCTTCAGCTGACGGGTGCTTTCTGCTTTCTCTCCTCGCAGCCGGGCTCTGCGCATGCTGAGGCTGCTCTGGGCTCTGCCAGGGCTCTGCTGGGCTCAGCACCGCGCCGGGATCAGCCAAAGAAGAAACGGTGTGACCTGCAGCAGAGACTTGAGCATTTTGGCAATGCAGCTCAAGTCTGCAGAGTGTCCACCTCCAAGGGAAAACATGACACCTCCCAAAAATTAAACTTGTTCCATAACTTCTGAAATGAAATCCATCTGGGATGACCCCAAATTACATTTTTCATCTTGCTCAAGCTGTAGCTCAGCCCTTCTCTGAACACTTCTCCCCACCCTGCCTTTTACTTCACAGCTCTTCCCTCCTTTCCCCCAGTGAGTTCCCAGCCCATCACAGTCTCCATCACACTGCAGCCTTCCTTGATGCCCCTCACCACGAGGAAGGCCAAGCCCCAGGCTCAGGGACTCATCCTGTCAGTGGCTGAAGAACAGCAATGTCTGTCTGTGCCAGGGGCTCTTGGATGTCTCTCTCTCCATGGACAGAAGGGTCTGTCTGTGCCAGGGGCTCTTGGATGTCTCTGTATCCATGGACAGAAGGGTCTGTCCTTGCAAAGGTTTCCATAATATCTTTGTACCCATGAGTATGGAATGAACACAGAGAGTGAAAGTGTCAGTCAAGTTGTTTGCACACTCCTTCCTTTCCATACAAGACACATCCGTGCACACCCCCATGTACAGATATATTAAAAGGATAGGGATGGATAGAGATTTCCCACAGAGCTCTAAGTTTGGCATAACTCACCTTGTAAGCCATGGTCAGGGCATTTCTTTCCCACCTCAGTGTGAGTAGGTGTCCAAGAGCTGAAGGGAACAGCATTTAGAAGCAGTTTCAGGATTTCTAGGCAGGAAAGGGAGCTGACAACCATCCACATAACTCACCATATTCGTTGGGATGGGCTGCTGGTTCTTGAGGAATATGGCACAATGGAGACACGAGAATTGGGATAATCCCAGCTCTCTGTGGGTCTGTGCAAAGGTGGAGCAGCAGAAACACCTTGTGTCTTCTTTGGGGACACAAGGTCCAAGGAGCTGGGGTGGCAGAGCGTGACCTGGGCTGGTGGCAGGTGAAGTCCCATTTCATGACATCCCGGAGTGGCACAGCACAAAGCTCCAAGCAGCCACAGCCCCACTGAGGAAGTCCTTGGAGTGCTGCACATCCCATAGGAAAAGCTGCATTCACTCAGTCCATTGGGATTTATCACTTCCATTTGCAACACTTTAGGTCCAAGTTTCAAACTGCAAAATTGTTACACTCAAGACACAGTCATGAAGAACATGTATTTCAATTTCCTATTCCTTTAACTGCAGTGTAAAATATCTTAATATTGGAGAAAATCCATCAAATCTGTAAAGGAAGGCAGCTAATGGATCCTTTCCACTAGCACGTGTACAAACTAAGTAACTAAAATCAAAGCTGAGTTCTCTTTTTCAAAAGATCAGTCACCTCTGTCTTAATCCAGAGTTATAGAAGATTTTTCACTACACATTTGGGAGTAATTTTTATCTTTAATTCTTTTTTCATTTCTTTTTGTTGTTTTTGTTTGTTTTGTTTTTTGGTTTTTTTTTACAGAAAACATGTCCTAGAAAAGGCACGTCCTTTGCTCCTGGTTCCCGTGTGGAGCAGCTCCCTTCCCGCTGGCTGAGCTGCTCAGGCAGAGCCCGGCAGCTCCTGGCCCTGCAGGGCTGAGGCTTTTCCCTGTTGCTGGGCACAGACTGATGGAGCAGCACTGCTGAACACGGGCACACGCAGAGGGAGCAGAGCAGCTGCCTTTGCCCACCTGAAGCTCCAAGGCCAAACTCGGAGCAGGCACGGCTGGAAGAGACTTGCAGGCTCCCTGTTGGCTCTGCTGCCCCACTTGTGCCCGGCCCAGCTCTGCGTGAGGCAGAGGGAGAACAAGGGGCAGCTCCCTCCCAGCCCCAGCCCAGGGACCCCTCCAGCCCCGGGCCTTGGGGCACTGTCAGCACCCGCTGCTCCAGCCACCGCTTCTGCTGGCACTGACAGCAACAACCAAACTGGGGCTGGTCCCGAGGGAGCAGCAGCAGTGCCTGGATCTGATCCCTCAGCCTGGGGCAGCCCCCTGGGGGAACAGAGGGCACAGCAAGAGGGACAAAACCAGGCAGGGGCAGAGACTGGAAAAAGCCAGAGCTGGGAGCAGGAACAGCTGCTTCATTGCACTCTTGGAGAAAGCTCCTGGCTGGGTCAAAGCACTGAAAGGTGTGAAAGGCAGAGAGGAGGCCACACCAAACAATGCTCCTGTTTTCACACCCTCCTGTAATAAATGGAAATGATTTGTGCTAACTAAATTGTAACTATTTGGAAAATTGTTATTAGAAGCAATCAAGGGAATTGGTGTTACAAGGCAGATGTACCATTCTACAGATGTTACATGTTAAAATTAAGATAGAGGATGTAGTTTTGAGATAAGAAATGTCCTAAGACAAAATCAACCTTGAGATGGATAAAGTTGGAATGACCTTAGGCGTAGGGCCTGAAAATTATAAAATATAAGACTAATTAGTGGAGCACAATGCTTACTTACATAACACAATGCTTAGTACACACACAGAGCCTGTAAGGTTATCCAGAGGACGAGGATGAGTGTAAGCCTTTGTCCAAAAGACCACCAAAAGAAGACAGAAGACCGCCTAGCAAAAGTGAAGCATGCACCATGAAGAATAGTGATGTAAAATTAAAGAAATAGTAAGTCTGGAGGAGACTTACTGGAAACATGAATGAATATGTAGAAGCATACAGTATATAAGTTTAGTTTGAATTGCTTTGTTTTGTACGTGAGGTGGGGTGAGAAGCCCTCCCTGTACCCCAGTCAGTCTTGCTTATGCTTTAATCATATTTACTGGCAAGCTACATTCATATATATGTACATATATTTTTTCATATATATATATATGTATATATATATATATATATGAATATATTCACTAAATTGTACTCTTTTACTAAATTGTATTCCTTCTATATCAAATTGCTATTCAATCCACTAAATTGTATTCTTTTATTAAATTGGATTCTTGTATTCAATCCACTAAATTGTATTATTGTATTCAATTCACTAAATTGTATCACTTTTTTTCTTGTTATTACACTGCTGTTAACCCAATAGACCTAGTCATCCAAATTTCAATTTCATTTATGACACTGCCCTTGGGTGAGTTTCAGCCACAGCAAGAGGGAGGAGGAGATGATCCCACCCATGGCTGCTGCTGGGTCCAGACATTCACTGAGATAAAGCTGAGCCAGAGCTTCAGCATCTCTCCCAAAATCACAGAATCACAGAATGCCTTGGCTTGGAAGAGACCTTGAAGTTCATCTCATTCCACCACTTGCCATGGGCAGGGACATCTTCCACTATCCCAGGCTGCCCCAAGCCCCTTCCAACCTGGCCTTGGACACTTCCAGGGATCCAGGGGCAGCCACAGCTTCTCTGGGCAAGCTCTGATCTCTGCCCAGGTGAGCAGGGACAGGAGCCGAGGGAACGGCTGGAGCTGGGCCAGGGCAGGGCTGGGCTGGAGATCAGCAAAAGCTTCTTCCCCCACAGGGGGCTGGGGCACTGCCCAGGCTCCCCAGGGAATGGGCACGGCCCCGAGGCTGCCGCAGCTCCAGGAGCCTTTGGCCAGCGCTGCCAGGGATGCACAGGCTGCGATTGTTGGGGTGTCTGTGCAGGGCCGGGGGCTGGACTCCATGATCCCAATGGGTCCCAGATCCCAGCTCAGCCCCTTGTGCAACTCTCACCCTTTGGCTCAGCCTTTGTGTCCCCTGGAGGCGCTGGCAGAGCTGATGGGGTGGGGCAGGAGTGGGGCAGCCCCAGCGTTCCCCTGGCAGTGACACCACAGCCGGGGCAGCCCCAGCGTTCCCCTGGCAGTGACACCACAGCCGGGGCAGCCCCAGCGTTCCCCTGGCAGTGACACCACAGCCAGGGCAGCCCCAGCGTTCCCCTGGCAGTGACACCACAGCCGGGGCAGCCCCAGCGTTGCCCTGGCAGTGACACCACAGCCGGGGCAGCCCCAGCGTTCCCTCCCTGGAGACGCTCCAAGGGAAGCGTCCAGAGCCGCGTCCAGTCAGCGGAACTGAGCGGCCACTGAGCACCCCCGGCCTGGGCTGCTGTGGATTCCTCTGCACACAGCTCGGGGAAGGTGCCCTTGGCCACCCCCACAGTGCCACAGACAAGTGTCACACACAGTTACAGAGCTCTGCCCACAGCTGACAGGGGGAGTTAATTTAAAATAAAAAACAAACAAGCACAGCCCTGGGAAGGTCTTTGTGCACCGAGGCTTTGATGCAGCCAAGGAAGCTCCTGGCTCAGGGTCACCTCTCCTGCTCAGCCAGAGCCCCGAGTGCCCCAGCAGCAGCAGCAGCAGCAGCAGCAGAGAATGGCAGCATTGCCACGGGCTGGCTCAGGAAGGGGAGATTTCCCCCTCGAGAGAGGCTCCTCTGCCAGGTTTTGCATTCAGGCAGCTGCAGATGCCTCAGCTCTGGTTGCACAGCAGCTGGAAATGCAAGTGCAGGAGCTGTGTTCATGGCCAGCCACAGCGGGTGACAGCAAGGACAGGGCCCTGGCAGTGGGACATTTGCAGGGAGAGGCTGCAGCAAGCGCTGGGGGTTGGAAGTGTGTGCAGAAAACAGCCCGGGGGTCTCTGGCCCGAGGCAAAAGGAACAAAGTTTCAGTTCTGGCCTCCCCAGGGAGCACCAAAATCGTTCCTTTGCACGGGGAGGTTCCACTGGCGGGTGTTGTAGGGCCCCCAGAGGAGAGCCCAGGGTGTTCAAAGTGCCTCGGCTGGAGCCGCTTTCTGTCCCGCTCCGGGGGCATTCCCGCGGGCTGCGGATCCCTGGGAAGGCGCAGCAGGAGAGGCTGGAAGCGGTCGGTTTGTGGGTTTGGGGTTTGGATTTTTTTTTGTGGGGGGCTGATGGCCGATTGGTATTTTAGTGTTTTGGGGGGCTGGGGGAATGTTTTTTTGTGAGCTGTGCCCAGCGGTTTGCAGCCCCGCGGGTGCGGGGAGCGCTGGCGCAGCCCCGGCCCGGGCGGAGCGGCCCCGGGCGGGCTGTGGGAGCCGGGAGCGGCCGGGCGGGCCCGGAGCCGCCGCCTCGGGCCGGGAGCCCCCCGGGCAGAGCTGTGTGCTCGGGGCCGAGGCCCGGGCAGCGCTGGGCGGCCCGTGGGCCCCCAGCACAGGCGGGTCCGTGTGGCCGGGCCGGCGCCGTGTCCGCAGCGGGCTCCGAGGGGAGCGGCCCGGGCCGGCCGTGGCCGTGCGGGGCCTGGCGGGGCTCGGGGGGCCGGGCCGGGCCGGGCAGAGGCTGAGGGAGAGCGGGACAAGCGCTGGCACAGCGGCCCCGGGCTCGCCGTGCCCCCCTGGCCACGCAGCCGGGCTCGGGGGCCGCCTGGCCCAGAGGCAGCCCCGGCTGCGGGGGTCCCCGGGGGTCTCTGGGGAGGGGGCGGCAATGGGGGCTGCCGGAGCTCTGTGCCCGGGGCTGGGCGCGGCTGCCGAGGGAGCGGAGCATGCAGGCTCCCCCCGTGCTGGGGCTTGCTCTGCCCGCCTCAGGGGCTGCATTGTCAGCCCAGAGCCACGTGGGGATCGCCCGGACCAGCAGGGCTGGCAGGGAAAGCGGCAATGGGGGCAGCAGAAACGGGCAATGCCAGATCTGGGGGTGCTCCCGAAGCCTGCAGATGTTGGGAGCATGAACAAGGGGGCCCATGGATACCCCAGGAGCCTGAAGCAGGGAGCCCAGACAGTGCTGACCAGCCAGGACTCCTGGGATTCTAAAGTGGTGAGGCCAGAGAAGGGGAACCTCCTGGCTTGCCAGGATCCCCAGCAGACAGAGAGGGGGAACAGCAATACAAACTTGACCCGCAGCAATCCAGACAGGGGAGCCTCCAGGACCCCACAGTGAAGAGACCAGAGTGGGGAAATTCATGCTTGGGTGTTTTTGGTGAATCTTGGCCATATGTGTATTTTTGGAGACTGAATCTGGCTGTTTTGTTGGTTTATATGGGCACCAGATGCCCGGTCACTTCTTGAGATAGCTTTTGAGAGAAAGAAATATCTAACCCAAAGTGCTCATCCATTGCATTTTCTGAAACCAGGATTTCTTATTGCTAAATTTTGGCTGGATGGAGAAGGAGGCTGTGAGGAAGAGGAAGATGCCCCAGGACACCCAGGCAGGTGAGGAGGAAGTCAGTGCCCCTTTCCCCCTCTCTCCTGCTCCATCTCCCAGCCCAGCCTGGCCCCCGGCTGCAGGACAACCCCGCTGCCGACGCCGTCCTGCCGGGGACGCACTGGGGGGATCTCCTTCCCCTTCCCTCTGGCACGGAGGCAAATCCCATCCTCTCCTTGTCCTTCCTCCCCCAGACAAGGAGCTGAGGATGGAGACCAGGGAAGACAAACCCCTGGGGCAGAACCTCGTGGAAGAGGTCGTTTTGAGCAGCTCCACAGTGCAGGAATCAAGGAGGAAGGAAAAGCTTCAGAGATCCCGCAGGAGGAGGGGCTCCAAACCCATCCCAGGGTGCTCTGAGGAGGAGAGATCCACCCTGTGCCGGGAAGGCGGTCTGAGATCCAGCCGGGGCTCTGAGCTGGTGGTCCATGAGCAGCCTCAGGATGGGGAGAAACCCTACAAGTGCTTGGAGTGTGGGAAGAGCTTCAGCCACAGCAACAGCCTGATCTGCCACCAGATGATCCACACTGGGGAATGGGCCTATCAGTGTAGGCAGTGTGGGAAGGGCTTCAGCTTCACCTCCCAACTCATCATCCACCAGCGCATCCACACTGGAGAGAGGCCCTATGAGTGTCCCGAGTGTGGGAAGAGGTTTCACAGCAGTTCCAATCTCCTCAGGCACCAGCGGATTCACACGGATGAGAGGCCCTTCCGCTGCCCTGACTGTGGGGAGGGCTTCAAGCGAAACTCCCACCTCATCAGGCACCAGCGCATCCACACTGGGGAGAGGCCCTATGAGTGTCCCCAGTGTGGGAAGAGCTTCACCCAGAGCTCTCACTTGACCAGACACCAACGGAGGCACCGGTAAGGGAAGCTCTGCAAATGCCCCAAGTTCAGGAAGAGCTTTGTGCACTGCCCGTGATTCATCCCCACTTGGAGGTCCGACATTGGGAAGAGACCTGGTGATCCATGTTCCCTGTGATCCATGCTGGGAATACACCTGTACCTTTTCCTGCCCATGGCAATGACATGATGTGGGATCAAAGAACATGAGAGTCTGACCATGTCCCTGTCATTATATTCAATCCCATCTCAGGTTCTTGCCAGGG
This sequence comes from Periparus ater, assembly GCA_032357785.1. NCBI lineage: Eukaryota > Metazoa > Chordata > Aves > Passeriformes > Paridae > Periparus > Periparus ater. The sequence goes on from JANVCZ010000030.1 coordinate 14,011,247, forward strand.
GCAGGAAAAGGACTCCCTCTCTCTCACCAGAGGAGAAGAATGTCCGTTCTTGGCAGGAGGAAATACGTGGCCAGGAAGAGCCAGTTGGTGGCATTTTAGTTTTCCCTGTGTGTAGTTTGTCTTATCCCTTCTGGTATCCAAATTGTTTCTATTCCTCTTTGTTTCTTATCCCATTGCTGTTCTCAATAAATTGTTCTTATCCCAGCCTGGGATCTTTGCCTTTTGTGCTTTCCATGGGAGGTGGGAGGGAAGCGAGCGGCAGCACGGTTTTAGCAGGAGCAGGAAATTGGGGAATGCCATTCCTGAAGCACAGCCCGTGGAAACCGAGCATCCCAGCTGGTGGCAGGCCTGGTTGCCATGGCAGCAGCCTTGGGAGCGGGTCCCTGGCTGGGGGCTGTGGGAACCTCTTCCCTCTGGTGCCCAGGGACAGGAGTGGAGGGAGCGGCTGGAGCTGAGGCGGGCAGGTTTAGGCTGGATGTGAGGAAAAGGTTTTTCCCGCGAGGCTGCTGGGGCACTGAACAGGCTCCCCAGGGAAGGCTCCCAGCTCCAGGGCTGGCTGAGCTCCAGCAGCGTTTGGCCAGCGCTGCCAGGCCCAGGCTGGGATTGTTGGGGTGTCCTGTGCAGGGCCAGCAGTTGGACTGGAGGATCCCCATGGGTCCCTCCCAACTCAGCCAATTCTGTGGCTCTGGGATCCCATGAGCCTGGGGATGGGACTGCAAATGGCTGCCATGGCAACGGGCTCTGGCTCCAGGCCTGAGCTGGTATCCATGGCAACCAGCCCTGGCATGGGGCCACAGCAACAGGGGGCTGTGATGGTTGCCATGGAAATTGGCCATCGCAACAGGTGGTTGGTGATGGTTGCCATGGAAACTGAGCATAGCAATGAAGGGCCGGTGATGGTTGCCATGGAATCAGAGTATAGCACCAGGCTATATCAACCTGGTGATGGTTGCCTACCAAGGATCAGATTTGTTACAGGCCCTCAGAGGAGCTCCATGGGGACATTCTAAGGGTCTCCAGGCTGTTCAGGAGCCAGAATGTCACAGGCAGAGACAGGGGCTCCACAGAGACCTCCCAGGGGTTTCTGGGGATGCTGAAGAGCCGTGTGCTCAGACGCAGTCACAGCAATTCCATGGTGACATCCCAGGGGACCTTGGGCTGCAAAGGCACCGCTCTGTCACAGGCACTCCCGGGGGCTCTATGGTGACATCCCAGGGGTCCCCAGGCTGCCAAAGAGCCGGGATGTCACAGACACTGCCAGGGCTTCCTGTCATGGGCAGAGTGGGGGCTTCAGGCAAAAGCTTTATTTCTTTATTGGAGAAACTCCTGCTGAGTCATGAAATAGAGAAATGACACCCAACAGCCACCAGGGATCCTCAAACACCTCCAGGCTGCCTAGAATTTTAAATTCCTTCTAAGAGAGGAGACTGGGAACAGCTGGATTCAATGCCAGCCCCAGAGTTTGTCAAAGGTTTATGTGCAAAGACTGGACAGGTGGAACTGAACCGTAATGCAATTTGTCCCACAGGATTAACAATGGAATATCAGATATATTTATACAAATACAAGTGTGACTGATTCTGAACATGATTAGACAGATTCAGTTACACCACAGAGTAAATAAAGAAAAAGTGTTATTTATTCCACAGTAATGGAGCTATAACAATTATTAGACTATAGTGTTTTAGGGAGCAATTTTGAAGTAAACAGGGCCTTGCTGGAGTTGTTTGAGTCCATTCCAGGCACAGCCTCCTGCTCCAGCAGAAACGGCCTTTCCTGTGCCATGGCCAGGGCAGATCCCGCTGCAGGAAAAGCCCCAGGCCAGCCCCAACCCAGGGAAGGGCTCGGGCACAAGTGCAGAGTGCCTTGCTGGGAGCTGTGCCAGGGACAGCCTGAGGCACCAAAGGCACCTTGGCAGCAGCAGCTGCTCCCAGGGCATGGCCAGAAGGCTCCCTTGGCACCCCGGCCTGGTGGCCAGCACTGCAGAGCTGCTGCTTCAGGGCTCATTTCTGGCTGGGCTCTGAAAAGCCACTGCTGCTCCAGGAGCCTGACTGGGAAGCAATTGGCCCCAGCACCCTGGGGACAAGATAATAATGAAACAACTCTTCATGCCAGCAGAGACAAGGCAGGGGCAGAGGAAAGGGCAGAGCCAGGCCCAGGGGACATGGCTGCAATGGTGATGGCTGTGAGGTCACTGCCACTGCAGCAGCCTGGCTGGCCCTCAGCAGACATTCTGTCCAGGAGTGTTGTGAGGGCACCCAGCACATGAGAGAACCCACACAACAGCAATTCCATCCTTGGGGAGGGGAGGGGCTTTCACTGTGTCAGGTTGCACAGAGATTCTGCTCTGGGAGCAGTCCTGGGATGGGGCATCCATTTCTCTGGAAAAGTAGTTGCAGTTTTGCGCCACTCTGATTGTAAATATTTCCTCCTTCTAACAAATCTAAATCCATTCTTGTTCAGCTTAATAATATTGATCCCTGTCACTGCAAGATTTGTAGAGAAAATAACTTTGACCAGTGTTTCCATTTTTACAGACCATGGAGAAGACTAAAAAATCTCCCAGGGATTTGGAGGCCTCATCACATAAGCAGCAGGTAGAGGCTGAGGGCTCTGGGCTGTGCAGCTGCAAGGCCCTGCCAGAGGCAACTTGTGCAGCCCTTTGGCCATGGCTGCTGGCCCTGGGCCTGAGGCCAGCAGGGGACAAGTGACCCTGGCAGCCCTGGGGCCTCATTGCCTCCTTGTCCCTGCTCAGCAGCCTGGCAGGGGCTGCCCCATGGTGCTGCCCTTGGCATTGCACATCCCCACATGCCAGTGGCCCAGGAAGAGCCCTGAGCAATGAGGGAGGGACAGCATCTGCCTTGCCAGGGGCTGGGGCTCAGCCCTTGGCCCTTGGCATTCCTGAAACACATCCAGCTTTGCTCAGCACCACAGACACCTTTCCCTTGCTTGTCCCCAGCTGCCATCAGGGCCTCCAGTCTTCTGCTCTCCCTGGAACCTGGGGACGCTTTCTCACTCGTGCCTCTCATTTCAACTACAAGAAACTTCAGTGTTTCCATCTGACTTGGAGCTCTTGAGAAGTTTCTGGAGCACACACTGAGGGACTGAGTGTGATGCAAAGAGCCCCAAAGGCCCAAGAGGGTGATGAAAGTGCTGGTGCTGTGTCTGTGCTGCTGAGCTGGGCCGGGCTCCTGGCCCAGAGGCAGCTCCTGGCAAGGGCAGCGCTGCAGAGAGACAGCTCTGGCCAGGAGCAGCTCCTGAGCACAGCCCAGCAGGGCTGGGGCCCTGCCAGGGCAGCTCAGGGACACAGAGAGCAGGCCCAGACAGAGCTGCCAGGGGCTCAGCACTGGCAGGGGCTGTGGGATGTCCCAGAGGGGGCTGTGTCACAGCAGCACCTCTGTGGCTGTGTCCTGGAGCCCCAGAGCAGCTGTGATGTCAGAAAGGGGCTGTGTGACAGCTCCGAGTGGGTTGTGTGAGGTCACAGATGGGGCTGTGACATCACAGGGTTTGTTGTGTGAGGTCACTGAGCAGCTACGCCATCACAGAAGGGACTGTGTAACATCAGAAAGAGGCATGTGATGTTGCAGTGTGGCTGTATGACATCACAGCGTGGGCTTGGTGATATCACTTAGCAGGTTGTGACATGACAGAGAGGACTGTGACACCAGAGGTTAGATGTACAACATCACAGAGAGGGTTGTGACATCGCTGAGCAGACTGTGACACCACATGGTTGGGATATGAAATCCTAGAGTGGGCAGTGACATCATAGGAGATCCATGTGACATCTCAGGACAGGTTGTATGACATCACAGTGCCGACTGTTATATCATAGAGTGAACTATGACATCAAATGTTGCCCTGTGACATCAAGGTAGGATACGTGACATCAGTAGGTGGTTTTGTGGCATAGATGAAGAAATGTGACATCACAGAAAGGTGGTGTGACATCCTGGGGCAGGGTGTGTGACACCACTGAGTGAGCTGTGACATCCCAGGTGGCTGTGTGACATCTCAAGGTCACTGGGGAGGTCACTCTGCCCCAACCTCCCTCACAGTTCCCCCCAGAGAAGTCCAATGCTGCCCTTGCAGCAGCCTGTCTGCACAGAAACACTTCCAGGGCTCTCTGCATTTCCCTTCCCTCACTCTTGCCTCACTCACACACCTCCCAACAACCCACTTGGTGCTTTCAGCTGCAAGGAGTTCAAAGCTTCTCTGTCCTTCAGCAGCTGCTCTAATTCTGCCTTCAGCCAACTCTGGGGTTGTGTTTATTGTAGAACTCCCTGTGTGTCTGAAACATTCCTTGTGTGGTTCTGCCGTGAGGAAGGGGAACCTCCTTGGTGGCACCTTGGGCTTGGCACACACTTGAGGAGGGTGTCTGTTTTCCATGGGGAAACTCAGCAGTTTTAGATTGCTAAAATCAAAGAAGGAAAACCCCTCTTTGCCTGAGTGCAGCCAGTTCTGTGAGCAAATCAGGTCCCAGGAGAGTGAGGAGAGACAGGATGGGGCTGGGGAATGTGGAGCAAGGTTGTCCACACTGGGTCAGACCTCAAGGCACAGCTTCTCTGACCTGGCCAGACCTCCTTAGGAGAGACCCTGGATCAATATCCATCACTGAATGCTGCAATCACCTCTGCTCTAAAGAGAACAGGAATAAAAGACACCCTTTCAAATAGGAATACGTATTTCTTAGAAGCTCTTTGAACTATTTCTCCATAACTATTGTAGGAAAATTTCCTAGGAACTGCACCAGACCAGAGGGAAATCAAGGCACAGCCATGATTTGTTAGGACTTGCTTGATCCTAATGAGCCCTGTGGTGCATTTGGAGCTGAGCCCTTGAACCTCAGGGCCTGAGGGGAGATTGCACAAACCTTTCCAGGAGTCCAGGTCAAGGAAAGAGCCAAACTGTCTCCAAGCATTAATGGGTCCTAGTGAGGTCATCCCCAGCACAGGCTCCTCATGGACTCCTTGGAGGAGAGAACTGGAGGCCAGGATTGCACAAAAACCTCTCAGAGACTCAGTGTGGGAAGGAAAATCCAAAGTAGCTGAAAAAGCCCTGAGTATCTCAAAGTATTGATGAGCCCCACTGAGTGTCAATGCAAAGCTCCCAAGGGACTCGTTAAAGCAGATAATTGGGGCCATGATTGCACAAACTTCTCAGAGACTCAGGGTGGGAAGGAAAAAGGAAAGTACCTTAAGAACCTGAAGTACCTTGAAGCATTAATGAGCCCCACTGAGTGCTGTTACTGACAAAACCTCTCAAGGGACTAATTACAGCAGATAATTGGAGGCCAGCATTGCACAAAGCTCTCAGAGCCTCCAAAGCAAAAGCCAAAGTCCTTTGAAAAAGCTGCAGTTGCTGGGAGCATGAAGGAGCCCCCCAGGGCCATTCCTGAGCAAGGCTCCCCAGGGACTCCTTCCAGCAGATCCCTGAGGCCACTGGCATGTGGGCTAGGGGGGATGCTGAGGGCAGGCCAAGGGGGTGACAGTGGCCAGCCTTGCTGGGGCTGTGCCAGGAGGCCCCAGGGCCTCAGGACAAGGTGTCTCCTCACAGCCCTTGCTGGCACAGCATTGGCTGCTGTGGCCCAGGGCACCAAGACTTGGCTTCTCTTTGTCCCCAGCTGTCATCAGTGTCTCCAGTTCTCTGCTCTGCCTGGGACCTGGGGACACTTTCTCAGTCACGTCCCTCAGTGGGACTCATTAAAAGTGAAAGAAACTTTGGAGTTGGATTCTGACTTGGAGTTCTTGAGAGCTTTCCTCCCCTCTCTCTCAGGGACTGATGTTCAGGGCCTCAGCACAAAGCCCCAAGAGGCTCATTAAAGTCCTGCTGCTGTGTCTGTGCTGCTGAGCTGGGCCACGCTCCGGGCACAGAGGCAGCTCCTGGAAACCAAGAAGAGCTTCAAAAGCACATTTCTCTTGCTGAGCAGCTCTTGTGCCAGCCCAGCAGGGCTGGGGCACTGCCTGCAGCCACCCTGGGCACAGCCCAGAGGCACAGAGAGCTTCAATCAGTCAGGGCTGGGAAGGTGCTGAGAAGTGCCTGGGCAGAATCACTGCCAGCCCTTGACACAGGAAGCCTCTGGCTGCAGGACAATGCAGCTGCAGCTCCTGGAGGCATCTCCTCAAGCTGGAACATGCCAGTGCCTACAGACTCTGTGAGTACATTCTCTGCCTGTCCCTTGTGTAGAGCAGCCAGGGGTGCCCAGGGCTGTCCTGCAGAGCAGGGTCCTGCAGCCCAGGGTGCTGTGCTGGGGCAGGGACTCTGCTGCCTGCCAGGGACAGCTCTCAGCCGGCCTGGGGAGCTGCTCCCAGCGCTGGGGAGAAGCTGTGGGGGGAAGGAGCCACCCTGAGCAGGGCAGGTGCTGCTGCTGAGAGGGGCTGTGTGGGGCAGGGCTGCTCCCAGCTCCAGACCTGTCTGGGCACAGCTCCAGAGGACACTTCCCAAAAGAAGGTGAGACTGGAATTGCTGTAAAGATCAGGAGCTTTCCTGAGACTGTTTTCAATTTCTTTCATTAAGCAGGGTGGAAACGTTGAGATGATGACAAAAGATTTCTGCTTTTTATAAATTTTGCATATATTTTTATATCTATAAACTATTGTGATAAAGTTATAAAATTACAATCCTTAATTAACTCTATTAAACTACTACTATATACTTGTATTACTATTATCCTTAATTAACTCTAGTATGTTTCCTAACCTTTCTCTTAGATTTTGGAACAATAATCTGATCTTGTAAATACATTTCTGAAATACTGTATTGTCTTATCATCAGGGAGACGAGCTACAAGAAGACCATTTTGTTTTTTAACCAGAATATGAACAGTCATAAAAAAAGTGGGGCAAAGAAACCCTTGGACCTACTCCAATGGGTTGACCCAGGTGTAACTGGGGCAATTGAATCTCCTATTGAATGTTTCTGTAAAATATCCTAATTAATCAACATTAATAAATTGTTGAAATAAGGGGCCGGGTGTGCCCCATCCCCACTGGGACACCTGGAAGCTTCCAATAAAGGTCTGGTTTTTACTTTACTGCTCTAACACTGTTGCAAGGAGTTCTTTTTCTCTTTGATTATAGACAAGAGGAGGATGAGAGAAGCAGAAGAGGAATTGTAATCCCAGAATCACAGAACATTCTGAGTTGAAAGTGACACACCAGGATCAGCAAAGTAATGTTGGAACATTTACAGAGATGCCAGAATTGTAAGTTTGGGTGCTCAGTCTCTCTGCTGGGAGCCTCCTAAACAGCCTAAATGCACTGCTCTGATATTGTCATTGGTATCTGGGGCTCTCAGGGAGCCTCTGGCATCTGCAGCAGCTGAGTCAGGCCCTGCCCTTGGGATTGCTGCCAGGCAGGTGTGTCCATGGGAATGGGGTGTCCCAGCTTCCCTGTGACCTGTGGGGCTGTGGGCAAAGCAGTCCGTGGGAGAGGGGAATAAGCTGAGCCCCCTCCCTGAGATCCCATCATGGGCACACTGGGCATCTCCTTGCTGTGTCCTTCCAAGCTCTGAGCTGCCCTCCTGGCTGCAAATCTGTGCCAGAGCCTCTCGGAGTTCCCTGAATGTCCCACGGGGAAGGGCAGAGATGCCACAGCTGAGGAAATGCTGTTGGCTCTGCCAAGGGAGCCGTGAGTGTCCTTGGCAGAGGGGGGTGCTGAGACCTTGCCCAGAGACCTTTAGAGAGGGTGAGACATTCAGGGATCCCTCTGCTCTGGGCAGGGTCTGGTTTATGCCAGGGTGACACAGGAGAGTGATTGTGCTCTGATTCCAGCCAAAGGTGCAAAGCCAGGGCAGTTGGGAACAAGCCCATCCAGCCCCTCACCTTCCCTAAGCCACAGGGAATCCTTTGCCTCTCACATCTCTCAGTGGCAAACTCTGAGTGCAGCAGAAATGCCGGGGATGTCTGACCTCAGAGAACCAGGAATGATTTGTGCGTAGGAAAACATTTTGTAAAACCAACTCCTGCTATACTTTAGAAGTGTGTGTGCAGATGGCAAGAGGCCCATCTGCATTAAGAGTGATGCCCTGACATATCCTGAATTTCCAGCCTTGTCCCTCTGCCACATGGCCCCAAACCCAGGGCAGCAGGGCAGGGATGGCTCCTGGAGAGCCCCCAGGCACAGGCCTGGCTGCTCCTGGCACACTCAGACAGCACAGCTGGAGCTCAGTCAGGGACCAGGGTGAAGTTTTCCCAGAGCAGGAACAAAGGTGGGTGAGTCCCAGTCTCTTCTGATTTGTCACTGCTCTTTTTCTTCATGAACAGGTCTCCATGTTCAACAACAGCAAATGTCCAACAGCAGCTCCATCAGCCACTTCCTCCTGCTGGCATTGGCACACACGCGGCAGCTGCAGCTCCTGCACTTCTGCCTCTTCCTGGGCATCTCCCTGGCTGCCCTCCTGGGCAACGGCCTCATCATCAGCGCCGTAGCCTGCAGCCACCACCTGCACAGCCCCATGTTCTTCTTCCTGCTCAACCTGGCCCTCAGCGACCTGGGCTCCATCTGCACCACTGTGCCCAAAGCCATGCACAATTCCCTCTGGGACACCAGGAACATCTCCTACACAGGATGTGCTGCACAGCTCTTTTTCTTTCTCTTCTTCATCTCAGCAGAGCTTTCCCTGCTGACCATCATGTGCTATGACCGCTACGTGTCCATCTGCAAACCCCTGCACTACGAGACCCTCCTGGGCAGCAGAGCTTGTGCCCACATGGCAGCAGCTGCCTGGGCCAGTGGCTTTCTCTATTCACTGCTGCACACGGCCAATACATTTTCCCTGCCCCTGTGCCAGGGCAATGCCCTGGACCAGTTCTTCTGTGAAATCCCACAGATACTCAAGCTCTCCTCCTCACACGCAAACCTCAGGGAACTTGGGCTCATTGCAGTCAGTGTATGCTTAGCACTTGCCTGTTTTGTGTTCATTGTTTTCTCCTATGTGCAGATCTTCAGGGCTGTGCTGAGGATCCCCTCTGAGCAGGGACGGCACAAAGCCTTTTCTACCTGCCTCCCTCACCTGGCTGTGGTCTCCCTGTTTATCAGCACTGCAGCATTTGCCTACTTGAAGCCCCCCTCCATCTCCTCCCCACCCCTGGATCTGGCAGTGTCAGTTCTGTACTCGGTGGTGCCTCCAGCCCTGAACCCTCTCATCTACAGCCTGAGGAACCAGGAGCTCAAGGCTGCAGTGTGGACACTGATGACTGGATGATTTCAGAAACTGCTGGCCAATTCCTGCAAATCACTTGTAATAAAGTGATTTTTAGTCACTTGTAAATAACTTGTAATAAAAGTAATCTTGGATACTTCTTGCTGGTTTGGTTGGTTTTTTCCCATTTTCTTGGTTTTCTCATAGTGTCTGCAAAGAAATGTCATTGTTTTGTGCCATTTCTCATTTTGTTTCCCTCCAACTTTCCTGTGCCCACACACTCTGTCCATGAGGTGCTGTGTTCTTGGTGGCTTTAAAGGAACTAAAGGATCTCCCAGCAAAGTTTTCTCCAGAGATCCCCCTTTTGTACCCTTCTCTGGAGCTGCAGCAGCAGTGTCTGTGTGCAGAGCTGGGGGCAGATCAGTGCTGGCACAGCAGCTGTGCCCAGGAGCAGCAGCACTTGGTGTTGCCAGTGCTGCTCCCGTGCCACTGCCCCGCTGCCCTCCTGGCCCTGGTGTTGCTGCAGGGCCTGAGTGCTCTCGGGGCCGGGCACAGCCCTGGGGGTGGCAGTGCCGGGGCTGCAGCAGGGACAGGCCATGGGCACTGCTGGGGCAGCGCTGACGCCTCAGGGCAGGGCCTGGGGGCTCCAGGCTCCTTGCCCAGGCCCACTCAAGAACACGGCCAGGCCAAAGCTCAGCACAGAAAACCCCCGTGAGCAGCCCCAGGGTGGCCGTGGGCAGGCTGGGGGCAAACAGCATGGCTGGGGCTCTGCAAGGTCCCTGGGGGAGACGGGAAGGAGCAGCAGAGCAGGGCTGATCCATCCCCACTGCGCTGGACACCCCAGGGCAGCGTCCCAGAGCGTCCTCATGGAGCTGCCAACAACATCCCCCCTGTGCAGCCCTGGCCTCTCCCCCAGCTCAGAGAGGTGCCGCATCCTTGCAGGCACAGACACGGCAGCACTGGCTCAGGAGCCCCTGTTTGCACTGCCCAGAGCAGGCGTCAGCACCCCCATGGTGCTGCTGTGGGGAGATGAACCTGAGGGAGCACAAATGCCATCAGCCCCTGGGGCCAGGAAGGGCTGGGGGACGGGAGGGAAACCACTCAGGATTGTCGTGGCCTCTGAAGTCACACAGAAGGTTTGTTCCCATGAGCTGTGAGTTTCCTGTGCAACTGCAGACGTTGTTGCTCAGAGCCAGGGCATCCTGCCAGCCCCCCCCAAACTGCACTGAGCATTTCCTTTGCTTCACCCCTGCTTTCTTTACTCTTCCCTGCTCCAAATTTCTTCCTATTGCCCACTCCTGTTCCCTCCCCTGGAAACAGCCCATCCCTGTTTGCCCTTTCCTCTCTGGCCCCACTCCCCATTTCAGTTCCCCACTTGGCACCATGGGAACGTCCCTTGGGGAGCAGGATCATCCTACAAGTGCTTCAGGAATTGTCTGCAGGTTCCTGCAGTGCCTCGTGCTGCTCCCTTGCCAGAGGCAGCACAGGCCAGGGGGGCACATCTGGGCTGCTGTGTCTGGCTGTGGGGCTCCCTGTTCTGGGCAATGAGGAGGAGCTGCAGAGGCTCTGCAGGACTGACAGGATGGGCTTTGGGGCCTGTGTGGAGAAGTTGAGGGACCTCGGCTGCTGCACCTTCTGAAGAAGAGGCCCAGGGCTCATCCTGCACCTGCTGCAAGGGTGGTTTGAGAGAATCACAGAATCAGCATGGTTGGAAAAGACCTTGGAGATCATCAAGTCCAACTTGTGCCCTGACACCACCTTGTCTCCCCGGAGCCTCTTCTTCTCCAAGATAAACAATCCCAGCTCCCTCAGCTGCTCCTCACAGGACTTGTGCTCCAGAGCCCTCACCAGCCTTGTTGCCCTTCTCTGGACATTCCTCAGCCCCTCCATGGCCTTCCTAAATTGGGGGCCCAGAACTGGACACAGCACTCAAGGTGCTGCCCAACCAGTGCTGAGCACAGAGGAAGAATCCCTGCCCTGCTCCTGCTGGCCACACTGTTCCTGATCCAGGCCAGGAGCCATTGGCCTTCTTGGCCACCTGGGCACACTGCTGGCTCATGTCCAGCCTGCTGTCCATCAGTGCCCCAGGTCCCTTTCTGCCTGGCTGCTGTCCAGCCACTCTGTCTGCAGCCTTTATGTTGCATGGGTTGTTATGGCCAAAGTGCAGGACCTGGAACTTGGACTTGTTCAACCTCACCTTGTTGGGTTTGGGCCCTGGATCCAGCCTGTCCAGGTCCCTGTGCAGAGCCCTCCTACCCTGCAGCACATCAACACTCCCAGCCAACCTGGTGTCACCACGGTTCCATGGGGCCCTAGAGTGTCACAATGATCTCCAGGTTTCCATGAGGACTCCCATCCTTCCATCTTTGGATCATACTGGGACTGACTGGACTCATACTGGGAACACATCATGAACATCATCCCCCATCCTGGAGGTGACTGGGAGCAACGGGGAGCACACTGGGAGCCAATGGCATCATACTGGGACTGACTGGTTTGATCTAGTCAGAGGCAACTGGGACCATCCTGGGAGTGCTGCCAAGTCACAAGGATCATACTGGAGCTTACTGGGCTCATACTGGTGTTGAAAGGGAACAACTGGGATCTCTGAACACCAAAGGTTCCTTTCCTGCTCACTGAAGAAGGAGCTTCTCAGTATCCATGTGTGAGGGGACCTTCACCTGAACCAGATGCCTCTGCTGGAAAATCCCACACAACAAGTCAATGCCAAGAGAGATATTTTACTTTCACAACTTCCCTCCTGGAGCCCTTTTTGATCACACAGCAAGCAAGAGAACAGCACAAAATCCTAGACTGTGTTCAGTTTTTGGCTGGACCAGCAAACAGAGGGAGTGCCAGGGTCTGCTCCCACAGACTCTCCTCTTGGGGAACAGAACCCTCCCCAGGCTCCATTCCAAATGCTGTGCACACCCCGCTGGCTACAAACACCCCCTTTTTTAAGAAGCTGTTGGCAGGAACTTTCCCAAATAAATGGCATCTTAATGGCAATTTTCTTTCAAAATCACCTCCATTCCAAAGGAAGAACGGAAAGCCCACAGCAATCCCAAAGGCACATATGGTGCACCTGGGGAAATCCTTGACTTAGGGACCCAGTGGGTTAAAAAATACCCATAAGAAGCCACAGAGTCCAGAGTGCAAACTGCAGCAACCACTTGCTGGATCATTTTGGCTGTGCTGCACATGTCTGCAGACTGTCTGTCCCCCTGCAAGGACAGAAGGACACCCGTCAGGGGCTGGGCTGGCTGCTGAGAATGCCTCGGGCAGGAGGATCCTCAGGCAATGAGCAGGTGCCCAGAGCCGCTCTGACACTGAGGCCTCTGTGTCCCACAGCAACGGGAACACCACAAGGACACGGCAACGTTCCTGTGACATCACAGCAGCAGCTCCCCCAAAAACCACCTGGAAGGTTCTCCTGGGTCACCAAGGAGCACAAAGGATCCTCAGAGGGCACAACCTATTGCTCAAGGGATCCAAGAGGAACTCAGAAAATGCAGCAAATGAGGACACCCCACAGCCCAGCCTGAACACTGAGAAGGAACAAAGATGTGAGCAAACCAAAGGAAACACAACTTGTGGTCACTGATGCTTCTGACTAAAACCAGCAAGGCTTGTTCCATCTGGGATCTTTGTTCTAGTTCTAGAAACAAACAAGGTTTTCTACTGTCAATGTACAGAAAGCAGGAACGTGGGGAAAAGAAGGCTGAGAGTGCCAAAGCCTTGTGTGACTCCTTGGACATCTTGTGGCTGAGGGTGTCCAAGGCAATGGACTCACAAGCGGGGTCCCTGCCCTCCCCACTGACAGCTGCCATCTCTCCTTCAGCCCCACGCGTGTCTCCAACAACCTCCTGTCAAGGGCCTCCATCCACACATTCTATCACCAGCCAGAGATCCTCATCCACGAGGTCACCCAGCATCCCTGAGGCCACAGCAGGGCCGCGGCCAAGGGGGCCTGGACCCACCCGGAGCTCCTCCCGGAGCCCAGCGGACTCCAGCTCAGCGCAGGCCAGCAGCAGGACATGGCTTAGGCTCGGCAAGGTGTGAGCAGCCGTGGTCTGGCCCAGCCTCAACCAGGGTCCTGCAGTCTCCCGTCCCCACCCGGTCACTGCCAGGCCCAGCCCGGCCCTGCCAGGCCGAGCCTGTGCGATTCAGCCCTTCTGGGACACAGGGCCAGAAAGACTTCAGCCCTGAAGCAGCAGGCTTGGAGTTCAAGCCTTGGGAAGCACTTGCCAAAGGCTTGATGGCAATTCATACATTCATCAAGTCACCCCACTGAAAGTTATGTTTCTAGAATCTTCCCGTATCTCTCCCCCGATTGGTTGCAATTCATCGCAGTATTTTGCATCTTTCTAACCCCAGTCTGTGTCTGGACCCATGCCCTCAGACTGCGCCCTCACACCTCCCCTAGATATTGTTGTGTCTGCCCCTAGTCCTGGTCTTTGCACTTTGCTCCTGCTGCGCAGGCTTTATGGGCCTCATCCCTACTTGATTTTCCTATTCCAGTTGTTTTTGGGGACTCCAGCGAACCCGCTCCTTTAATTTCCTCCTCGGTTGCCCAGGTGTCAGGGGACCCTGAAGTTTTAAGGATTGTTGTGGCCACTGTCAGCACAACTGCAAAGGCCGCAGTGCAGCGGGGCCCGGCCCGACCGGCAGCCGGGTACCTCCTCAAAGGTGGAAGCAAGAGAGAGATTTCCCGGGCTTGTCTGTCTGCAAAATGTCAGTCTCACAGAGGTGGATCCAGCTTTTTAAATGCTTTAACAGGTAGTCAGTTCCCACAGCTAGCCAGCTCTTGGATTTTGCTTGGCACAGAGGCAGCTCTCGCTTAGCAGCTCCTCTCAGTCAAATCATTTCCATGGGGGGCTTCTTCCCTGGTCACCAAATAGCAATTCATGCAAAAGCAGCACAAACTGTTCTTCCTGTCCTCCTATCTTTGCCAGAGAGTGCCTTTCAAAGGGATAATAATTGGGAGTGAGGGGGTTTACATTTCCATTGCAAAGGAGCCTCCTGCCTCCCTTAGCAGGCCCCTGTCTTTCAAACGAAGACACACGGTCTCCTTTTGCACCTTCACTTGGCCCCAGCCACTCCTGATCATTTGAAGGAGCGGCTCAGAAGAAGGGACTGCAATCCCCCAAGGCCTGGGCTGCTCCAGGCCGCTCCTGGTGCCTTGGGCTGTTGAAGGGGTGCTGGGGTGGCCTTTGTGACACAGGCACGGGGTGCCGGGGTGCCCTTTGTGACACAGGCACGGTGCATCAGGGCCCGTGGTGACGCGGGACCTTGCGGTGCCCAAAGTCCATTGTGACATGGCAGAGCCCCGCCCCGGCTGGGGGGTATATAAAGGGCTTGTGGGGCCTGGGTCAGTCCCAGGACAGTGGCTGTGTCCAGGTACCTGTGTGCGCCAGAGGACTGCAGGCACGGAGGAGGAGAAGGAGAAGCCCAACTCCCAGCCCCCCAGGCCCTGGCCCGGCTCACAGAGAGCCCAGGCCTTGAGGGAGCAGCAGGAGGAGGCTGAGAGGGCAAGCAGAGGGAGGAGAGGAGCCGTGGAGTCCTGCGCTGAGGAAGAGCCAGAGCTCTGCCGAGGAGAAATGAACAAGTTCCAGCAAGGGACTCCAGGGGAAGCCTGCACTGAGCCACAGCTGTCCCCAGGAGAAGCCCAGAGCTGCCAGGAGCTCTCTGAGTGGGATGAAGGCCTTGAGCAAGAGCTGGTCCAAGTATGGGGGAGCTACTGGCATTTCCGGGACTGGGATGAGGGCAGGGAGCAAGAACCCTCCCCAGTTGTCTCTGAGTGGGACGAATGCAGGGAGCAGGAGCCGTGGCAGGCGGACAGCGATCACTGTCAGGAATTCTCAGATTGGGAAGAATCTCCTGAGCAGCGGCTGTCCCCAGGAGAAGGCACGAGCCGCCGGGCACTCTTGGACTGGGAAGCTTGCCACAAGCAAGAGCTGTCCCAGGATGGCCAGGAGGTGACTGGAGGCAAAGCAAAGAGAAAATCCTCCAGGTCCAGCTGGGATGATGACAGTGATGGAGAGCTGGCGCAGGACAGCAGGGAATACTGCGACATCCTGAGCAGCCAGCTCAAGCACTGGCAGCGGGAGGACGATGACTGGGATGAGGTGAGCGTCCTGGAGCTGCACGAGGAAGGAGAAGAGGCCAGGCAGCAGAGACTGGCAGATTTAGCCCAAGAGGGAATCCTGCTGCCTGTCCCTTGAGAAGCTTGGGTGGAGTGCCAGGAGCCCGAGCTGTGCCCACAAGAGCAACTCTGTTCCGGGCCTGGCCCTCTGGCAGCCCAAGCCATGGTGGAAGATGTCTCTTCTCCTGGGCAGCCGCTTCCCCACAGGAAAGGCCACTCGTTCTTGAGGCGGGCACTGCGGGGGCTGCGGGCACTGCGGGGGCTGTGGAGGCTGCGGGGGCTGTTCCGCTGCCCCTGCCTGGCGGCACAGCCGCAGGATCAGTGCCCGCTGCCAGCAGCACCAGGCTGCAGATGGCGGCTGCCCCGTGGCCTGCCCGGCGCCCCGATCTAGCCGCATGGGCTGCCCCGGCTTGCACTGGCCCTGTGGGCTGAGCCGGCCCTGGCCGCTTTGTGGCACCCCAGGGGCAGCTCCCCGAGGGCACACGGCAGCCCAAAGCGGCACCCAAAGGGGGACCCTCGCTGCCAGGGCTCAGCACCACATCCCGGCCCATCGTCCGGCCGGGAAGGCACCTGGAAAGTCATCGGCTCCCAGCGGCAGCCTGGCACCGCCAGTGGCACCCCTGCACCGGGTCCCCGAGGGCCACAGCCACACGGCTCTTGGCCCTTTGCAGGGACACTGGCTCCAGCTCCTCCCTGCTGGACTCCAAGGCCATTTCCTCTCCTCCGGAAAGGACTCCATGCTGATCCTGTGGCACTTTGGCCATGAGGAGTGGACACAGACAGGAGGTGTTGCTCCCAGGACATGACGACGGCCTGCTGGACTGCAACACACACAATTCTAACAAAAGAAAAGAAAGTTGTGTTTAGGAAGGTAGTAGTAGGAATGGAAAAAAACCCCAACCCCCCACCCCCACTAAGACCTGCATAAGGCCCTCCAGAAACCAAAAAATGATAAAGAATAAGAATAGGAATATTAGGAAGAAGAGGTAGAAGCTGAAGTAGATGAAGACGTAGTAGTACTTAAAACATGGAAAATTAAGAATAAGAATAAAATGTTGGAGTCTGGAATACAGAGTGTGTGCCCTTGTTTCTGATAGTTAGTTATAAGATCCAGGTAGAAGTTCCCCCAGGCAGGGCAGGTCCCTGGGTGCTGCCCCTGGCCCAGATAGTTTTCAGATGGGAAAAATTATCAGAAGTAAGGTTTTAGAAGACAAAATGTCTTCCCTGCTGACAGCACCATAAGGAATAGCTGCAGGGCAGAGTTTTAAAAGCAGAGGTTGTCTTGACCTCTCTACAGCCTTGCATGGTGCTCAGCATGATAGATCAGGGGAAAAAATATTCTAGTGGTGTGGCAATGGCCTCGGGGAGACAAAGAGTTAACACTGTCCCACCCCAAACCCCTTGAGAAGGGCGGCCCAGGTGTTCTGATTGGGTTTGAGTCCCTGAGGGGTTCTCCCTTGGTGTGCTTCTACTGGTCCCTGACCCTGAACTCCACCCTCAAAGGTGGAAAGCCTCGGGGGTTCTGTCCCTCAAAAACCCCTGCTGTGCCTCTGTTTGGAGCTCCCTGTTCTGGACCTGACTTTGTTCCCATGATGAATAAATGGTTTCGTGAACCGGGAGCCCGTCTCGGTTGGTGTTTGATGCTGGTCCCCAGAATCCTGCTGCTTCCCTGGACGAGATCCTGAGGTTGTTGACTTCAATAAGGCGCTGGCAGAGATGATGGGGTGGGGCAGGAGCGGGGCAGCCCCAGCGTTCCCCTGGCAGTGCCACCACAGCCGGGGCAGCCCCAGCGTTCCCCTGGCAGTGACACCACAGCCGGGGCAGCCCCAGCGTTCCCCTGGCAGTGACACCACAGCCGGGGCAGCCCCAGCGTTCCCCTGGCAGTGACACCACAGCCGGGGCAGCCCCAGCGTTCCCTCCCTGGAGACGCTCCAAGGGAAGCGTCCAGAGCCGCGTCCAGTCAGCGGAACTGAGCGGCCACTGAGCACCCCCGGCCTGGGCTGCTGTGGATTCCTCTGCACACAGCTCGGGGAAGGTGCCCTTGGCCACCCCCACAGTGCCACAGACAAGTGTCACACACAGTTACAGAGCTCTGCCCACAGCTGACAGGGGGAATAATTATAAAAAAAATAAAAATAAAAACCACCACGGAAAAGAGAACTCCTACCTGGCAGAGCTGTTCCACCCTTCAGTTTTCACACCTGCACGCACACAAGACCTGGGGATGCAAAAAATGAGGCTTCATAGGCACATTTGCAGGAAAACCAGGTTTAGGACAGGCTATCAGCAGAACTGTTCTCAGCTGGGTGAAAAAGCCCCCTTTGGCAGCTGCAGGGCCATTGAAAATGCAGACCCTCAGGCCATGGGGGAGAAAAGGGCTCTGAATTCCCCTCCCCTGACACATAAACCCTGCTCCCAGGCTGCTCCCCACACAGGATTCTACTGGAGGACTGCGGAAAGCTGAGAGTTGGCTCTGGCTTCTTCATGTTCCGTGTCCTAAAGCTGCCTGGGAGAAGAAATTTAGGGTCAACTCCACTGGCACAATCCCTCCTGGCCCTGGGCACAGCCCCAGGAAGGTCTTTGCTCCTCCCTCGGCCCTCCCTGAGGAGGCTGGCAGGGCTTGCAGGTTTATGGCATTTGTCCTTGCTGCCCCTCACATCCCACTGCCCCACAAAGAGCCCCGAGCCAGCCGTGAGGGACAGGCCCTGCTGGGCCAGGCCTGGGCTCAGGGCTTGGCCTTTCTGCTTCCTCCAACCCAGCCAGGGCTTGCTCAGCATTGCAGTTCCCTGTGCTGTGCCCCAAGCTCGCTCGGGCCCTGCTGGAAAGGGACCTGAGGTACCTCGATCCCCTCGGGCAGTGCATGGGAGAAAACAACAAACTTCTCAGGAGGGGGGAAACAAACTTTCAGCTGCAAACTTTAGAGAGTGAGGTACTTGGGAAATCATAAATCTGCATGCAATTAGAGGAAATCACTTCACTAAGCACAGACTGAGCCAACTCGTCCAACCCATCCAACTTCAAGTTATCCAGATTTTGAAAAGTGGAAGTCAGGGGAAGAGAGAGAGGGACAGAGATCCACAGTCAGCCTTGGATCCAGCGCCATCTCAGCTGCTGTGAGCTCCAGGGCTGTGGCACATGTCAGTGTCACACCCGTGTCACAGCCTCACCTGCTCTGCTCCCTCTCCCAGCTGGGGTTTTTGGGGTGCCAGGGGCTTGGCAGCCACTTTGGGGCTGGAGCAGAGGCTGCAGTGGCTGGGCTGGGGCAGTGACTGCCCCACCTAGGCAGAACTTGCTCTGCCCCCAAACACACCCTGGAGATGTCTGGGGCCATTCATCATTTCTCTGCTCTCCAGCACCGAGGCAACGCACTCTGGCCACAGCTCTGAGCTCGTGCCCATGGCAACCAGCCCTGGCAATGGGGCTCCATGGAGCTGCTCTCAGGAACCCCCCAAGAGCTGGGGAGTGCTCCAAAACCTCCTCAGAAATGTGAGATACATTAAAAGCTCATTGGGAACATGGAATATCCAATAACTCACTAACGGGTTTCCCCTCCCTTCATCATCCCCAAACTTTGGCTGTCTCATTGCAGACCCCACCCCACCTCCCCAATCCCAACCTCAACCCATCCCATCACTGCTGGACATCAAGACCCCCTTCCCAAGCCTGATTTCCCTCATTTCACATCTCCCAAACTCCATCCCAAACATCCTGCCCCACCCAATGCCCATCTCACCCCTCCTGATTTGCATCCCACTTCACCCAATCCCCTTCCCACCCCATTCCACCTGATGCCTTCAGAAGGCTGACCTAGAACAGAGGCTAAACAGAGTTAAGAATAAAGTTTATTAAAAGAATTTAAATACACCTTGGGCAGTACAAGAGCCAGGCCTACACCCAAGATGGACCAAAAATGGTCACAAAAATGGACAAGTCTCACATTTTTAGAAGTTTAGGTCCATCTGCATATCGGGGTTCATTGTCCAATTACAGCTTCAGATGAAGTCCCATCCCTCTTGTTTTCTCTCTTCAGTCCACCCTTGTTTATGCTTTTGGGTCTGAAACTTGTAACAATTGTCCTTGGTATCAAGCTAGAAAAGGAATTGTTTTGTCTACCTACTCTGTGAAGAGAGCTCACTAACACTTCATAGGAAGTTCCAAACTATAAACCCAGGCAGTGCAGAATATGTAAGATACGAAAGCTAAAACTTAAGACGTCACACCCTGAGGGGCTGTGGAATCCAGGAATTCTGGGTGGGAATAAGTACTTTTCAGTGGCATTGAGTGGTTTTGAGGTGACAGATTGAACCCTCTCATCTCTTTGAGTGTCAAGGAATGGAGAAAACTACAACAGATACCACCACAGTCCCCAAGTCCTCCCAAGTATCTCTTTTAATCCCAGATTCCCTTAAAGCACCAGGAAAAAGTGGGGCTTTAGATACCTTTGACAATTTTGCAGACTTTTACCCCAGTTTTGTCTGTTTTAAAGGGATGAAGATGAATCAAAAGATAGAACCAAAATAAAATGACCATCACCCCAGTGTGTTCCCAACACAGATCACAGGGAACGTGGGTCATCAGGGCTCTGCCCAACGTGGGTCCTCTGATGGGGGATGGAGCTGGGGCAGCACACGAAGCTCTTCCTGCACTTGGGGCACTCACAGGGCTTCTCTTACTGGTGCCTCCGTTGGTGTTGGGTCAAGTGAGAGCTCACAGAGAAGCTCTTCCCACACTGGGGACACTGATAGGGCCTCTCCCCAGTGTGGATGCGCTGGTGGATGATGAGGTTGGAGTTGTACTTGAAGCCCTTCCTGCACTCGGGGCAGCGGAAGGGCCTCTCATCCGTGTGAATCCGCTGGTGCCTGAGGAGAGTGGAGCTGCTGTGAAATCTCTTCCCACACTCAGGACACTCGTAGGGCCTCTCCCCAGTGTGGATCATCTGGTGGATGATGAGTTGGGACCTCTGGCTGAAGGTCATCCCACATATCTCACATTCATAGGGACGTTTCCCAGTGTGGGTCCTCTGGTGGATGGTCAGGCTGGAGCTGTGTCTGAAGCTTTTCCCACATTCCCGACACTCATAGGGCCTCTCCCCAGTGTGGATGCGCCGGTGGGTGATGAGGTGGGAGTTGTGCTTGAAGCCCTCCCCACATTCGGGGCACTGGAAGGGCCTCTCATCCGTGTGAATCCGCTGGTGCTTGAGGAGATTGGAGCTGCTCTGAAACCTCTTCCCACACTCAGGACACTCATAGGGCCTCTCCCCAGTGTGGATGCGCTGGTGGATGATGAGCTGGGAGCTGCAGCTGAAGCCCTTCCCACATTCCCCACATTCGTAGGGCCATTCCCCAGTGTGGATCATCTGGTGGCGGATCAGGATTTTCCTCTGGCTGAAGCTCTTCCCACACTCCAAGCACTTGTAGGGCTTCTCCCCATCCTGAAGCTGCTCATGGACCACCAGCTCAGAGCCCTGGCTGGATCTCCGGCCGCCTTCCCGGCACAGGGTGGGTCTTTCCTCCTCAGAGCACCCTGTGATGGGTTTGGAGCCCCTCCTCCTGTGGGATCTCTGGGGATTTTCCTTCCCGTTGGATTCCTGC
This sequence comes from Periparus ater, assembly GCA_032357785.1. NCBI lineage: Eukaryota > Metazoa > Chordata > Aves > Passeriformes > Paridae > Periparus > Periparus ater. Next base: position 14,032,124 of record JANVCZ010000030.1, read on the forward strand.
ATTGTGGAGCTGCTCAAAACGGCCTCTTCCATGAGGTTCTGCCATGGGGATTTGTCCTCCCTGGTCTCCATCCTCAGCTCCTTGCCTGGGGGAGGAAGGACAAGGAGAGGATGGGATTTGCCTCCGTGCCAGAGGGAAGGGGAAGGAGATCCCCCCAGTGCGTCCCCGGCAGGACGGCATCGGCAGCGGGGTTGTCCTGCAGCCGGGGACCAGGCTGGGCTGGGAGATGGAGCAGGAGAGAGGGGGAAAGGGGCACTGACTTCCTCCTCACCTGTCTGGCTGTCCTGGGGCATCTTCCTCTTCCTCACAGCCTCCTTTATCCAGCCAAAGTTTGGGAATGGGAAATCCTGGTTTAGGGAAATACAAGGGATGAGGACATTGAGTCTGCAGGTCCCTCTGTCCAAGCTCATCTCTAGAAGTCACCGGACATCTGGGTCCATAAAACCTCCAAAAAACAGCAAGATTCAGCTCTGAAAATGCCTCCCAGGAGTTTCCCATCTCTAGTTTCTCCTGTTTGGGGTTCAAGGGTTCCTCCCTGTTCCAGCTTCTGGGGGTCACACTTATACTGGGGATCACCTGTCTGCTCGGTCCCTACCATCCCCAGGCTGCTGGGAGTGCCAGGAATCCGCAAAGTTTCCCCCATTTCCATCTCCTCACTTAGGGATGCTGGGACCCCACACTATCCCCCCAAGTAGGATTTTCCGCTCAGCTTTGGAGTTCCACATTCTCCAAACATCCCCCCCCCCAAAATAAACCCAACCCAGGGACCCCCCCAGGATATCCGGGCAAAGCTCCCACTCCCCGATCACCTGTGGGATGGTGGGTGATGATCCCACAGGAGAGGGCTATGAATTCAGGGAGTGCTCGACCTTGTGGTTCCTTCTCCTTTCCCTGATCCTCATTTGTCCCACCTCCTCGTACTCCTCTTCCACCCCTCCTCCTCCTCCCCCAGGAGCAGTGACACCCTCGGTGCCCCGTTCCCAAACCCCTCACAGCCCACGGCAGGAGCGGGGATGGAGCCGGGACAGGTCGGGATGGGCAGCGCGGGGCTCTCCCCTGCTCCCACCCGCTGGGGACGGGGGGAACCTGGCCCGGGGAAAAGGAGAGGGAAACTGGGAAAATTGGGGGCTGCAGATCCAACCTGGGGCTGGCTGGGGACCCCTGGCTGGGGACTGCCAGCCCTTGGGGCTCCTCTGGGGAGATGCGGGAGGGGGGAACACAGAGAGGGCTGGGGGATCCCAGGAGTGGCAGCACTGGCAGAGACTGGTTTGTACTGGGGTAACTGGAACCTTACTGGGGCAACTGGGAATAATTGGGAATGAGCACAAGCATGCTGAGGGTAGCTGGGATATACTGGGAGCGTCTGTGACCATACTGGGGGGACTGAAATCACACTGGGAACAATGGGGAACTGTGCTGGGGAGAACTGGGAACAACTGGGTCTGCACTGGGGGCAACTGGGCATGACTGGGACCATGCTGGGAGGGGCTGGGATCATCTGGGGAGTAACTGGGACTATACTGGGAGCAACTGGCTGCTACTGGGATCACACTGGGAGGAACAGGGAGCAACTGGAACCATGCTGAAGGCAACTGGCATCCTACTGGGATCACAGTGGGAGCAGCTGGGCCATGCTGGGCAAGACTGGGACCATACTGGCAGCAACTGGGACTGCACTCAGGGTGACTGGGAGTGACTGGGAGCAACTGGGATCAACTGGAAGGTACTGGAACCATGCTGAGGGGACTGAGACCACAGCTGGGATCATACTGGGAGCAAATGGGAGCAACTAGGATAGAATGGGATCATTCTGAGGTAACCAGAACCTTACTGGGGCAACTGGGATATACTGGGAGTGTCTGTAACCACACTGGGGAGGACTGGAACCATGCTGAGGGCAACTGGGAGTGAGTGGGACCATGCTGAGATGGACTGGGACTATTCCAGGGACAACTGGGATCATACCAGGAGGAACTGGGAAGAATTGCAACTATTCTGGGATCATACTCAACTGGGATCATACTGGGATCACAGTGGGAGCAGCTGGGTCCATGCTGGCTGAGACTGGGATCCCACTGCGGGTGACTGGAATCATACTGGGATTGACTGGGAGTGGCTGGGAACAACTGGAATCATGCTGAGAGCAACTGGGAGGAGCTGGGAATGACTGGGAGCGTGCTGGGGCTGACTGGGATATACTGGGAGAGACAGGGAGTCCCAGGGATCACACTGGAGGCTACTGGGGTCACACTGGAACTGACAGGGAGCAACTGGGGCCACTGGCCTCATACTGGGAGTGACTGGGATTAGACTGGGAATGCCAAGGAAACTTGAAAAATGAGGAAATAATGGGAAAAAAAAAACAGGATAAATTCAAGAAAAATAGAAGGGAAAAATCATGGTAATATTGAGAAAAATCAGAGAAAAACCACAAAAAAACCAGAAAGAAATCAAAAAATTTGGGGAAAAATAGGAAAAAATTGGGAAAATTTTGGGGAAAACAAGGAAAATTTTGAAAAAAAAATTGGGAAAAACAAGGAAAAATTTGGGAAAAAAAGAGGAAACACAACAAAAAATTGTGAAAAATCAAGGAAAAAAATCAGGAAAAGAATGTGCAAAAAACCTGGGAAAAATCAGGAATAAAATCAGAAAAAATGGGGAAAGAAAATAGGAAAAAATAGGAAACTAAGGAAAAATCTGGAAAAAACAGGAAAAATTGTGAAAAATATGAGGGAAAACAGGAAGAAAACTGGGAAAGAATTGGGAAAGATCAGGAAAAAATCAAGAAAAAAAAGTGGCATAAAATCTTAAAAAAAATGGGAAATAATGGGAAAAAATTGGGAAAAAACTCGGAAAAAAACAGGAAAAAAACAGGGAAAATTGCGAAGAAATTGGGAGAACACTAGGAAAACTTTGAGAAAAGAAGACGGAAATATCAGGAAAAAGAAGGAAAAAATGGGAAAATCATGAAAAAAATTGGGGAAAAATTTAGAAAAAACAGGGAAAATATCAGGAAAAGAAAGATGAAAATCCCAGGGAAAAATCAGAAAAAAATTGTGAAAAAAAGAAGAAAAATCAAGGGAAATAAGGGATAAAAATCAGAAAAAAAATAAAAAAACAATGAAAAATAATCAGGAAAAAACTGGGAAAACCAGAAAAATTTGGGAAAGGAAAAGGGAAAAATCAGGGGAAAAAATGGGCAAGAAAAAGGGGAAAAAACTACAAAAATCAAGGAAAATTTTGAGAAAAAATTGGGAAAAAGCTGGGAAAAAAAAAAAAAAACGGAAAAAGAAAGGGAAAATATCAGGAAAAAAAATCAGGAAAAATCAGGAAAAAAATTAGAAAATACAGGGAAAAAATCAGGGAAAACTGTGAAAAAATTGGGGAATAACCAGGAAACAACTGGGAAAAGAAGAGGGAAAATCAGTAAAAATTGGGGGGAAAAATAGGGAAAAAAAAGGGAAAAATCAGGAAAAGAAAGAGGAAGAAGACTGGGAAAAATTTGGGAGAAATTTTTAAAAAGAATCAAGGAAAAAATGAGGAAAAGAAAATGGGGGGAAAAGAACCACAGAAAAATGGGAAAAAATTGGGAAAATGCCAGGAAGTATTTAGGAAAAAAACAGGCAAAAGTCAGGAAAAATTAGGAAAAAAATGGGGGAAGATTAGGACAAATCAGAGGGAAAAATAAGGAAAAAAATGGGAAAAAAAATTGAAAAAATGATGAAAAACGAGAGAAAAATCAGGAAAAGAAAACACAGATAAAAAAATGGAAAAAATCAGAAAAAAATAATGAAAAAAATTGTGGGAAAATCAGGGAAAAAAATGGGAAAAATTAGGGAAAAATTTAAGAAAATGTTGGGAAAAAGCCCGAAAAATTTGGGAAAATAAGAGGGAAAAATCAGGGGAACTCATGAAAAAATCAGGAAAATTTGAGAAAGAACTGGGAAAAAACAGGAAAAAAAATGGTGGAAAAAAGAGTGGAAAATGAGGAAAAAATGGGGGAAAAAAAAGAAAAAATTGGGAAAATATTAGGAAAATACTGGGGGGAAAAGTGAGGAATATAAAGAGGAAAATAATCTGGAAAAATCAGGAATAAACAGGGACAAAAACTGGGGAAAAAATGGGAAAAATCAGGAAAAAAACAGGAAAAAAAAAATCTACCTATCCCATTCTTCCATGGAATTTTGGGAATTCCCTACCTGGGAGGTCGTTGAAGAATTTCCAGACCTGAGAATCCAGGGACTGGGGAAAGGTGGAATTGTGGATGAGCTGTTCCAGGTTTTTTGGAAGACTGATGGCCTGGTCCTTTTCCAGCTTCCAGAATGTTTGGATGAATCCCACACCTCCTTCTGGCTGGAAACCATGGAAAAATCATGGAAAAATCATGGCAAAGCTGTAATTTAAATTCATGGAATTTTGCCACCAAAACACCCTTTTTTCCAGACAAAATTTCCATTTTTTCCCCCCTAAATTTCAATCTTTCCCGCCCCTCCCCAAAATCAATTTTTTTGGATAATTAAATGGGGAAGATTGGAGGAAATGGGGAAAAATAGGATGGAAATGGAGGAAAAAATTGGGAAAATAGGGGGAAAACTAGAAAAAAATGGGGAAAAAGAGAGAAAAAATGGAGCAAAAATAGAACAAAAATGGGGAAAAAATAGGGGGGAAATAGGATAAAAATAGGAAAAAAATGGGAAAGTAGGATGGAAATAGCAGAAAAAATGGGAAAAAATTGGAGAAAGAAATTGAAGAAAATGGGGAAAATAGGAGAGAACATGGGGAAAAATGGGGGGAAAATGGAGCAAAAATCGGTTGAAATGAAGAAAACTGGGGAAAATAGATTAAAAATGGGAAAAATTGGAGGGAAATGGAGCAAAAATGGGGTAAAATGGGGAAAATTGTGAAAAAAATCAATTAAAAATGGAAAAAAATTGGGGGAAAATGGGAAAACAGGAAAAAACTGGGGGAAAGTGGAGGGAAAATGGGAAAAATAAACAGAAAAACTGGGCATAAATGGAGGAAAAATGAGATAAAAGAGAAAAATAGAGGAAAAAATGGGGAAAATGGGGAAAAATAAAAAAAATAGGATCAAAATGGAAAAAATTATATGAAGATGGGATAAAAATTGGGAAAAATGGAGCAAAACCAGGGAAAAATGGAATAAAAATGGGAAAAATGGGGGAAAATTGGATAAAAATGTGGGAAAATGGGATAAAATTGGGGAAGAATGGAGCAAAAATGGGGAAAAAATAGGGATAACATTTGGGAAAAATGGAGACAAGTTGTACCCTAATAGGGAGAGACTGGGCTCATCCTGGTGCCGAGGAAACTGGAACCACACGGGGGGAGCAACTGGGCAATGCTGGGAGCAGCCACTGCCGGCACCGGGAGCCCCGAACCCCTTTCCCGGCCGTGCCGCCCCTCCAGCCCCAGCACCCCCGCCGGGGTCCCGGCAATCCCAGGGGTCCCCCCCCTCTCGGGGTCCCCGCTTTGCGGCTCTGGGGCTCTCCTCTCTCTGGGGTCCCGCTCAGGGAAGCCGCGGCTCTCCCGGGGCTCCCCAAAACCGGGGTCCCCCCGCCCCCGCGGCCCCGGCAGAGCTCGGGGGGCCCGGCCCGGGAAGCCCCTCACCATGGGGGACCCGCATCCCCCCGGCCCCTTTGCCGGGGCTCTGCCGCCACCGGGACCCCCCAAAAACACCTCCCGGGGACCCCCGGGGTCCCCCCGAGGGGCATCTGCGGCTCGGCTCTGGAGCCCTGCCATCCCCAAACATCCCCCCCAAAAACCCCAAACCCAGGGACCCCCGGGGTATTTGGGGCGAGCTCCCCCTCCCCGGGCACCTGCGGGATGGGGGGCGATGGTCCCGAAGGAGCTGCAGATCCAGAGAGCGGGGAGCGCACGTGGAGCCTCCTCTGCCTGCTCCAGCTCTTCCTCCTCCTGCTCCTCCTCTTCCTCCTGCTCTGTCCCTCCTCTTCCTCCTGCTCTGTCCCTCCTCTGTCCCTGGGCGTGGTTCGGAGCCCTCGGGTGAGCGGGGCCGGGCCGGGACACGATGGGAAAGGGCTGGGTCCCCCCCAAACCGAGCTGGGGACAGCGGAGGTTTGGGGGAACAATGGGAACGGGGCGGGACAGGGGAACAGGGGGAGGTGGGAGCACTGAGGGTCCCCCAGTTCACCCCAGGACCCCCAAGCCCCGTCCCAGCCCCCCCAGTTCCCCCCGCAGCCCCGGCTGAGGGGGGCTCAGCCCAGGACCCGCCGTCGTTCGGGGCTCCCCCGAGTGCAGGAACGGGAGAGTTCCCGGCTCGGGGAGGCCCCAGCAGAGGAGGGGATCTTGTCCCTCTTCCAGGGCCTTTCAGGGTCTTCAGGCCCCTCTCAAGAGGAGTTTTTCTCTTTTTCAGGTTTTTTGGGGGGGATCCCACCACTACAGGGGTGTTTTTTCCTCCCCATTTTAGGGTGTTTGTGCAGGCACAGCCCCACAAGCCCCTTTTGAGGGGGGATCATGACGGCTTGAAGTGACATTTTTAGGGGTGGGTTGTTTTGGGGAACCTGCTGGTGATGCAGATAGGGACCCCATGCCAGGTATGAACCTTCTCAATGTCTGTATGGGGTTTTGTGGTCTTGGGGAGTTTTTGGAGCATCCAGGGCTGTGTTTGGGATCAGGGGAGGTTGGGGTGTCCCGGGGGGTTTGGGGGTTCTCAGCAGGTTTGGGGGTACCTGGGCGATGTGGGTGGCAGTGCTGGGGACCCCATGCCGGGTTTGAACCTTCTCACTGTGCACGGGCAGCGTCAGCGTGTTCAGGGAGATCCTGGGGGGCCCGGGGGGTCACCCCAAATCCCAGGGACCCCAAATACTGAGGGACCCCCGAACTGCCCTCACCGCTGGATCTGCTGCAGGCAGGGGGGCACCAGCACTCGGCCCCCACCCTCCACCATCACAGGGGGGCTGTGGAAGAAATCTGGGGGTGCACGGACAGGTCGGGTGGGACCCCCAAAGTCCTAGGGGTGAGGACACGGGGGGACTCACAGGAATTCCCGTTATGGGGGGATGAGGGGGGACCCAGGAAGAGTTTGGGGGGCTGGGTGGGTCATGGGGGGACCCCCAGGAATCTTGTGGGGGGTGGGGCGGGCAAGGAACAGGGCGACCCCCAGGATGGGGTTGTGGGGGAACCGGACTGGAGCTCCCATGGCAGTGGGATGGGGAAATCTGCCCATGGAATTCTGTGGGAATGGAATGGCAGTGAGATCCATCTACAGAATTCCCATAGGAATGGGACAGCAGTGGGATCCATCCTTGGACGTCCCGTGGGAATGGGATGTCTGAGATCCATCCATGGAATTTCCATGGATTTCCCACCCATGGATTTGCCCTCCCAAATCCCACATTCCCATTCCCATATTCCCATGGGAATTCTGCCCTCCCCACCTTTACACTCCAGCGCCTCCCGCCCATATCTGACATATTTCCGGAGACATTCCCTCCAGCTGTGAGCCAGGGAATTTGTTAATCCCTCAGCCTGGATCTCAGGGATCCCCATGGCGGTGCCACAGTTGCCATCGCAGCCCCACAGATCCCCCAGCCCCGGCTCCCCCCGCTCAGCCCCGCTCTGGCTGTGCCGCTGCTGCAGCATCTGCAGCTCCCCACTGGCCCCGTGCCGGTGCCGCTCCTTGTGCCGGCCCTGGCTATCCCAATATCCCAGCCCTGGCTATCCCAATATCCCAGCCCTGGCTATCCCAATATCCCAGCCCTGGCTATCCCAATATCCCAGCCCTGGCTATCCCAATATCCCAGCTCTGGCTATCCCAATATCCCAGCCCTGGCTATCCCAATATCCCAGCTCTGGCTATCCCAGTATCCCAGCCCTGGCTATCCCAATATCCCAGCCCTGGCTATCCCAATATCCCAGCTCTGGCTATCCCAATATCCCAGCCCTGGCTATCCCAATATCCCAGCCCTGGCTATCCCAAGATCCCGGCTCGGCTCCGGCCGCCATCCCCGGGGCTGCGGCTCCGCCCGGCCCCGCTCGCTGCGGCGGCGCTGGAAGGGGATCCCAGCCAGGGACCCCATGGACATGGACTGCGGGAAGCCCGGGCCGGGCTCCGACAGCGCCGCGTGCAGGGAACGCAGGGAGAGGAGAACTGGGGGGACATTGGGGGATTTGGGATCGGGGGGGTCACGGCTGAAGGAAAGGGGGAACGGGGAGAGCCGGGAAGGGCATTTGGGGATGCCAGGACTGACAAGAGAGGAGGCTAGGGCTGGCTAGATGTGGCATGGCTGGAGTTCAGGGCGTTCCTGTATCCAGGAAAGGGAGCTCCAAGGGTCCCCGGTGTCCCCATGGCCAGGACAGGGCAGGGAAAGCCGGGATGGCTGGGAATAGGGGTCCCGGGTGTCCTCAGTGCTGAGGAAAGGAGGGGCTGGCTGCTGGGAGAGGCAGGAATAGGGGTCCGGGGGGTAAATGGGTCATGGAGAAGGGGGCTCTGGGGACTGCGAGAGGCGGGATGGCCGGGAAAGGGGTGCAGGCGTTCCTGGTGCCGGATAAGGGGGTGCAGGGTGGGACCCCCGGCCGGGAATGGGGGTTCGGTGGGATGGCGGCGCCCAGGAATGGGGGTTTAGGGGCCCCTCGGCGCTCCGGAATGGGCGATCAAAGAGTCCCGGTGCCGGGGGTCCCCCTCAGCTCTCGCCGCCCCCCGGGAGCGCCCCCGGCCCCAGCGCTGGAGCCATGGCGCTGCTCCGCTGCGGCCCCGCCCACAGCCCCGGCCCCGCCCCCAGAGCCGCCTCCGGCCCCGCCATTGGCGCCGCTCTTTGCTGCCCGCCAGTGGCAGCCCGAGGCTGCAGTGACGTCACCGGTCGCCGGGCAGATCCCGGCGGCGCAGGGCGGCCAAGGCGGAAGCGAAAGTGCCCGAGGGAGCGCGGGGGGAGGGGACGGGGCAATTCCAGGGAATTCCCCTGGATCCCATCCCGGGATCCCCCGGGACCCTCCTCGGCCGCGCACTGCGGGACCCCCGGGACAAACTGGGCTGAACTGCCGGGCCCTGCGCTCAAACTCTGCCTGGAACCCGCCGGCTTCGGCCCAAAGCGGGGGAAGCCCCGGCATCCGCGGATCCCATTTTTCCTGCGGCTGCGGCTCCCCAGCCCCGGCGGAGCAGGAGCGGGCGCTGGGAGCCCGAGCCCCGATTCCCGATCTCCTTCTCTCTCTCTCTGCTGCTCTCTCGCTCTCCTTTGGGTGATCAGAAATCCCAGAGCGGCTGGAGAGCCCCGTGCCCAGCTCGGCTTTCCCTGGAAAGGGAGGCCTGGGGGTGCGGTGCCCCGGGATGGCCGGGAATGGGGCTCCGGGGGTCCCCGGGCTGACGGAACCGGGGGATCCAGGGGCTGGCAGGGGAAGATCCCCGGGAAAGGGGGTGCAGGGCGCTGTTGGTGCAGGAGAAGGGGGTGCGGGGGGGTCCCGGAGCTGGGGAAGGAGATGCGGGGGGGTCCCAGGGCCCAGGAATGGGGATCCAAGGGGGTCCCAGGGGGGCTCCCCAAAGCCCCTCCCAGGGCACAGCAGGAGCTGGGTCAGGAGCTCTGGCAGAGACAGAAGGGGGTGAGCCCAGCATGGGGGGGACATGGGGGAGTCACAGGAGCTCCCAGGGGAAGGACACGACCCCCGGGGACCCCTCCTCACCTTCTCCCACGTACCCCAACAGAGCCTCTAAATGGATGAGCAGAGCTCGGTGACTGCAGTATGAAACTTGTTCAGTGGCACAGGAGGATTTAGAATTGAGGACAGGGGAAGGGTTTAACCCAGCCTCCTGTTTGAACAGCCTGGAGAGGGGGCTGGGGAGAAACCCATGCCTGCATTGAATTGAGAGAGATCCAGACCCAGGCTGGGAGAGATTTGAGACACACCCACCTTTGGACTTTGCTGTCCACAACACCCTGTCACATAAGGGTAAAACCTTACAAAAGAAATGACTTGGAAAATCATGGTTTAGGATTTGTTACTTGGGTTAAGTGTAGCTAGCAGCTGGCCTGATAAGTCCCCAGGCAAAAACATCTTGAGAGTGATGTGTACACTCACCATTTCCAACCAGTGAACTGAGTTCCCAACCAACTGGAATTAAGCACGGTGCCTGCTGATAACCATGTAAATATAAGCTGTGTGCAATAAAGCTTTGGCTATGATGGAAGAAGAAACAGGTGTCATTGTCCATCTCTACTGCGACACACCCAACCAGGACATCGGGTCCTGCGGAAGCAGTGGAAAGAAGCAGCTCTGGTGGCCAAGTGGCACGGCCCATTCCAAGTGTCCCTGAGCACAGAAAGAGCCCCAGCACAGCTGAACACGGGGGGACCCCTCAGCCTCGGCTCAAGGGCTCTGAAGCCGCGGAGATTTGGATTTCCCGGCTGCAGCAGGAGGATGGGAGGCCGCCCCTGAGCCTGCACTGAAGGCAAGGCAGCAGCAGCCAGGGCTCCCCAGCGGGGGAAGCCCCTGGGCCTGCCCACAGATCCTCTGCTGAAATCCTCGGCCTGGGCACCCTCCTTTGGCATCTCCAGCCCCTGCGGGACAATCCTGGCTGGCACTGCTGGAGCTTCAGGGCTTTCTGTGCCTGCCCTCGCCACAGCTGCTGGGGAAGGCACTGGGAGAATTCCACTCTGGGTCTCAATTACACTCTGGGCTGGCTGGGATTAGAGTATTGGAAAACATACCAAATGTAAAATTATTTTTTATTTGAATTCTCCAGTCAGGCTTGGTTTGCATTTGCCTTGGGGCAAAGAATTTTGAAGGGTTTTTCTTTTAAGGGATGTTCCACCACTCAGCAGAGATGAACTTAACATCTCAAAAGATTGGGAACAGCCCAAAAGATTCCCACAAAGACAACGATCATCAACAAAACACCAAGGCCCAGCAGCAAACATCAACCAACATCTCCCCCCGACACTGCCCTGGCACAGCTGGAGACACCTGGTCTGGAAAAGGCTGAGCAGGAAATCCAGGAGTGCAGACCTAATTCACATCAGAGACACACAAATCCGTGTGCAACAGGAAACCAAACACTAAGGACTCCACAACTTGGAAACAATGAACACTAAACCAATGGATTTCTATGGGTTCAGACTGTATAAAGTTTAGGAAACATCTAGTAAATCTCACATGTCATGGAATGGTTTTCTCTGCACATGCAGACTATGTGTGGTTGAAATGATTCTGTTCAGAATCAAGTCATGCCTTATTTTTCTAAAGACCTTTTTGGAGAGTTTTTGCTTTTCACAGTTTCAGTGAAAGGATTACACCATTAGAATAACTTTTCGTAATAATTCTACTTTTATATTGGCTGTTCTGCTTGGGCCAGGGGTGTGAGAATCAGTTTTTAGTCAGAGGAGAAGAAAAAAACCATCTAGTGCAGTGACCAGGGACACCTTTAGATCAGGTTGCTCAAAGCATGAGCTTGAATGTCAGCAGGGATGGATGCCCACCTCTCTAGGCAACCTGTGCCAGGGTTTCAAAACCCACAGTATATAAAACACCTTTTTTATGTCTAGTCTGAATCTACTGTTTTTAGACTAAACACATTCCCCCTTAGTCTTGTCACAACAGGCCCTACTAAAAATTCTCTACCATCTTTATTACAAGCCCCCTTAAATTACTGAAAGGGAGCAATCAGGTCTCCGTGGAGCCTTCTCCCTTCCAGGCTGAACACCCCCAGCTATCCCAGCCTGTCTCCAAAGCAGAGGGGCTCCAGCCCTCAGAGCATTTTGTCCCTCCTCTGGACCAGCTCCAACAGGACCATGTCCTTCCTGTGCTGGGCACCCAGAGGTGGATGCAGTACTCCAGGTGGGCTCACACCAGAGCAGAGGGGTGGTGGAATCACCTCCTTCAAGCTGCTGGACACCCTCCTTTGGAGGCACATGGCTGGCTCATGTCCAGCCTCTCACCTTGCAGCAGCCACAAGTCCTTCTCAGCAGGGCTGCTCTCCATCCCTTCATCCCCCAGCCTGTGAGATCAGCTGGGCTGGGACCCTGTCATAGCCCTTGGACAGAGCTGCTGGGCAGGATGAGCTCCCTAGTGAAGAAGGCAGATCCCACTGCCCACACAATTCCACCCTGGCCATGAGGTCACAGCAGGCTGTGGGGTGACAGCAGGCTGAGGTGACAGCAGGCTCTGAGGTCACAGAGGTCCCAGAGCCCCGTGGTTGCACAGCACCACAAGGACCGAGCAGTCAGTCCTTGACCACGACTGTTGTGGCAGCAGCGGCGGCGGCAGCAGCGGTGCTGACATTGGGACAGCGGTGTCAGGACAGTGGTGGCAGCAAGAGCTGCAGGACTGGCAGTGGGCAAGGCACCATGGCCTTTGCTCTGCGCCTCCTCCTCCTGCTCCTCCTGGCAGTGGCCCTGCCTGACAGGGCTGCCCAGGCTGCTCCGTGGCGAGCAGGGCGAGCAGGTGAGCCTGTGGCCTCGGTCCCCATTCCTGGGACAGTGCTCCCTTCTCCCTGGGAAGCGTTGGGGATGGTTTTCCCCAGGGCTTTAGGGAGGGTTTCCTCTGTGGGAGGGAGAGAGTCTCGAGAGGCTCTCTGCTGGTCCTGCTGCCCCTCCAGGGATGTTGCACAGGGCCTGCAAAAAGGGTGGAGAGTGACCAGAGCCAGCCCAGAGCTCTCCAGGCCCCTCTGCAGTTTTGGCCATGTCCACTGACATCTGGCTCCCACAGCCTTACCTGACCCCCTTGCAGTGCCCAGTTCCCTAAGGCAGAAGGGGATCCCAGCACACCATGGAATGGTTCTGATCTGTGCTCCCTTCCAGATAAGGGTGGTAGGAAGGCTTCTCCAGCAGCTTGGCTTCATGAAGATTTTCTGCCTCTGGAACCCCATGCAGGTATGTTCTCACTGTCCCAACAAGGAATAATCATTGACAACCTGTCAGGAACCAGGTGACAGAAGCTTCTGTGGCTGTTGAGTTACAGGTGTGTCTGCAGCGAGGACGTTTCAAGCTCCTTTTCTGGTTGCTTCACGCAAGCCCAGCTCCCATCACAGGGGTGAGTGGTGTGTCCCTGCTGATCCCCCAGGCTGAGCCCTGGTTCTGTGGGATCCATTCATCTGAAATGGAAATACTTTCTGTTAAGGTCCTCCTAGAGGGAAGAACAAACCTACAGGAGACAAGAGGCTGAGTGAACTGGAGAGACGCCATGGTGGGTCCATGTCCCTCAGCCTTCTCCTGAGACTCAGCAGCTGGGGGCTTTCTCTGCGCATCTGGACACGCTGTGCCCGGCACAGCAGGAAGGGATCCATGTCAGCCTCGCTGCCCCACTGCTGCTGGCATGCCCTGCAGGGCTGTTTCCCAGCCTGGCCTGGCTGAAGCTTCTCCCCAGCCTGTGCAGGAAGGCATTTGGCATCAGCTGACAGGGAGCCCAAACTGCACCATGGGCCATGCACACCCAGGGATCCCTTGCAATTTCCCAGTCTCGGGCTAGATCGGGTGTAGGGGCTGTTTGGAGGAGGGAGGGCCCTGGCCAGCCCCAATAACCTGGCCTTTCTCCTGATCCTTATCCATGTCTTTGACAAATATTGCCTCTCGAACATGCCAGCTCTTCAATGGGGAATGGTTCTATCTGATCCAGCTGTGGCTCTTCCTTTCTCCAGAGATGAACCCAAAGGCTGTGCTGAAGGCAGCGTTTCCCAGAGGAAGCAGTGGCTCATGGGCAGCCTCTGCTGCAGGAAGGGAGGCCATGCCAGGCACAGTCCCAGGAGGTAATTGCTGTGCCCTTGGGCCTGAGCCCTGCTGAGGCTTGAGCTGTAAATCTCTGCTGCTTGGCAGTGCCTGCCTTTCAGAGATTTTGCACAGAGCATGGAAAAGGTGTTGAGAATGTCCAGAGTCAGCCCAGAGCTTTCCTCAGGCCCCTCTGCAGCTTTGGCCATGTCCATTGACATCTGGCTCCCACGGCCTTACCTGACCCCCTTGCAGTGCCCAGTTCCCTAAGGCAGAAGGGGATCCCAGCACACCATGGAATGGTTCTGATCTGTGCTCCCTTCTAGATTGGGATCGTGACATGGAGCATCTGGAAGTGCTGGTAGATGGTGGTTTGAAGACCTTGTCAGATGCTGGAGGCAAGTTCTCAATGTCCCTTTCTGCACAGAATAATCAATGTCAAGGTGGCAAGAGCTCACTCACGTGCCATTTCCCTTAAGAGTCTGAAGGTTGATGGATTCTGGAAACCTTGCCCTGCTCCCTTCTGGAGCCCTGAGTGATCCCACAGCATGGCTGTCAGTGGGAGGAAGGAGCATTTAGCTGTCAATCTTCTTCCACTGTGCAATGCCAATGTTCATTGTTCATGAAGAAGTTCAATGTGCTCTGTGAAGCCACAGAGAAGGGCAGAGAGGGAAGGGGCCAGGCCCAGGGCTGTGCCCCGGGGCTGTGCCTTGTGTGGCTCCTTTGTCAGCCCCAGGGAGCCTGAGATGCTCCTGCTCCAGCTGCTGAGCCCTGGCCCTGCCTGGGGCTCAGTTCAGAGTTGCTGGGAGCTCCAGGGAGTCCTTTCTCTCCTGACTGCCATGCAAGGGGCTCCTTCCATCCCAGTGTGGGGCCACTGCAGGCACATGGTCCCCCTGCTCCTGCTCCTGAGTGGAAGGCAGAGATGAGGGAGTGCCTTGGAGGGCAGCAGTCACCAAGGTGCACTCACTGCCATTCCAGCCTGAAGAAGAATCTTCAGCGGTGTCACAAGAGCTGTTCTGTCCTGACTTTCTTTGCAGATGAACCTGATTATGAGGATGATCTGGATTCCCCGTCCATATCAATTACTGAGCCTGATGATGAGGAAGATTATGAAGGTAGGTCAAGGCCTTTCCCCCTGGGAGAGCTGCCAGCTCAGAGCCCAAAGCTCGGCCAGGGCAGCATCACTGCAGGTGCCAGGACAGAGCTGTGCACGTGTGTGCCCTCGCTCTGTGTGATCATCTCGCTGCTCCTGTGGCTCAGTGCTGCCTGTGCAGCAGAGATGAGAGAAGCTTCTGTGGCTGTTGAGTTACAGGTGTGTCTGCAGCAAGGACTTTCCCAGCTCCTGAGCTGGATTCTGCAAGCAAGCCCAGCTCCCATCACTGGGGTGTGTGGTGTGTCCCTGCTGACCCCACAGGCTGAGCACTGGTTCTGTGGGATCCATTCCTGGGAAATGGAAATACTTTGTATTATGGTCCCCTGAGAAAGAAGAACAAACCTATAAAAGATAGTAATGTAGCAACAGGGGAACTCATCTGGGCATAATCCTGAATGATCTGGAGGGACGCCATGGTGGGTCCGCGTCCCTCAGCCTTCTCCTGAGACTCAGCAGCCGGGGGCTTTCTCTGCACATCTGGACACACCGTGTGTGGCACAGCAGGAAGGGATCCATGGTAGCCTCACTGCCCCACTGCTGCTTTCATGGCCTGCAGGGCTGTTTCCCAGCCTGGCCTGGCTGCAGCTTCTCCCCAGCCTGTGCAGGAAGGCATTTGGCATCAGCTGACAGGGAGCCCAAACTGCACCATGGGCCATGCACACCTTGAGATCCCCTGAAATTTTCCAGTCTCGGGGTAGATCAGGTTTAGGGGCTGTTTAGAAGAGGGAGGGCCCTGGAGCATTTCCAAAACCCTGGGCATTTTCCTGATCCTTATCCATGTCCTTGACAAGTATTGCCTGGAGAAGACCAGCACAGCACAGAGAAATTGTGCCATTCAAGCTCAGGGGGTTGAGCAGTCTTGTGCCAAGGGCTGGCAAGGTGCCTGCAGGCCCCAGCTCTGGGGGAAACAAAGAACGTCCTGTCTGTATCCAGCGTGCTGCCAGCTCAGCAGTGGAGCACAGCACAGGCTCACGCTGCCCTTTGCTCCCACAGATGCAGCTGGCACCACCAGACATGCTCAGAATATCTGGGAAAGCATGAGAAGAATTTTCTACCAGGGGACACATGGTTTGATTAAGTTAATGGCCATTGTGGCTGGTGGAGCACTTTTCCTGATGATGTGCTGTACCGGAATCTGGTATTGTTGGAATAGAAAACGGTGAGTGTTTTATGATCTCAGCCTCAAACAGCTTCTTGAAAGGCTGCTCATAGTCAGGAAACATTCCCAGTGAGGCTGCTGTGGACTTGTGGCTAGTCCTTGGTTGCCCAAATAACTCTGCTGAGAGTTCTGCTGCTGCCCAGGCCTTTCATTGGCCTCTTCATTGCTGGGCCTTGTCCTGGGGAGCCCGCTGGGGCTGCAGCCAGTGCTGGCTGCCACTGAGGCTGCCTGGCCAAGAGCAGCCCCAGGAGCAGCGGGCAGAGGCAAAGCAAGGTGGGCAGGAGAACGAGCAGGGACGAGATTGTCCTTGAAAGGCAGAGGTGCTCTGGGGCCCACTCCTGGCCAGGGACCCTGCCCAGAGCCATCCCCTGCTCTCCAGGGCCTTGAGGGGCAGCTGTCCAGCTGGGCCAAGCTGTGCCAGCAGCTCCAGCCATGCTGGGGAGCCTTGGCAGCTCTGGGCCCTGCTGTGCAGGAGGGTCCCTGTGTGCCACCGGCAGCTGGGGGCCTCAGCCACCTTCTTTCTCTACAGGAGCACCTCTGCAGCTTCAGAAGAGCAGCCAAAGACTTTAATCACCAAGAAGTTGACCTGCCATCCTCGCTCTTCACATCTGTCCCCATCTGCTGTGCTGCAGCTGCATCCCCGTCTCAATGGCATCCCAAGACCCACACCTCCCAAGAGAGACCCTCTGCCCCTGAGCCCCCTGGCCCTGGTCCCTGGCCAGGACTGAAATTGGGCAGCCCCTGTGCACCAGAGCAGGGGTTGGCCCATGGTTTTTTTTCTAATAAAGAGATGGAGCTGTCACCCCAGTGTCCGGCTGGTCCCACCAGCAGAGCCCACACAGCACCAGCCCTGGCTGAGCTCCATGTCCAGGAGCAGCCGGGGGTGCCCACGGTGTGGGCAGGCAGGAGCCAGGCAGGGGCTGCTGTGACCAGTGGTGGGGCCACGAGGGGCTGGGGGAGCCCATGCTGAGCGTCCCTGGGCTGTGAGGGCACATTTTCTTCAGTGGCATCACCTGGGCCTGCACCTCATGAGGCACACAGGGAAAATTTGGGCTCTCTCCTAAGGTGTGCGGGGATCCCCCATGAGGAGTGCAGTGGGGTTAAATTGAGAGGGTTTTTACTCTTCTCAACACAGCAAAGGGGACACTCTTGGCTGAGGTTTTGCAGAGCTGGGAGGAAGCCTCTTGTGAGCCCTTGGGTCCAGCCTGTGGGCACAGTGGGCAGGTGGAGCCCATCCCTTGAGGCCAGTCCGGGCTGCTCGGGCCGGGCTGGGCCTGGTCAGGTGAGCTGGGCCATTCTCTGGGGCAGAGGAGGCACCTGGGGGTGTAACTGAGGCCTTCTTACCCTGGCTTCTTACACTGAAGGGAGGCTGGCTCTGCTGGTTTAGAGGGCACAGCTTAGATCCCAGTTCCCTTTGTAAAGCTGCTGGGGAAGTGTCTCCGTTCTAGAAGACAGGTGTCTGCTAGGGAGGGCAGGAGCCTCCCCTGGAATGAAAGAATGTAGATCCCCTTCCTCCGAATTATTGTAATTCTGAAATCAAGGGGTTTTCAGGCAGAGATCTGGGGATGGGAATAACAGTACTTTAATAGTATAACCAGGCAAACAAACAACAATATCTACAGCATTAACAAGAAAACAGAACCAGGGACCCCGTGACAGCTTTCTCGGCTGAGACGGGATGGAGGAGAGGCTTTGTTTCACAAACCCCCTCGGGCAGGCAGTCCCGGTGCTCCTGCAGGGGTCTGAGGAACACTCAGCTGGAACAGCAGGGATGAGCTGAGGGATGAGATCCTGGGCTGGTGGCTGAGATGTATCAGCAGCTCCGTGGCGGTGGCTGGCACTGCCACATGTCCCGGCAGGACAGGGAGTGCGAGGCCACCAACAAAGAGGGAAGAAGGAGAAGAAGCAGCAGCTCCATCTGGGTGACGGCGAAATTCCCTTCTCCCCACTGCAACAGATCTGCACCCAACCTGTCCTTCTCCAAAACAGAAGAAAGCCCGACAAACTGTCCCCACCCTCCTTTTTTTCCTGCCCCCTTCCCCCCCTGGGCCTGGCCAAACTCTGTCTTTTTTCAAGCACCCACCAAGTACCCACAGTTATGTTGTCCCCACAACTAATGGGTAAAAATTCAACACGCAAGCCAGAACTAAAAAAAAGCCACCGAACCCCCAACAGTCCCTGAGACTGGGGCTTGGCCTTCCTCGTGGTGAGGGGCATCAAGGAAGGCTGCAGTGTGATGGAGACTGTGATGGGCTAGGAAATCACTGGGGGAAAGGAGGGAGCAGTTGTGAAGTAAAAGGCAGGTGTGGGGACAGAACTGTTCAGAGAAGGGCTGAGCTACAGCTTGAGCAAGATGAAAAATGTCATTTGGGGTTATCCCAGATTGATTTCATTTCAGAAGTTATGGAACAAGTTTAATTTTTGGGGGGTGTCATGTTTCCCTTGGAGGTGGACACTCTGCAGACTTGAGCTGCATTGCCAAAATGCTCAAGTCTCTGCTGCAGGTCACACCGTTTCTTCTTTGGCTGATCCCGGCCCGGTGCTGAGCCCAGCAGAGCCCTGGCAGAGCCCAGAGCAGCCTCAGCATGCGCAGAGCCCGGCTGCAAGGAGAGAAACCAGAAAGCGCCTGTCAGCTGAAGGCTCCTGTCCCCTTGTCCCAGCCAGCCGCGATGCCCAGGCCATGCTGGCCGTGCTCAGAGCTGGGCCCAAAGCTGCCCATCACTGCTGCCTTTGGGAGCAGAGCAGGAGGGCAGGACATGTGCCCAGCCTGCAGCCAGCCACGGCACATCCAGCCCCTCAGCAGCTGCCCAGAGCGGGATGCTCCTGTGCCCGCTGCCATCTCCCAAAAGCTCTTGTCCCACCCATGCCAAGGAGATGAGGACCCACCTCACACCATCTGCTGCCAGAAGAAAAGCTGGTCCCAAACGATGTCCTCAGTCTTCTCCAAGGGCACGGCCCATCCACACCACAGCTGGTCCCAAGCACTTCCCGATCCAGACTGGACCCCACCTAGAACGCTTCCTTTAGAAAAACAAACAACAAATTAATGAAAATAGGTTACAGACAAAAAGGGGAAACAAGAAAAATGGTAAAAAATCTTTTGTCTGTCAGGAGCCTGAGGAAGGCCCAACCCCTACATTCTAGGGAAAACCCACCCATGGGTGAGGGAAGCCCATGCTTTCTCCCTTTCCCCCTGCACTGTCCCCCAAAATCACGGTGATCCCAAAGCAAAGCAGGGGAGTGGAGCAGCCCAAGCCCTTCCTTGCCTGCACAGCAAAGCAGCCGTGCTCAGGTTCTGGAGTCCCAGCTGTGCTCCTGCCATGGGGGTTTGTTTGTGTCGGGCTGGCTGCCCCAGCCCCAGCCCGGGGCACGGTGGGTGCTGGGGGCTGTTGGCAGGGCCAGGATCCCACTCCCATTTCGTAACCACCCCAGCCCATGTCCCCAGCCCTGCCAAAAACCAGCTGGGCAGCCACTGAGGAATCAGTTGCATCTGCCCCAGCAAAGGGGAAACCTTTGGTTGCCGGCCAATGCACAAATCTGGGAGCATCCCCCTGGGTCTGGACTGACCTGAAAATTCACTGTGGAGCCTGGCTTTGAAGAAGGTGCCAGAATCAAAGTCCATCATCGCCAGCTGCCGCTGGCCAGGTGGAGGAAGAGGTTGTCATCCTTGTTGTTTTCCTCCATGTCTCCAGCAGCAGCAGCAGCCCCACCTGGTACAGCTTCTCCAGGGGTTCCTTCTTCCCTGGGGTGACACCAGGCTGTCAGGGTTCTGCGCAGGGCCCGGCTGTCAGTGAACCAGGACAAGCAAAACCAGCTCAGATGGTGCCCACCAGTGCTGGGCAGAGCAGCTCAGCTCCAGCACAAGGGCTGGGTGTTCCCATTTGATGAGCCCAGTGCAGTGACACAGGCAGGACAAAAAAGTCTGGGTTTCTTTGCTGCTGATTGCCAGGGCATGTGTGGAGCTGTAACTTACCAGGTCCCTGCATCACTGTGCCTGTGGCTCTCTCCCTTCTTCTAGGGCTGATGAATATCCTGCACCCAGGGATCATAGAACAGGTCTTGTAATGAGGGCCTGTCCAAGGAGTTCAGGGATAAACACCACCTGATCAGAGCTTGGCAGTCTGGGGAGAGAAACCACAAACCACTGGTCAGTTGGAGAAGGCTCCTGTCTGCTTTGCCCCACTATTCTCGTGCCCAGGCCACGCTGGATGTGCTCAGAGCTGGACCTAAACTTTCCCATCAATTCTTTGTTTTGGAGGAGAGCAGGAGAGCAGGACATGTGCCACCTCCTCAGCAGCTGCCAGAGCGGGATGCTCACGAGCCCGCTGCTGTCTCCCAACACTGGTGTTCCCCCCGTGCCCAGAGATGAGGATTCACCTTGGGAGAGCCGTTGTGGCAGCGGGAGCTGGCCCCAGCGGATGTTCCTGCCCCTCCTGAAAGGGTGCTCCCCGCAGACCATCTCGTGCAGCAGGATGCCCAGGGACCAGACGGTCGCTGCCTCGCCGTGGTACCACCCGAAGTCGTTCCATTCCGGGGGGCTGTATGATGGTGTTCCTATGGAATATGGATGGAGCTCATCAGGGGGATGCTGCTGCTCCCAGAGCCTGACCCAGCATCCCTGGGCATGTGGGGGCTGCCCCAGTGGCCCATGGGGTGACCTGCTGCCCTCTTGCCAGCACCTGGGACTTGGGTACAAACCCAGGGCTGGAAAAGAAGCCACTGGTGTTGGAAAAGGGCAGCGGAAACCCTGACAAGGCCTGACCATGACACACAAAGGGAAATACCTACTCAGTGCTGGGGAAAAACCATACACACATCCTCCCTGCTGGCATTGCCCACAAAACATTATAAACCAAGGCAAACCAGCTCAGCAGAGCAGTCCAAGCCCATTCTCACCTGCTCACCAAACCAGCTGGTGCACAGGTTCTGCCTCTCCCTCTCTGCTACACCCAACCATGGGGGTTTTGTCAGGCTGGCTGCCCCAGCCCCAGCCCTGGGAGAATCCCTGCTGCCACATACAGGTTGGGCCAGGAGATGTTGGGCCAGGAGATTCTGGGACCAGGAGCCTACCCCTGCGTGGGCTCACCTGCAAATTGAGTGTAGGCTGTCTCTTGAAGGTAGGTGCCACAGCCGAAATCTATCAATTTTGCCTCGCCGGTGTCCAGGTCTACCAGGATGTTCTCTGGTTTTATATCTCGGTGCAGGACCCCGCAGCTGGTGCAGTGCCGCACGGCCGCCAGGACCTGCCGGAACAGCTCCCGCGCCTCTTCCTCGGACAGGAACCTCCGTGCCCGAATGAAGTGCCGCAGGTCCTGACACCGCTCCGGGCGCTCCAGCACCATCACGATGAAGCTGGGGAGCTCAAGCCACTCCAGCAGCTGCACCACCCCGGGGAAGCCTGTGGACACCTTGTCCAGCAGCACTATCTCCAGTGGTGCGCTGGTGCCGTCGGGCTGCGGGAGGAGCACGGTGCCGTCAGTGGGGCTGAGGCCGTGCCAGGGCTCGGGAAGCCCTCAGCCAGCCCGGGATGCTCTGTGCCCTCCGCTGGCCCCACGCCCGCTCTCCCTCCAGGTGTCCTGGCAGCTCCCACCCTGCCGGGCCCCGGCTCATCCCCGCCCGGCACGCCCCGGCTTCTGCCGCTGGCCCCGCTCACTCACCAGCTCGCCCCAGTGCCGGACGCGGTTCCGTGGCACCTTTTTGATGGCCACCTGGAAGCCAAAGGGAGCAGCGAATTCAGCTCACCGCCCACCGTGTCCAGCCCCATCCTCCTCCTCCTCCACCCCCTTCTCCTCCTCCGCCCCCTCCGCCCGCTCCTCCTCCTCCGCCCGCCGCCGGCCCCTCTGCTCACCGGGAGTCCGTCCGAGATCCGAGTGGCTGCGAAAACTCGTCCGAAACCGCCGCGCCCCAGCAGTGAACCCACTCGGTACCGCTGCTGCAGGGCCTCCTGCGCCTTCCCTGGGGAAGAGACGCGGCCGTCAGTGCTCGGCCCGGGGCCAGGAACGGCCCCCGAGCGCTCCCCGACCTCCCCGGGCCGGGCATCCGCAGGCGTTCGCTCTTTGGAACGCGACAGCGGCGGCTCGGGGCCGGCGGCCGCGCTGCTGAGCGGCGGAGCTCGGGCCGGGGAAGCCGCAGCGGAGGCGGCGGCAGCGGCCGCGCCGCCTGTGTCCTCCACGGGCCCCGGGAGGAGCTGGGGTTGAGGCCGGGGCCGGGGCCGGGGCTGAGGTTGAGGCCGGGGCCGGTACCGGTACCGGAGCCGGGGCCGGTACTGGAGCCGGGGCCGGGGCCGGGGCCGCGCTCCGGCCAGGCGGAGCCAAAGGGCAGCGATGCCGCCCCAGCCCCAGGCAATGATGCCCGCCCAGCAGCGCCAGCGCCAGCACAGCCAGAGCTGGGCGGAGGGGAGACCGCGGAGGGACGGCCGGGGACGGGGACGGGGCCGGGGCCGGGGCCGGGGCCGGGGCCGGGGCCGGGGCCGGGGCCGGGGGCGGACCGGGGGCATGGCCCGGGTGTGTACGGGGAGAGGGAAACTTGGAGACAGGGGGACACTGGGAAAGGGAGAGCGGGATGGGGTGCGGGACCACGGGAGAGGGAGAAGGGACTCAAGGGAGTCGAAGAATTCGACTGGGAGATGAGGGGATGCAGGGGTAGGGAGACTGAGAGAGGGACCACGGGAGAGGAGGAGGAGAATTGAAGAAATCTCTAAAGCTGCTGCTTCCACTGCTGTTGCGCTGCCGCTGCTGCCGCTGCTGCCGCTGCTGCCGCTGCTGCCGCTGCTGCCGCTGCTGCCGCTGCTGCCGCTGCTGCCGCTGCTGCCGCTGCTGCCGCTGCAACTGAAGCACCGGGACCGTTTGTCCCCGTGTCCGTTTGTCCGTTGCCCGCTCGGCCCCGCCCCGAGCCCCGCGCTCCCCGGGCAGCCCCTGAGCCTGGCCAAACACGGGAACTTTGCCCTGTTGAGCCAAGAGCCAGAGTCTGGACTCCTGCACAGGGGCACAGCAATGCCCTTGGCTGCTGCTGTGCCTTGTCCCTGCTGAGGGTCAGACACTGTCTGAGCACATTCCCTGAATGCAGAATTTGTACCTGAGCCAAGCACTGCACTTGTGTCTCCAGCATTGCTTTCCAAGTAAAACAGGGGAAGGCAAACTGGGTAGAGCTCATGGTATTTTACAGTGTCTAAATCTTGCCAAGTCTCAGATATTAGAGGTGAGATCCATTTGGAATGAATGGGGTGGAGAAACAGTGCAAGATGGAAAAGGGGAACATAAGAATAAATAGAGAAAAATCGAGAAAAACATATTGGTTGTTTCTTTTGATTTTATTTTCCTTTCTTAAAAAAGCTGTTTCAATTTTCCCAGAATCTTCTCCATAGTCCCGTCTGTTCTTTCCAAAAACCTGTCCTGGAGAACAAGGCGCAGCTCCTGTCACAAGATGTGCCCCCAGCTGCAGCTTCTCTTGGCTTCCCACACTGTGAGTGCAGCACAACTCTTGCAGCAAAGCAGGACAAATATCTGAAGGACTTGAAAATTTGTTCTTTCTTTTCCTCGCGGACAGGGGAGTTGTGCCATTGGTGAGGTTTTCACTGTTCCTCTTCTACCCAAAGAAAACATGATGGGCTCCCAGGAATTGTTGGGGAATACAAGCCTGGCTGAATGTGGAGAAAGAATCTCCAGAGCCTGCAGCCAGCAGTGAAGAGCTCATCATTCCAAATTCCCCATGGACATCTTGAAAGTGATCTGGAACATGAAGATGGGCTGACAGAGGGAGTTTGTTTCTGTGTTCAGTTTAGATGATTCTACATCTCTTGCACTGGGAGAAATCAAGAGCACAATCAGTTGATGATAAGCACCAGAACATGATAAGCTGGAGCAATCAGTGGATGAGAGAAAGAATGTGAAAAGAAGAAATGCAGGGAATGACTTGGTGAACTTTGTGTGTAAGAAGGGTCATTTTTTCCTAATAATTCCCAGTTCATTCCCTTTGCTTTTATCCTTTTAACGAGGCCAATTGCATGTCAGATTCCCCATGAAATGAGAACCCTGAGCTTGTGGAACTGCCTGAAAGGTGCCCTGTTCCTTTTTCTTCTGCTGCTCAGAAGAAACAATGAAGCGAGTTGGGAAGTGCTGGTTTTTCCTATTCCTGGTGGATGTTTTCATTTTATTTGCCACTGCAGAGGCAATTTCTGTGATGGCCTCTGTCAGTTGATTCTATTTCAGCAGCAGCAGCAGCAGCAACAGGGCTGTGTTTGAGCACTGCAAATGTGACCTGTGTGGCTTTAATTCCCCTCGACTTAGTGCTCAGGGACTTGGGAGCATTTTGATCTCTACTGATCATGATGCCTGAAACAAAAATCCTGAGTTCCCCGTGACAAAAGCACAGTGGGTAGCACTGATTGAAAGAGGCAATTGCAGCTGTACTGCTAAAATTCAAGTGGCAAGCAGAAGAGGGGCAAGAGCAGCCGGGATCTACAATTGCAAAGGCAAATTTAGATTAAATAATTTTGTGGGACTTTTCTGGAATTTTGTGGGATTTTTTTGGAATTTAGTGGAAATGTGAGGATATTTGGTGGGATGTTTCTGGAATTTGGTTGGATTTTTTTGTACTGTTGTGGAATTTTCTGGTGTTTTGTGGGATTTTGAGAAGGCCTGAAGAATTGTGAGGGATTTTTCTTAGATTTTGTGGTATTTTGTGGGATGTTTCTGGAATTCGGTAGGGTTTTAAGAACATTTAGGGAATTGTATGGGATTTTTCCACAATTTGGTGGGATTTTTCTTGGATTTTGTAGGATATTGAGGAGATTTTGTTGGTGTTTTGTGGAATTTTGAAGGATTTTTGAGATGACATGTAGAATTTTGAGGAATTTTCTAAATTTTGTGGAAATCTGGTAGGATTTCGTGGATTTTTTTCTGGAATTTGGTGGGCTTTTTAGAAGATTTCTGCAATTTTGTGGGATTTTTCATGAATTTTGTGGTGTTTTGTGGAGAGTTGAAGAATTATGAGGGAATTTTCTTAGCTTCTTTGGAATCTTGTGGAGATTTGGTGGGATGTTTCTGGAATTTGCTGGTGTTTTCAGAACATTTAATGAATTGTGTGTGATTTTTCTGCAATTTGATGGGATTTTTCTTGAATTTTGTAGGATATTGAGGAGATTTTGTGGGAGTTTTGTGGAATTGTGAGGGATTTTTGAGGTGACATGAAGAATTTTGAGGTATTTTATTAGATTTTGTGGAAATTGTTGGAGATTTTGTGGGATGTTTCTGGAAATTGGTATGGTTTTGAGAAGATTTCTGCAATTTTGTGTGATTTTTCTTGAATTTTGCGGGATCTTGTGAAGAGTTGAATAATTACGAGGGATTTTTCTTAGTTTCTTTGGAATTTTGTGGAGATTTGGTGGGATGTTTGTGGAATTTGGTACGGTTTTTGGAAATTTTAGTGAACTTTGTGGGATTTTTTTTACTGGAATCTTGAGGGATTTTGTGGAGACTTGAAGAATTTTGTGGGATTTTTCTGAAATTTTGTGGAAATGTGTGGGGATTTGGTGGGATGTTTGTGGAATTTGGTAGGGTTTTGAGAAGATTTCTGCAATTTTGTGGGATTTTCCTTGAATTTGATGGGATTTTGAGGAGACTTGAAGAATTATGAGGGATTTTTCTTGGATTTTGTGGAGATTTGGTGGTATGATTCTGGAATTGGCTGGGGTTTTCAGAACATTTAATGAATTTTATGGATTTTTTCTGCAATTTGGTGGGATTTTTTTTAATTTTGCAGGATATTGGAAAGACTTTGTGAGAGTTTTGTGGAATTTTCAGGGAATTTGAGGAGACATTAAGTATATTGAGGTATTTTTTTAAATTTTGTGAAATTTTGGTGGCATTTGGTGGGATGTTTCTGAAATTTGCTGGTGTTTACAGAACATTTAATGACATGTGTGAGATTTTTCTGCAATTTGGTGGGAATTTTCTTGGATTTTGTTGGATATTGAGGAGATTTTGTGGGAATTTTTTGGAATTTTGAGGGATTTTTGAGAAGACATGTAGAATTTTGAGGTATTTTCTTAGATTTTTTGGAAATTTATGGGATTTGGTGGGATGTTTGTGGAATTTGTTGGGCTTTTGAGAAGATTTCTGCAATTTTGCTAGATTTTTTTTTAATTTGGTGGGATTTTGTGGGAGTTTTGTGGAATTTTGAGGGATTTTTCTTTGAATTTGTGGAATTTTGTGGAGATTTGGTAGGATGTTTCTGGAATTCGGTAGGGTTTTGAGAACATTTAGGGAATTTTGTGGGATTTTTCTTCAATTTGGTGGGATTTTTTTTGTATTTGGTGGGACTTTGTGGAGATTTTGTGGGAGTTTTGTGGAATTTTGAGGGAATTTGAGAAAACCTGAAGAATTTTAAGGTATTTTTTTAGATTTTGTGGAAATTAGTGGGGATTTTGTGGGATGTTTCTAGAATTTGGAAGAGTTTTGAGAACATTTAGGGAATTTTATGGGATATTTCTGCAATTTTTTGGGATTTTCCTTGAATTTGGTGGGATTTTGTGGAGAGTTGAAGAATTATGAGGGAATTTTCTTAGCTTCTTTGGAATTTTGTGAAGATTTTTTGGGATGTTTCCGCAATTAGGTAGGATTTTGGAAAGATTTTTTGGGATTTTTTTAAATGTTTTGCACTTTTCTAGGATTTTTCTGGAATTTTGTGCGATTTTTATTAGATTTGCTGGGGTTTTCCTTAGATTTTGTGGAAATTTACGGAGATTTTAAGAGTCGTTTCTGGAATTTGCTGGGGTTTTCACAACATTTAAACAATTGCATGGGATTTTTCTGCAATTTGGTGGGATTTTTCTTGAATTTTTTAGGATATTGAGGAGATTTTGTGGGATGTTTTTCTGGAATCTTGAGGGATTTTGTGGAGACTTGAAGAATTGTGAGGGACTTTTCTTAGCTTCTTTGGAATTTTTTGGAGATTTGGTGGGATGTTTGTGGAATTTGGAAGAGTTTTTGGAAGTTTTAGTGAATTTTGTGGGATTTTTTTCTGGAATCTTGAGGGATTTTGTGGTGACTTGAAAAATTGTGAGGGATTTTTCTGAAATTTTGTGGAAAAGTGTGGGGATTTGGTGGGTGTTTCTGGAATTTGGTAGGGTTTTGAGAACATGTAGGGAATTGTATGGGATTTTTCTGCAATTTGGTTGTTTTTTTTTTATTTTGGTGGGATTTTGTGGAGACTTCATGAATTATGAAGGTTTTTTCTTAGTTTTTTTTTAATTTTGTGGAGATTTGGTGGGATGTTTGTGGAATTTGGTAGGGTTTTGGGAAGTTTTAGTGAACTTTGTGGGATTTTTTTCTGGAATCTTGAGGGATTTTGTGGAGACTTGAAGAATTTTGTGGGATTTTTCTTAGCTTCTTTGGAATTTTGTGGAGATTTGGTGGGATGTTTGTGGAATTTGGTAGGGTTTTTGGAAGTTTTAGTGAACTTTGTGGGATTTTTTTTCTGGAATCTTGAGGGATTTTGTGGAGTCTTGAAGAATTTTGTGGGATTTTTCTTAGCTCCTTTGGAATTTTGTGGAGATTTGGTGGGATGTTTGTGGAATTTGGTAGGGTTTTTGGAAGTTTTAGTGAACTTTGTGGGATTTTTTTCTGGAATCTTGAGGGATTTTGTGGAGACTTGAAGAATTGTGAGGGATTTTTCTGAAATTTTGTGGAAAAGTGTGGGGATTTGTTGGGATGCTTCTGGAATTTGGTGGGATTTTTTTGTACAGTTGTGGAATTTTCTGGTATTTTGTGGGATTTTTTAGAGACTTGAAGAATTGTGAGGGTTTTTTCTTAGAATATGTGGTATTTTGTGGAGATTTGGTGGGATGTTTGTGGAATTTGGTAGGGTTTTTGGAAGTTTTAGTGAACTTTGTGGGATTTTTTTCTGGAATCTTGAGGGATTTTGTGGAGACTTGAAGAATTGTCAGGGATTTTTCTTAGCTTCTTTGGAATTTTGTGGAGATTTGGTGGGATGTTTGTGGAATTTGGTAGGGTTTTGGGAAGTTTTAGTGAACTTTGTGGGATTTTTTTCTGGAATCTTGAGGGATTTTGTGGAGACTTGAGGAATTATGAGGGTTTTTTCTTAGGTTTTTTGGAATTTTGTGCTGGTTTGGTGGGATGTTTGTGGAATTTGGAAGGGTTTTGGGAAGTTTTAGTGAACTTTGTGGGATTTTTTTCTGGAATCTTGAGGGATTTTGTGGAGACTTGAAGAATTTTGTGGGATTTTTCTTAGCTCCTTTGGAATTTTGTGGAGATTTGGTGGGATGTTTCTGGAATTCGGTAGGGTTTTGAGAACATTTATGGAATTGTAAGGGATTTTTCCACAATTTGGTGGGATTATTCTTGGATTTTTAGGATATTGAGGAGATTTTGTGGGAGTTTTGTGGAGTTTTGAGGGATTTTTGAGATGACATGTAGAATTTTGGGGTATTCTTTATATTTTGTGGAAATTTATGGGATATTTCTGGAATTTGTTGGGCTTTTTAGGAGATTTCTGCAAATTTGTGGGATTTTTCATGAATTGTGTGGTGTTTTGTGGAGACTTGGAGAATTACGAGGGATTTTTCTTAGCTTCTTTGGAGTTTTGTGGAGATTCGGTGGGATGTTTGTGGAATTTGGTAGAGTTTTTGGAAGTTTTAGTGAACTTTGTGGGATTTTTTTCTGGAATCTTGAGGGATTTTGTGGAGACTTGAAGAATTTTGTGGGATTTTTCTTAGCTTCTTTGGAATTTTGTGGAGATTTGGTGGGATGTTTGTGGAATTTGGTAGGGTTTTGAGAACATTTAGGTAATTATATGGGATTTTTCTGCAATTTTCTGGCATTTTTTTTTTAATTTGGTGGGATATTGAGGAGATTTTGTTGGTGTTTTGTGTAATTTTGAGAGATTTTTGAGGAGACATGAAGGAATTTGAGGTATTTTCTTAGTTTTTTTGGAAATTAGTGGTGATTTTGTGGGATGTTTCTGGGATTTGCTGGGGTTTTCAGAACATTTAATGACGTGTGAGATTCTTCTTCAATTTGGTGGGATTTTTCTTGTATTTTGTAGGATATTGTGGAGATTTTGTAGGAGTTTTGTGGAATTTTGAGGGATTTTTGAGGTGACATGAAGCATTTTGAGGTATTTAGTTAGATTTTGTGGAAATTTGTGGAGATTTTGTGGAATGTTTCAGGAATTTGGTAGGGTTTTGAGAACATTTAGGGAATTGTATGGGATTTTTCTGCAATTTGGTGGGATTTTATTTTGAATTTGGTGGGATTTTGTGGAGACTTCAATAATTATAAGGGATTTTTCTTAGGTTTTTTGGAATTTTGTGGAGATTTGGTGGGATGTTTGTGGAATTTGGTAGGGTTTTTGGAAGTTTTAGTGAACTTTGTGGGATTTTTTTCTGGAATCTTGAGGGATTTTGTGGAGACTTGAAGAATTGTGAGGGATTTTTCTGAAATTTTGTGGAAAAGTGTGGGGATTTGTTGGGATATTTCTGGAATTTGGTGGGATTTTTTTGTACAGTTGTGGAATATTCTGGTATATTGTGGGATTTTTTAGAGACTTGAAGAATTGTGAGGGATTTTTCTTAGAATATGTGGTATTTTGTGGAGATTTGGTGGGATGTTTGTGGAATTTGGTAGGGTTTTGAGAAGTTTTAGTGAAGTTTGTGGGATTTTTTTCTGGAATCTTGAGGGATTTTGTGGAGACTTGAAGAATTTTGTGGGATTTTTCTTAGATTTTATGGTATTTTGTGGAGATTTGGTGGGATGTTTCTGGAATTCGGTAGGGTTTTGAGAAGATTTATGGAATTGTAAGGGATTTTTCCACAATTTGGTGGGATTTTTATTGGATTTTGTTGGATATTGAGAAGATTTTGTGGGAGTTTTGTGGAGTTTTGAGGGATTTTTGAGATGACATGTAGAATTTTGAGGTATTCTTTATATTTTGTGGAAATTTATGGGATATTTCTGGAATTTGTTGGGCTTTATAGGAGATTTCTGCAATTTTGTGGGATTTTTCATGAATTGTGTGGTGTTTTGTGGAGACTTGGAGAATTACGAGGGATTTTTCTTAGCTTCTTTGGAATTTTGTGGAGATTTGGTGGGATGTTTGTGGAAATTTGTAGGGATTTTGGAAGTTTTAGTGAAGTTTGTGGGATTTTTTTCTGGAATCTTGAGGGATTTTGTGGAGACTTGAAGAATTGTCAGGGATTTTTCTTAGCTTCTTTGGAATTTTGTGGAGATTTGGTGGGATGTTTGTGGAATTTGGTAGGGTTTTTGGAAGTTTTAGTGAACTTTGTGGGATTTTTTTCTGGAATCTTGAGGGATTCTGTGGTGACTTGAAGAATTGTGAGGGATTTTTCTGAAATTTTGTGGAAAAGTGTGGGGATTTGGTGGGTGTTTCTGGAATTTGGTAGGGTTTTGAGAACATGTAGGGAATTGTATGGGATTTTTCTGCAATTTGGTTGTTTTTTTTTTTTATTTTGGTGGGATTTTGTGGAGACTTCATGAATTATGAAGGTTTTTTCTTAGTTTTTTTTTAATTTTGTGGAGATTTGGTGGGATGTTTGTGGAATTTGGTAGGGTTTTGGGAAGTTTTAGTGAACTTTGTGGGATTTTTTTCTGGAATCTTGAGGGATTTTGTGGAGACTTGAGGAATTATGAGGGTTTTTTCTTAGGTTTTTGGAATTTTGTGCTGGTTTGGTGGGATGTTTGTGGAATTTGGAAGGGTTTTGGGAAGTTTTAGTGAACTTTGTGGGATTTTTTTCTGGAATCTTGAGGGATTTTGTGGAGACTTGAAGAATTTTGTGGGATTTTTCTTAGCTCCTTTGGAATTTTGTGGAGATTTGGTGGGATGTTTCTGGAATTCGGTAGGGTTTTGAGAACATTTATGGAATTGTAAGGGATTTTTCCACAATTTGGTGGGATTTTTATTGGATTTTGTTGGATATTGAGAAGATTTTGTGGGAGTTTTTTGGAGTTTTGAGGGATTTTTGAGATGACATGTAGAATTTTGAGGTATTCTTTATATTTTGTGGAAATTTATGGGATATTTCTGGAATTTGTTGGGCTTTATAGGAGATTTCTGCAATTTTGTGGGATTTTTCATGAATTGTGTGGTGTTTTGTGGAGACTTGGAGAATTACGAGGGATTTTTCTTAGCTTCTTTGGAATTTTGTGGAGATTTGGTGGGATGTTTGTGGAAATTTGTAGGGATTTTGGAAGTTTTAGTGAACTTTGTGGGATTTTTTTCTGGAATCTTGAGGGATTTTGTGGAGACTTGAAGAATTGTGAGGGATTTTTCTTAGAATATGTGGTATTTTGTGGAGATTTGGTGCGATGTTTGTGGAATTTGGTAGGGTTTTGAGAAGTTTTAGTGAAGTTTGTGGGATTTTTTTCTGGAATCTTGAGGGATTTTGTGGAGACTTGAAGAATTTTGTGGGATTTTTCTTAGATTTTATGGTATTTTGTGGAGATTTGGTGGGATGTTTGTGGAATTTGGTAGGGTTTTTGGAAGTTTTAGTGAACTTTGTGGGATTTTTTTCTGGAATCTTGAGGGATTTTGTGGAGACTTGAAGAATTTGGTTGGATTTTTCTGAAATTTTGTGGAAAAGTGTGGGGTGTGACTGGAATTTGGTGGGGTTTTGAGATGATTTTGCAATTTTCTGCAATTTTTTTTTGAATTTTGTGAGATTTTGAGGAGGCTTGAAGTATTTTGATGCAATTTTTAGATTTTCTGTTAATTAGTGGGGATTTTGTGGTAATTTCATTGAATTTGGTGGGATTTTGAGAAGATTTCTGCAATTTGGTGGGATTTTTCTTGAATTTGGTGGGATTTTGTGGAGACTTGAAGAATTGTGAGGGATTTTTCTTAGTTTTTTTTGTAATTTTGTGGTGATTTGGTGGGATGTTTCTGGGATTTGCTGGGGTTTTCAGAACAATTAATGAATTGTGTGAGATTTTTCTTCAATTTGGTGGGATTTTTCTTGGATCCTGTAGGATATTGAAGAGATTTTGCTGGAGTTTTGCGGAATTTTAAAATATTTTCAGGAGACTTGAATTATTTTGCAGTATTTTTTAGATTTTCTGTAAATTAGTGGGGATTTTGTGGTACTTTCCTTGAATTTGGTGGGATTTTGAGAAGATTTCTGCAATTTGGTTGGATTTTCCTTGAATTTTGGTGGATTTTGTGGAGACTTGAAGAATTGTGAGGGAATTTTCTAAAGTTCTTTGGAATTTTGTGGAGATTTGGTGGGATGTTTGTGGAATTTGGTAGGGTTTTTGGAAGTTTTAGTGAACTTTGTGGGCATTTTTTCTGGAATCTTGAGGGATTTTGTGGAGACTTGAAGAATTGTGAGGGATTTTTCTTAGGTTTTTTTGGAATTTTGTGGAGATTTTTTGGGATGTTTCTGCAATTTGGTAGGGTTTTCGGAAGATTTAGGGAATCTTGTGGGTTTTTTTTCTGGAATCTTGAGGGATTTTGTGGAGACTTGAAGAATTTGGTTGGATTTTTCTGAAATTTTGTGGAAAAGTGTGGGGTGTGACTGGAATTTGGTGGGGTTTTGAGATGATTTTGCAATTTTCTGCAATTTTTTTTTGAATTTTGTGAGATTTTGAGGAGGCTTGAAGTATTTTGATGCAATTTTTAGATTTTCTGTTAATTAGTGGGGATTTTGTGGTAATTTCATTGAATTTGGTGGGATTTTGAGAAGATTTCTGCAATTTGGTGGGATTTTTCTTGAATTTGGTGGGATTTTGTGGAGACTTGAAGAATTGTGAGGGATTTTTCTTAGTTTTTTTTGTAATTTTGTGGTGATTTGGTGGGATGTTTCTGGGATTTGCTGGGGTTTTCAGAACAATTAATGAATTGTGTGAGATTTTTCTTCAATTTGGTGGGATTTTTCTTGGATCCTGTAGGATATTGAAGAGATTTTGCTGGAGTTTTGCGGAATTTTAAAATATTTTCAGGAGACTTGAATTATTTTGCAGTATTTTTTAGATTTTCTGTAAATTAGTGGGGATTTTGTGGTACTTTCCTTGAATTTGGTGGGATTTTGAGAAGATTTCTGCAATTTGGTTGGATTTTCCTTGAATTTTGGTGGATTTTGTGGAGACTTGAAGAATTGTGAGGGAATTTTCTAAAGTTCTTTGGAATTTTGTGGAGATTTGGTGGGATGTTTGTGGAATTTGGTAGGGTTTTTGGAAGTTTTAGTGAACTTTGTGGGCATTTTTTCTGGAATCTTGAGGGATTTTGTGGAGACTTGAAGAATTGTGAGGGATTTTTCTTAGGTTTTTTTGGAATTTTGTGGAGATTTTTTGGGATGTTTCTGCAATTTGGTAGGGTTTTCGGAAGATTTAGGGAATCTTGTGGGTTTTTTTTCTGGAATCTTGAGGGATTTTGTGGAGACTTGAAGAATTTGGTGGGATTTTTCTGAAATTTTGTGGAAAAGTGTGGATATTTGATGGGATGCTTCAGGAATTTGGTAGGGTTTTGAGAACATGTAGGGAATTGTATGGGATTTTTCTGCAATTTGGTGGGATTTTTTTTTAATTTGTTGGGATTTTGTGGTGACTTCATGAATTGTGAGGGATTTTTCTTAGTTTTTTGTGGTATTTTGTGGAGATTTGGTGGGATGTTTGTGGAATTTGGTAGGGTTTTGAGAACATTTAGGGAATTGTATGGGATTTTTCTGCAATTTGGTGGGATTTTATTTTGAATTTGGTGGGATTTTGTGGAGACTTCAATAATTATAAGGGATTTTTCTTAGGTTTTTTGGAATTTTGTGGAGATTTGGTGGGATGTTTGTGGAATTTGGTAGGGTTTTTGGAAGTTTTAGTGAACTTTGTGGGATTTTTTTCTGGAATCTTGAGGGATTTTGTGGAGACTTGAAGAATTGTGAGGGATTTTTCTGAAATTTTGTGGAAAAGTGTGGGGATTTGTTGGGATATTTCTGGAATTTGGTGGGATTTTTTTGTACAGTTGTGGAATATTCTGGTATATTGTGGGATTTTTTAGAGACTTGAAGAATTGTGAGGGATTTTTCTTAGAATATGTGGTATTTTGTGGAGATTTGGTGGGATGTTTGTGGAATTTGGTAGGGTTTTGAGAAGTTTTAGTGAACTTTGTGGGATTTTTTTCTGGAATCTTGAGGGATTTTGTGGAGACTTGAAGAATTTTGTGGGATTTTTCTTAGATTTTATGGTATTTTGTGGAGATTTGGTGGGATGTTTCTGGAATTCGGTAGGGTTTTGAGAAGATTTATGGAATTGTAAGGGATTTTTCCACAATTTGGTGGGATTTTTATTGGATTTTGTTGGATATTGAGAAGATTTTGTGGGAGTTTTGTGGAGTTTTGAGGGATTTTTGAGATGACATGTAGAATTTTGAGGTATTCTTTTTATTTTGTGGAAATTTATGGGATATTTCTGGAATTTGTTGGGCTTTATAGGAGATTTCTGCAATTTTGTGGGATTTTTCATGAATTGTGTGGTGTTTTGTGGAGACTTGGAGAATTACGAGGGATTTTTCTTAGCTTCTTTGGAATTTTGTGGAGATTTGGTGGGATGTTTGTGGAAATTTGTAGGGATTTTGGAAGTTTTAGTGAACTTTGTGGGATTTTTTTCTGGAATCTTGAGGGATTTTGTGGAGACTTGAAGAATTGTCAGGGATTTTTCTTAGCTTCTTTGGAATTTTGTGGAGATTTGGTGGGATGTTTGTGGAATTTGGTAGGGTTTTTGGAAGTTTTAGTGAACTTTGTGGGATTTTTTTCTGGAATCTTGAGGGATTTTGTGGAGACTTGAAGAATTGTGAGGGATTTTTCCTAGGTTTTTTTGGAATTTTGTGGAGATTTTTTGGGATGTTTCTGCAATTTGGTAGGGTTTTCGGAAGATTTAGGGAATCTTGTGGGTTTTTTTTCTGGAATCTTGAGGGATTTTGTGGAGACTTGAAGAATTTGGTGGGATTTTTCTGAAATTTTGTGGAAAAGTGTGGATATTTGATGGGATGCTTCAGGAATTTGGTAGGGTTTTGAGAACATGTAGGGAATTGTATGGGATTTTTCTGCAATTTGGTGGGATTTTTTTTTAATTTGTTGGGATTTTGTGGTGACTTCATGAATTGTGAGGGATTTTTCTTAGTTTTTTGTGGTATTTTGTGGAGATTTGGTGGGATGTTTGTGGAATTTGGTAGGGTTTTGAGAACATTTAGGGAATTGTATGGGATTTTTCTGCAATTTTCTGGCATTTTTTTTGAATTTGGTGAGATATTGAGGAGATTTTGTTGGTGTTTTCTGGAATTTTGAGGGATTTTTGAGGAGACATGAAGGATTTTGAGGTATTTTCTTAGTTTTTTTGGAAATTAATGGTGATTTTGTGGGATGTTTCTGGGATTTGCTGGGGTTTTCAGAACATTTAATGACATGTGTGAGATTCTTCTTCAATTTGGTGGGATTTTTCATGTATTTTGTAGGATATTGAGGAGATTTTGTGGGAGTTTTGTGGAATTTTGAGGGATTTTTGAGGTGACATGAAGCATTTTGAGGTATTTAGTTAGATTTTGTGGAAATTTGTGGAGATTTTGTGGAATGTTTCAGGAATTTGGTAGGGTTTTGAGAACATTTAGGGAATTGTATGGGATTTTTCTGCAATTTGGTGGGATTTTTTTTTTTAAATTGGTGGGATTTTCTGGAGACTTCAATAATTATGAGGGGCTTTTTTTAGGTTTTTTGTAATTTTGTGGAGATTTGGTGGGATATTTGTGGAATTTGGTAGAGTTTTTGGAAGTTTTAGTGAACTTTGTGGGATTTTTTTCTGGAATCTTGAGGGATTTTGTGGAGACTTGAAGAATTTTGTGGGATTTTTCTTAGCTTCTTTGGAATTTTGTGGAGATTTGGTGGGATGTTTGTGGAATTTGGTAGGGTTTTGAGAACATTTAGGTAATTATATGGGATTTTTCTGCAATTTTCTGGCATTTTTTTTTTAATTTGGTGGGATATTGAGGAGATTTTGTTGGTGTTTTGTGTAATTTTGAGAGATTTTTGAGGAGACATGAAGGAATTTGAGGTATTTTCTTAGTTTTTTTGGAAATTAATGGTGATTTTGTGGGATGTTTCTGGGATTTGCTGGGGTTTTCAGAACATTTAATGACGTGTGAGATTCTTCTTCAATTTGGTGGGATTTTTCTTGTATTTTGTAGGATATTGTGGAGATTTTGTAGGAGTTTTGTGGAATTTTGAGGGATTTTTGAGGTGACATGAAGCATTTTGAGGTATTTAGTTAGATTTTGTGGAAATTTGTGGAGATTTTGTGGAATGTTTCAGGAATTTGGTAGGGTTTTGAGAACATTTAGGGAATTGTATGGGATTTTTCTGCAATTTGGTGGGATTTTATTTTGAATTTGGTGGGATTTTGTGGAGACTTCAATAATTATAAGGGATTTTTCTTTGCTTCTTTGTAATTTTGTGGAGATTTGGTGGGATGTTTGTGGAATTTGGTAGGGTTTTTGGAAGTTTTAGTGAACTTTGTGGGATTTTTTTCTGGAATCTTGAGGGATTTTGTGGAGACTTGAAGAATTGTGAGGGATTTTTCTGAAATTTTGTGGAAAAGTGTGGGGATTTGTTGGGATGCTTCTGGAATTTGGTGGGATTTTTTTGTACAGTTGTGGAATATTCTGGTATATTGTGGGATTTTTTAGAGACTTGAAGAATTGTGAGGGATTTTTCTTAGAATGTGTGGTATTTTGTGGAGATTTGGTGGGATGTTTCTGGAATTCGGTAGGGTTTTGAGAAGATTTATGGAATTGTAAGGGATTTTTCCACAATTTGGTGGGATTTTTATTGGATTTTGTTGGATATTGAGAAGATTTTGTGGGAGTTTTTTGGAGTTTTGAGGGATTTTTGAGATGACATGTAGAATTTTGAGGTATTCTTTATATTTTGTGGAAATTTATGGGATATTTCTGGAATTTGTTGGGCTTTATAGGAGATTTCTGCAATTTTGTGGGATTTTTCATGAATTGTGTGGTGTTTTGTGGAGACTTGGAGAATTACGAGGGATTTTTCTTAGCTTCTTTGGAATTTTGTGGAGATTTGGTGGGATGTTTGTGGAAATTTGTAGGGATTTTGGAAGTTTTAGTGAACTTTGTGGGATTTTTTTCTGGAATCTTGAGGGATTTTGTGGAGACTTGAAGAATTGTGAGGGATTTTTCTTAGAATATGTGGTATTTTGTGGAGATTTGGTGCGATGTTTGTGGAATTTGGTAGGGTTTTTGGAAGTTTTAGTGAACTTTGTGGGATTTTTTTCTGGAATCTTGAGGGATTTTGTGGAGACTTGAAGAATTGTGAGGGATTTTTCTTAGGTTTTTTTGGAATTTTGTGGAGATTTTTTGGGATGTTTCTGCAATTTGGTAGGGTTTTCGGAAGATTTAGGGAATCTTGTGGGTTTTTTTTCTGGAATCTTGAGGGATTTTGTGGAGACTTGAAGAATTTGGTGGGATTTTTCTGAAATTTTGTGGAAAAGTGTGGATATTTGATGGGATGCTTCAGGAATTTGGTAGGGTTTTGAGAACATGTAGGGAATTGTATGGGATTTTTCTGCAATTTGGTGGGATTTTTTTTAATTTGTTGGGATTTTGTAGTGACTTCATGAATTGTGAGGGATTTTTCTTAGTTTTTTGTGGTATTTTGTGGAGATTTGGTGGATGTTTGTGGAATTGGTAGGGTTTTGAGAACATTTAGGGAATTGTATGGATTTTTCTGCAATTTTCTGGCATTTTTTTGAATTTGGTGAGATATTGAGGAGATTTTGTTGGTGTTTTCTGGAATTTTGAGGGATTTTTGAGGAGACATGAAGGATTTTGAGGTATTTTCTTAGTTTTTTTGGAAATTAATGGTGATTTTGTGGGATGTTTCTGGGATTTGCTGGGGTTTTCAGAACATTTAATGACATGTGTGAGATTCTTCTTCAATTTGGTGGGATTTTTCATGTATTTTGTTGGATATTGAGGAGATTTTGTGGGAGTTTTGTGGAATTTTGAGGGATTTTTGAGGTGACATGAAGCATTTTGAGGTATTTAGTTAGATTTTGTGGAAATTTGTGGAGATTTTGTGGAATGTTTCAGGAATTTGGTAGGGTTTTGAGAACATTTAGGGAATTGTATGGGATTTTTCTGCAATTTGGTGGGATTTTTTTTTTTAAATTGGTGGGATTTTCTGGAGACTTCAATAATTATGAGGGGCTTTTTTTAGGTTTTTTGTAATTTTGTGGAGATTTGGTGGGATATTTGTGGAATTTGGTAGAGTTTTTGGAAGTTTTAGTGAACTTTGTGGGATTTTTTTCTGGAATCTTGAGGGATTTTGTGGAGACTTGAAGAATTTTGTGGGATTTTTCTTAGCTTCTTTGGAATTTTGTG